>CM025853.1:22430876-22511299 GCA_003952965.2 Morella rubra | reverse complement strand
TGTAGTTCTGCCCCTGATTGTAGACATAAACAGAAATGTTTCAAGTTGGCGCCCTACTTCCTAGTCACAGCAACATCATCATCATCATCTCCACTTTGTCCTCTGTTCCTTCTGGATGTTGTTGTGGAATTGAAGGGCACCAATCTATGCTTCGACGAGTTTTACAATTCTTTGACTCAATTCAGATATGCAGGTTTTTATCTTCTTATGAGGATTCTAACTAACAATATTTTAACATTTCATGGAAAATAGAAAAAATTAAGGGACACGTGTGCTATTTTATCGCACTTGAAGTGGCCTCTGTAGTAGGAATTTCCTGTTTAAGTGGTTTTCACCCCAAAATTTTAACTTTCATTAAAAAATTATAAAATAATATTTTTTTTTTTTATCAATTATTCTTTTTTATTATAATATTCATTTAAATCTTCTCTCTCTTCACTTTTTCATCAAATCTCATAAAATTTCTTTATTTTTTCACAAACTCTAAAACTCATAAAATTTTTAAGTCTCAAAATTTTAGCTCCCGAACGCCCCTGAAGCTCTAGGCCGGCTTGATGGATGGACTTGAAAGAGCCCATAAACTAGTGTGGAACGAACATTGAAGGGAATTAAATTGGGAAAAAGGTTTAAACCCATAGAACAGAATAATTAAGCCGAACATTTAAGATCATTCCTAGCAGGTTCTCTATTCTAATATTTTGGTTAAAATAGAGAATCAATTTAACAAAAAAGTCAAAAAACTTAGCAGCTTATCTATTATAACAAATTTTAACATGTGAACAGTTGTTCTCTATTTTTAAACACTACTATTCACTTCACTATCTTAAAATATTAATATCTATCTTTTTTTTTCTTTTTCTTTCTTCCCCTCACACTCTCCTCTTTTCTTTTCTTTTTTTTTTTTTTTTTTTTTTTTTTTTTTTTTTTTTTTTTTTTTTATTTTATTTTATTTTTCTTTTTTTTTATACCCTTAAAAATAAATAAAATGTTAAAAAAAGAATAAAATTTTTTTAAAAATAATATTTAAATAGAATAAAAAAATAATAATTAAAATAAAACTATTAAAAATATTTAAAAAAATTAATAATTAAAATATAAAAATATATTTTTTAATTAAAAATAAAGAGCCAAATTTAAAGAAACGGATAAGAATGCTCGAATATCGGAAAAGCGAAAGAGGAAACTCCAATTAATTTCAACGGACCTTGGTGCTTAAACTTTTCTTTTTTTTTTTTTTTTTTTTTTTTTTTTTTGGGCTCTTTTAGGCCGGGCTGCCACACTAGCAGAGAAAGAGAGAAGTGATTGAGAGAGAGATTGTGTTGAGCAGAAGACCATTCTATAGAACAGGGAAAAGGAGAGTGACAGAAAAACACAGAGAACATAATTGGCAGTGGTTGCAGGATCTCTGAGTAGAATGAACTTTAAGGTATGGAGACATCGACTAGTAGAACGTGATGCGGGAAATCTCTTCTGCTGTCTGAACTATTCATCTCCTCCGTTTTTCTTTTGGGGAGGGAAGACTCCCACAATGTTTCTCCCTGTACCAAACAATTACAACTTTGTACAATTCAGTTCTGCAAAAGCAATATTTGGATCCTTACCCTCCTTAATCTCCTCCGTACAGATTGAGTGGTGTATATGGTCTAGAGATGTGGAGGAAGAAATAATTCCTACTTGCAGGTGAGGCATTAATTATCCTTGATTTGGAGGTTATAGGATACTTGAATTCCGAAGTTTGATTATATCATTCCAATATTTCAGGGAACTAGGCATTGGAATTGTTGCATATTGTCCTCTAGGACGAGGATTCTTTTCGTCAGGGCCAAAGATTGTTGACACTTGGCAGAGCAACTACTTGAGAAAGGTTTGCAGATCTATCAAAATGTTGAGGATTAGAACAAACTACATGTTAGTTTTTCGCAATAGTTCTGTAGCATCATCCCCGCATTTATGACTCTTTAGAGGTTCTGTTCCCTATTTTTGAGTACTTTGAGATTTATACCTCTCAAGTTACTGCTGACCCTAGTGGTGATTCACCTTGTGAAGATCACTATGCTTTCCCTGTTTCGTTACTGACCTTTTTCAAGGCGGTACTACTCCAATAAAGTTACTGGTGTAATCATATAAGCCATTTTATTATGTGGAAAGACATACTTCACACATCCCACTGTCCAGCGAGAATGGATTGCCAAACTTGCCTTAGTTGAAGGCATCTATTGTTCCAGTATGTCAATAGAGCAGCTGCGTATGTGTTGGTCTTGGAAAGCTAATATCACTAAATTGTCTCTGTAAGTGGATGTTCATTGTTGCCTAGGGGACATAATGGCCTCTCTACCTTGTTGAAACTATATCAAATTATCCAAGTCTTAGTTCTAATCAGTTTTTAAAAGTGTATGCTTATAGCTTTAGAAATGAGCCTGACTCCATGAAAAATCCTTTATCAGTTAGTGATTTCAGTCCTAGTGCTGATGTATGCATGCACTGCTTGCAGTCTCTACCAAGGTTTCGAACTGAAAATCTGGAGCATAACAAAGTAATATTTGAGCGTGTAAATGAAATGGCAACAAGGAAGGGATGCACCCCATCACAGCTAGCATTGGCATGGGTCCATCACCAAGGGAAGGACGTGTGTCCTATTCCTGGAACGACCAAGATTGAAAACTTCAACCAAAACGTCGGAGCTCTATCAGTTAAGCTGACACCAGAAGAAATGGCTGAACTTGAATCATTTGCCTCAGAGGATTCTGTTAAGGGTGACAGATATATGACCGGATCTGCAACTTGGAAGAATTCTGAAACTCCACCACTTTCCTCATGGAATGCTGCATAGGTACAAGTCTTTGTGCCTAAATATTTCCTAGCTTGTCATTGCAATTAGTCTCAGATTATGTTCTGCTGGTTTCATGAAGATCAGAATGAGTAATATGCTCACCACTCAGATCCTGACTGCTCAGATGAAGTATGTACTTCTGCTGGTTTCGTGAAGATCAGAACAATAATATGCTCGCCACTCAGATCCTTGTATGCGAAATTGCATCGTTGTGGAGGGTATGTATGCTGAAGTTTTAAGCTTAAAGTTTGGTGGTGAAGTAAAAGAATGCAGCTTGTTGCTTGCATGTCGGAAGCATAAACTTGTCCTACCTTCTTTTGTTTTTTGGGGTAAATACATTTGTCCAATCTTGAACAATATCCCCTATCATTTCCATGTCAAGGACTGTTCTTCTTAGCTTTAGTAGTGAATCACATTGGATATTTCAGCTATTCCCCAAGTCCAGAACACTGGATCGTACGAACCGGATATCTGAAATTAGTCAGCCTAGGTGGGGTTGCCTAATGTCTCCAAAATACGAAGGACCTCAAATTTTATAATTTCTCTTTGTAGGTCCTATTTTAGAGAAAAACTAACAAATTTAACTTAAAAGTCACCTAATTATTGATTTATGCGGAGTTTTAATTAGTTTTTTTGATAAATTTTGATCGAAACAATAAGCCCTATAAACTCTCCTTAATTAAAGCAAGGCTTATTTGATTAATCCATTTTAACCTTTTCCTAATTTGGTTGAGTGAATGTGTCATGTACCTAATGGAGGCAACGTTGACAACTATCTTGACTTGACAAGCCACGTTGTTAAAAAAATGTCACGTCAGGAAGGATCATCTCAAGTGGGACAACAATTGTGGGTCTTTAGGGACATGATTTTTTCCTTGCAACTCTATCACGCGAGTGCATCCGACCATTGTCCAATTGGTTGTGATACAAACTCCGTTAGTCACGTCGTCATATTGTCTTAGCTACACTGTTGAGAGTGGACAAAAGGACTTCTGTGACACTGGATATTAACATTAAGGACTCTGAGAGAAAAACAAACTTAGGGACCAAATTGGAAAATAGTTAAATCTTATAGATTGAAAGATTAATTATGCTTTAATGCAATTAGCGCCACTAGCAGTTTAAACCTACCACCTAATAAATTTTATTTTGTACACCTAACTTATTTAATCTTTTTACTGTTGCATAAACTTACCAAACTAAAATACTAGCTTTGAAAGAACTTAACCTGGCTTGTCAAATTACATGAAAAACTATTTGCTTTGTTTGTTAAGTAAAAAATAGAAACAAAACCAAAGTTCATAGAATATTATTGACAATACTTGTAATGTTACTTTTGTTATAAAAAAAAAAAAAAATCAAAGTAAAAATTAATAAAATCCTACATAAGATTGACTATGACCCAAGAAAAATGTCACACGGCATAATATCAATATTTGAAAATGATAGATTAATGAATCTTGAATAAAAAAATTTTGATAAGTAATTTTCCATCTCAAAAAATAAAAAGAATCATTTTTAACTAAAATCAGTTAATAATTTATAACTTATTATGTAATGCCTCATTTTAGGATCTCACTTAAGGCACCATTATCAATAGGTGAACCATTGTACATTGAGAAAGAGATATTCTAGTTCTCTTAAAAAATAGAGGTGAGTAGTGAACTGGATGAACTAGAATGATCAATTCCGATTATGATTTCATCTGGAAACTCCAATTCAATAAGAGGGCTTTTTTATCCAGATTTAAATAGTTAACTTTATCATGAAATATGCATTGTTTCTATCTGACAAAAGGGGATTTGCAGACCACGGGAGCCCAAACCTATTAGAAAGACCTTGGACATGCTTTCACCATTAAGCCATGCATCAAAACAAACCAAGGTTAAGTTAATGAATTAAATGACCATCAAAATAGCTAGGAATAAACAGACCGCACACCTCTCTTCAAAAAAAAAAAAAGCAGAGGAGATACACAATAACACATGACAAGCTCAAATGGTTAAAAGGAAATAAAGCACATAAATGCGGTCAAGGAAGATATCACACTTCCAAATAGTATTTTCATTACATGAGAGAGATAGAGACTCACCATGAGCATAGATAGGTTTATGTGATAACACAATGATTCATTGATTCAAATTCCAAAATCTAAGATTGTAAAATAAATTTACAAGCTTCTTTGAAATTTTGAAAACCAAGTGGAAGAGAAAAGACATCCAAATTCCAAGCTTGAAGCTTCAACCATACCTTGGTGAGAGAGAGCTTCAGTGCCCATATAGATATAACCCTAAATCCCCAATGGCCAAATGGCTCAAATCTGCCAGTCAAAATCAAATGATTCAAATCCCCAAATAAAACCCTAAAGCAGTTCAAAGAGATGGGTCATCCATCATGCTTAAGTTAGACAACATTTACAAAACTAAGCATACCTTGGTGAGAGAGAGTGAGAGAGTTGTATCAATGAGAGAGGGAGAACGATGGATGCAGGGTGAGGCCGTGAGGGTTTCAAGAGGAAGGATGGGGCCATGGGGACGAGGGATCTTCGATCAGAGTAAGTGACCTGGGTTGTTTTGACCCAGGTCACAATTTTTTTTAAAAAAAAATACAAGGCTTAAAACACAAACAGCCCTAAATTGTTTAAAAAAAAAATCGAAACTAGAAATTCCAGCAATTCTGCCGAAATTTTCAGCTTTTAAAAACAGAAAAAATAGTATCTAGTTCTGATAATAGAATATGTCGGAATTGAAATAGGATGCTCAATATCGGAACTGGACACGAAATTTTTAATAATCAGCAAAAATTTTACCCAACCTTCCTAAAAAATAAAATGAAAAAGATGAGCATCTCAGAGAGGAGAAGAACAAATTAAATATGTAAGATTAACATGACTTGAAGATAAAGAATTGATTTTTTTTCCTTAAAAGTAATCTGTCTCTCCATCGTCTGCTACTTTCTTTCTAGTTGATATTCCTGATATTCTTGGTTCTTGGAGTTCTTTTCAGATCTTTTTCTTTCCCTTCGTTTCTCTCTACCACTCCTTAACTTCAACCTCTTATACAGTAGGCTTGTCAATCTCGTGTGCGCCTTAAGTTCAATGGTTTCAAGCGAAATAGATTTGGTCTCTAGAGAATGATAATAAGGCGTTTGATTTCACAATTTTAGTAAAATTTTATGTTGGTGTTAAAAATGAGGTATATTGAAATTAGTGAATATGTGATAAAAGTAAAAGTGAAATTTTAAAGTGTGTTTAATAAAAATAAAATTTTGTTAAAATTTTAATAAAATTTTAACGAACCAAACTCCATGTAATTAGTTATTGCTAAAAGGGTCAAACAAACGGAGTTCCAACGTTGTTAACCAAGTGTTAAAACACAACAGGGAGGAAGGTATTTCGTATTGATTAAATGAGCAGATAAGTCAGGCAAATCTCTTCAATCTCTAATTACTACAATGCAATCATATGCCTACCCACCCTTTTTCTTGAAATTAAGATGACCAGAAAAAGTGATCAGTCAAATTTGCCAACTAGGAGGGCAAATCGGTCAGTTCATTCTCATCATGGTAGAATATATATTATGGTTGTCGACCCACGTTTCATTCTAAAGCGGGTTGTTTGTCTCTTTTTAGGTCCTATAATTAATAAACCTGCCTAAATAACAGTTTATATCAGGCCAATAGTAAAGATGTAGTCTTTAAGACTACTTTATAAAGTAGATAGAGGTGGGCCTCGCTAAGCTGAACACTTTAGTGCGTTTGGCTTTAAAATTTTAGTAAAATTTTATGTTGGTGTTAAAAAAGAGTTGATATTAGAATTGATGAATGTGTGATAAAAGTAAAAGTAAAAGTAAGATTGAAGTATGTTTGATAAAAGTAAAACTTTGACTAAAATTTTGAAAACAAACAGGCCTAAATCGTTATCTTAAAAGTAACTTAATAAAATATAAGAACAAGTTGTTGATATAGATTTAATACACAAGTAATTGTACTTACAGTTCAATAGTATTGAAAAGTTGAAAAAAAAAAGTCTATAAAACAGAAAAGATACATTATGATCATGTTTTTGTTAAAATATAGTTCTTGAAAAATTCAGTTTAGACCCTAATAACACTTAGAGGGGTTAATATGTATTTTTCCTCTAATTAAAAAAATCAATAACAATTTTAAAACACGTTTAAAATTGTTCAACCTAGATATGTATAATAATCAACTCAATAAACTAATAGGCAGCGGAAAATTAAATCAAATTTCAATCACACAAAGAGACAAGGATTTGGTGATGAAGTGAAAAATCTTTGAAATATCATTCAAAAGAAAAAATCACTTCGGGCTAACAGCCACCTGAAATCCACTAAGAAGAAAAACTTACAAACAGTGATTCAGACATGGGCAACCCCAGTTGCTTGACTCTAACAACCCTGATGTAATAATCTAAATATCTCTGCTTAGACCCGCTCTGTGTGGCATTCACCTCAAACCTCTAAGGTTCTTTTTATGGATTCTTCACAAACAAATTTTGTTCTTCAACACACCTTCAATAACATGAAGGTTCCATAGCAGGATAAATGAAAACTAAGAAAAGCTTATCAATATAGAGGCATGAATACTCTTGTGTTTTTCTCTCAAAAAATGAGGCACACATATGCTCAATGGAGGCCACAATAACCTTTTGGACGTCCTCTTACGAAACCTAGTAGGGTTTCTCCATTTTTCGCAAGGAAAGTCCAAAAAATTAGGAGTTTTTGAAATTTGTCAAAAGTCACCCGAGCGTGGGTCGAGCGAGAGTCGAATGTGCTGTCTCTGTCTGAAATCTTCATAAGGAGCTCGTTCGTGCGTTGAGTGCAAAGGCGCTGTCTAAACTCTTTCGTAGGGTGCTCAAGCACGAGTCGAGCGTTAGTCAAACCTCTGTATGAATTCTTCATGGTTCACTAAAATGTGGTTTAAGCGTCAATCAAACATAAAGTCTCTATAGAAATACTTTTTATCACGCTCGAGCGGTAGTCGAGCGACAGACCAACTTGAACACAACTCATAAACAAATTCTTGAACAACATAGGACAAAAACATACAACTCGATAAAGACATATTTTGACACGAAATTTAGTCAATATAAAAATGCACTAGCAGTTCTTTTTTTTAGTCCATCTCTTTCGATAAAGGTAAATACAGAAAGAGAAGATTCTCTGTTCTTTTTCAGTTTCTCTTAAATACACAGATAAATTAATTACCATGCATCTTCTGATACATGATTAGATGCAATGACTAAATTTTAACCGAAACATGACCACAAAGATCTAGATATATCATTCCTTACCTCATGAATTTTTTTGTGTGTGCAAATTTTCAATACTACACGTACTGCTGCAGGCAGAGGCGGAGGGAGTGGGGGTCCAACCGGGGCCCTGGCCCGGTTGGACCAATGCAAGACATTGAATTTTTATTTTTATTTGTATTTTTTTAATATTTTTTTATCCTGTAAAACTTAACTTGTATTGATCAAGACAATGGCGGATATGCTATTAATATATAATTTTGAAATTATATTGAAATTGTGAATATTAAGACTAGGTTGTAAAATTGTGATTAGGACCTTAGGTTGTGACTTGTAAAATTATAGTGATGAATTTTGTTTTGTTTTATTTAGATAATGGATAAGTTTTTGATAAAAAAAAAAAAAAAAAAAAAAAATCAGCGGGATTGTCTAATACTCCTAATGTGACTCCTACTTCTAAGGCAACTACTAGTTCGAAAAGATCTAGTATTTTATTTAGTCCGAATGATATTATTGTTGACCTAAGGTTAAGTAAACTCATTGAAAAATATGATGTTGGGATTAGAGATTAAGTTCGTAAGGAGTATTTGATAAATGTCCTTATCAACCTCTTGGGTATGATTTTTTCCAAGAAACAATATGGAAAACGAATGAGGGCTTTTTTTGGAGGCATGGTTCAAAGAACATGAGTTATTGGATGCGGTGTATTGCTTGTGGTGTTATCTAATTAGACAAAGTAGATGATCAAGATTTAGGAAAGATGTGTTTACATCTACAGGATTTAACAATTGGAAAATGGGAGTAGAAGCATTTGGGAGTCATGTTGGTGCATTTAATAGTCTTAGCAAATAGTACGGTACGTGTATTTCAATATAATATATTTTTAATATTTTTAGTCCTTAAATTTTAATATTTTAACTTTAAACATTTTGTTGCGTTACGAAATAAAAATTTTTTTTTTGTCATTTTACCTTAAAAGTTGCCCCCTTCGTATTGATTTCTGGCTCCGTCACTGACTGCAGCGTGTAGTTATGCATATAGTAAACTTAAAAGGAATCAATAATAAGTGCAACACGTAGTAAAATCAGAATTTTTGGTCAGACCCACTAGTGAAGAAGTTATTCACGTGCTACAGATGGGTGCCGATCAAAAATTTGTTAAGACATACGAACTACATATGAGAACACAAAAGCAGCGGGGAAAGACGACTAGTGGAGCATAAATTAAACCTAAGATCAACACCATGCATGTGGTAAAAGGAATCCTACTTCGAATCCTTGACGAAGACTCGACGAGTGTAATCGAGGCCATTCAATCCATGGTGTCTAGCTGCCATGGTATTCTTCGAGGGGATTGGCTCCCTGCCAAAGCAACTCAAATGGCAAATAGATGCATGCATATACTGCTATCATCGCAAAGGGACAGCTACCCTGCATTCCTCAACGTCCAGTGACTAGTCATGTCCTTCTCTCCTTCTAGACTTCAGTGTACTTCTTCTCTCTAACGTTTGTGCTTACGCATGCGCGTTTCCTTGACATTTGCATTGTCATCAATTTTCTTCGACTTTTGTTTTTGGTTGGTCCATTAGCGGATAGTCCTTAGTACTTTTCAAAGCTATAGCCGGCCCTCTTTTTCCAACCACACACCTGTCCTGAGCTCACTTCGGAGTCCAGTATATCGATGAGAGAAAGAGCACCAAACTGTCTTCTGTTCTGTATATAACTTCTCACCTCTTCCGCCATTCTGAGAGCTTCAATCGCTCAACTCTGTTTCTGCTGCTAGCTAATAATCGTGAAAAGAGGGAGAAATGGCATCAAAAGTGGAAAGGATAAAGTTGGGTTTGCAGGGGCTGGAGGTGTCAGCACAGGGTTTGGGGTGCATGGGTATGTCCTCTTTCTATGGCGCTCCCAAGCCCGAAGAAGACATGATCGATCTCATCCACCATGCCGTCGACACCGGTGTCACATTCCTCGACACCTCCGACATCTACGGCCCCTTCACCAACGAAATTCTCCTCGGAAAGGTACTTTAAATTATGGGGTCTTGTAACCTGTTTCGTCCAGGAGATCCTTTTTGTTTCCATTAGCTTTCGTTTTTAGACTAGTTTCTCGAAAATGTCATACATATGTTGGGGCTGGCAGGCTTTGAAAGGAGGTGTAAGAAATAGGGTGGAATTGGCAACCAAGTTCGGTATTAGCTTTGCGAATGAGAAGAGGGAGATTCGTGGGGATCCGGCGTACGTGAGAGCGGCCTGCGAGGCCAGCCTGAAGCGCCTAGACATCGACTGTATTGATCTCTATTACCAGCACCGCATCGACACCCGCGTACCCATTGAAGTCACGGTTCGTGCCTTCCTTCTTCTTAATAGAATGACTTGAAATAGAGTGTGGCAGAAACCTCTTCAGAAACGAAGAGAGCTACATTATCAACTAGGATCACTCTCCTTTTGGGAATTTTCTCTCTTGTGCACACTACCCCAATCTTTTTGCACTTGCTGCCTTCTCAGCATGGATTGCTATTGACCTTCCTTTACCATTCTGTACTTTTGAAAAAATATGGAACGTTTTTTACTATCTTTATCTCCATATCCTAAATAGGATATAATGTGTGAGTGATTTTCTCTCTCTGATTTTGACAATCAAGAACGATGGTCTTGAACCAACATTCACAATTTTTGTTAGGGAAAATATAACCGAGCATCCGTGTTGTGGGTATTACTTTTTATATTGAGTACTCAAAAACTACTAAAATTCATCGCTATGCACCCTCTTGTTAGATTCAAAAAATTTAAAATTGCATATTGTGGTCCCTTTGTACAATTTCAACCACAAGATTTTATCGGAGGGCGCACATTGATGAGCTGGGGGCTCAATTAATCAAATTTGTTGCTTGAACTCAAAAATAACACTGACTCTATAATTCGGGAGGCAAATGGTGATTTTCTTCCACTTCGTTAAATATTCTTTCATGAGACTTCATCCAAGTTCCATCCTCATTTTTTCCATATCTAAATGTTTTGGACTGCATCCTACGCAAATTGAGGTTAATTTGTCACAGAAGATAATATTGGAACTTAGGTAATGTAAGGCACATATGATTTATATTTGGGCAATGTAGCAGATACCACCACCACTTTGTGGTGGAAGGAGAAAGTGTCTCATCATCTTTCATATTGCGTATGGATTCTACGCAAAGCATGAAGGCTTCATGTGTTAGCTCCAGACGCTTCAATGGAGGAAATTCTATGATTTATGATCTACTGAAGGAAGTTTCATGGAATTAGATATCATGACTGCTAATATGTTTATAGAATAACTTTAGTGACCACTACTGTCCAGTTCTTTATGCATATCTTGTTTGTCAAACACTGACCATCAACTCCTATAATTTGGCATATTGTGAATTCAAGATGGTCTGATTACGTACCAGTATAATGTTACTCTCCCACACCACATATTTTGAAGAAGCTTGCTATTGAGCTCCACTAAATCATTTCTTCTGCACTATAAGATTGGGGAACTCAAGAAGTTAGTCGACGAGGGTAAAATCAAGTACATAGGTCTATCTGAGGCCTCTGCTTCAACCATTAGAAGAGCACATGCAGTACATCCAATCACAGCTGTGCAGTTAGAGTGGTCTTTGTGGTCTAGAGATGTGGAGGAAGAAATAATTCCTACTTGCAGGTGAGGCATTAATTACCTTTGCTTTGGAGGTTATAGGATACTTGAATTGCGAAGTTTGATTATATCCTTCAAATATTTCAGGGAACTAGGCATTGGGATTGTTGCATATAGTCCTCTAGCACGAGGATTCTTTTCGTCAGGAACTAAGATTGTTGAAACTTGGCAGAGCAACGACTTCAGAAAGGTTTGCAGATCTATCAAACTGTTAAGTTTTTAAAACAAACTACATGTCCATTTAGAGAAATATTTCTATGGAATCATCAGTGCATTTTTGTGTATTTAGAGATTTAGATTCTATTCTTTATTTTGAGTACTCTCGTTGTGATTGGCCTTGCAAAGTTCAGAATGCTTTCCCTGTTTCGTTTCTGAACTCATACAGGTACAATTATTCTATATAAAGCTTGCCTACACAATTCTTCTGTGTTTATCAAGTAGTCTTGATTTGTTTAACTAAATGATTTTCAACACCAAAACTGTTTTGCTGAAATCTTTGTGTGGTAGATGTCAAGTGTGCATTATAGGCAATCAGAATGTTTAATTTGTTCCTGTGCTTGTTTTTACCTCTTTCGACCAAATTATAATTGAAGTAAAATAAATCTCCAGGTGTAACGTTGATGTTCTCATCAAATCCTTTTAATTTTGCAGAAGACTAGATCGTAGTCAATACTTCTCAACTAATGCTTTGCTGCTACCTTGTTTTTTTTCTCCTAACTGCTGCTACCTTGTTGGTACTCCTAACAATCCTTACTAATTCTTTACAGTAACCTAGATAAGTCATCTGCACATGAGATTTTCTCTTTTCCAAGGAGGTATTAGTGATCTAAGTAAGTTACTGGTTTAATCACATCAGCCATCCTAATATGTGGAAAGATAAATCACACATCCCACTGTCCAGCCAGAAAAAAGCCAGAATGGGCTGCCAAACTTGCAATCAGTATGAGCTTGCCTTAGTTGAAAGCATCTATTGTCTTTGTAATTGGATGTTCATTGTTGCCTACGCGACATAATTGCCTCGCCACCTTGTTGAAACTAGAGCAAATTTCTGAGTCTTAGTTCTAATAAGTGTTTTAAAATGTGCTTATCGTTTGCTTTAGAGCCCAACCCCATGAAAAATTCTTCATCAATTAGTGACTTCAGTCCTAGTGCTGATGTATGCATACACTGCTTGCAGTCTTTACCAAGATTTCAACCTGAAAATCTGGAGCATAACAAAACCATATTTGAGCGGGTAAATGAAATGGCAACAAGGAAAGGATGCACCCCATCACAGCTAGCATTGGCATGGGTCCATCACCAAGGGAAGGACGTGTGTCCTATTCCTGGAACCACCAAGATTGAAAACTTCGACCAAAATGTTGGAGCTCTATCAGTGAAACTGACACCAGAAGAAATGGCTGAACTTGAATCATCCTGCAGAGGATTCTGTTAAGGGTGACAGATGATATGACCCTCAGAGGATTCTGTTAAGGGTGACAGATATATGACTTTGCAACTTGGAAGAATTCTGAAACTCCACCACTTTCCTCACGGAAAGCTGCCTAAGGACAAGTCTTTGTGCCTAAATATTTCCTATTGTGTCGTTGCGATTATTCTGGTGTTTTTAGTCCTTTTAAGTTCTCGAGTGTTCAGCTTTTTTCGTGAAGATCAGTACAAATAATATGCTCACCCCTCAGCTCTTTGTATGCAAATGTCATCAGTTTGGAGTGTATGAAAGCTGAAGTTTTAAGCTTAAAGTTTGTCATTAAGTATAAGAATGCAGCTGGTTGTTTACATGTCAGAAGCATAAGTTTGTCCTACCTTGTGTTGTGATATGCTGCGCTTGTTGATCCTTGAACATCCCTTATCATTTCCTTCTTAAGGACTGTTCTTCTTAGCTTTAGTGAATCACATTTGATATTCTGAAGCTATTATCCAAGTCGAAAACAATTTTCAAGAAGATACCAGAGAAAGAGTGACTGATTGGGAAACGAAGGAACAGGGGACCTGATGAAAGTTGGTTAAGTTACGAGAGGAAGCGGGACTTGATGGGTATGCATATCGCGTTGGCAGGTCAAAGTTGGACTCATCACTTACAGAATGTTTAGAAGTGAGATGGTACAATATGAACCATTGTACATTTACAACATCTTTTCTTGGAAAGTTTGGGAGATTTAGTTTTCGGAACATTAGCATTTTGCTTGGGATGGTGATGCCGCAATACCACTCTGAAGAAAATAAATGTATTTGTAATTCACAGAAAAAAGTTAAATTGGTTCCTCCAATTCAGCCCTTTGCCAAGACACCAAGCAACCTAGCACAAAGAATAGGCAGAGAGATTGTATTAAACAAAAGACCCTCCTATAGAATAGGAAAAACACAGAATATAATTGGCAGTTGTTGCAGGATCTCTAAGTAGAATGAACTTAATTAAAACATGGAGGCATCGACTCGTAGAATGCGACGCTGGAACTTGGAAGTCTCTTCTTCTGTCTGACTGTTCATCTCCCCTGTTTTTCTTTTGAGGAGGGAAGAATCCCGTAATGTTCTCCCTGTACCAAACAATTAGAACTTTTGTACCCTCCTTAATCTCCTTCTTAGTGTCTCTACTCTCTCAAGAACACCCTTAACTGCTATATCAAATGCGTCTTCAAGGGTCTTTAGCCTAGATCTCGGGTTGGCATAAACTATTCTTGGGATCAGCTTTATAACCTCCTCTCTCATGGCCGACACCTCATTCTTGGGAACTCGAAGCAATGTCTCATTGATGGTAACCTTCTTGTATTTCACATCATTTAATGGTACGAACACCGAGTAGCTGATATAGTTCTTTGGTAAACGCCACAAGTATTGCGCATAAGCAGAAGCCCGATGGAAGAAAACTGGGATACACCCGGCCAAAATCGAGTCAAAAGTCGATCGCCTAGTGTATGAGTCCCTGGGAGGCTGTAAGCAAAAAACTGAGCTGCGAAATGCCCTCATCACTTTTGTCGGATTTTCACACTCATTTGCTCCATCAAAACAACCAAGAAAGTTGCAGGTGGATGAAGATCGGCATTGATCAATAAGCTCACTTCGAATGGAATCCGTGAAGTTGGATCGTGGGGCACCAGCAAAAGAGAACAAGCACTGCCTCTTTGTTCCCCTCAATCTATTCTGCCATTGGATTACCTGAATGTCTCTCGATGGATGGAAGTACGTCGGATATGGTATTGCAATGTCGTTGCTCCACGAGCTTGATTCGATTGACAACAAGATCATGTTCTTCGATCCAGGCAAAAACATAAGCTTGGAACCCCAGTCAGACTCATCATATGTTTCTCTCCTGAAATCCCCAACAAATCCTTCCTCCAACTAGGAAGTGATCTCTACCCCACATTCTTCTCCATTCCAGTCTCTGTGCAAGCCACTTGACTAGAGAAAAAGAAGAAGCATCTCTCATTGAGATGTTAAAATCCCAAAGGTATCGCCCTACATCAAGGCCAGCATAAAATGGTACATAAATTGCAGAAGCCAAAGATGAGTCATTTGTTAAGCACTTGTACTGCTTCATCCTGTTGTGGAATATGACTTCTAACATAAACTGGTTTGTTACAAACCAACCCTCTTTCTGCATGACTGCGACCGAATTGGCGACCCTAGGACCAAGACCAGAGTTTGATATACACGGGCACATATGGATCCATTTGTTCAGAGAGTGGCAACTCTTTATTAAGTCCTCGTTGAATTGGCTAGGAAGATCATGCATATAGATATATCGACCCAAACACGAATCTAAACGGGATTTAGGCTTCTCAGTAACAGGTTTAACATTGCTCACAATTCGAGCGGGACTAATTTGTTGGGTGTGATTCCTTGCACTAATTGCTGCAAAATTTGGCTCAGTTTTGTCTCCCATCTCATTCAATACTGCAGACACGGCCGGTTCACAGGTAGAATTATGTATAACAGTTTGTTCCATAAAAGGTTTACGGGCATGGATTGCATTCACAAAGTTGTCAACTAGAAGAGTGACCCCATTTTGATCCCCACCAGTTAAAGCCGAAATATCAAATAAGATCAACATCAAGCTTAAAAGAAAAGCGCAGAGTAGGACAAACCAGAGTTGGTTATGGCACTTTCCGACGACCAATTTCTCCATGGCCCTCCTACGAGTCTGATCACCAGTACATAAAAGCCTATCATCAATAAGCCTTCTGTGCACCAGAAACTACGACAATACGATAGTGCTCTCAGTGAAAGCCTCATAAAAATTATGGGTGTTCAAAAGTTGCTAGAGTTATGTATGGGGGTTTTTGTCATTCTGATGGGAAGCTCAAAGGAAGAAGAAGTGATTTAAGGCATAGAACCAATAAAAGGTAACCTCAGACCCTTGTAAATGCATATTCCTTCATATCATTGTAGCAAATCGTATATATTAAATATGCTTTCCGTCTTCAATAGCCAGATAGCGAACTGCTTATGGTAAGAATTCCTATAGAATCATCTGCTAACGAACAGCGTGAAGATCTCTTTCGCATCCTCGTGAGGCAGGAATTAGCTGTTTTTGACCCACTGGCAGAGGAGGAACTCATCAAACTTACCTAAGAAAACAATCAACATATTCTTATATATATATATAGGCCCAAAAACTTTTGGATTTTGGATCGCAGTACATTAACTATACACATTAGATAACTATGTCAGTTGAGCACACATAAAAATTCTCAGTATTAAGATACTCAAAATTTTGATTATAATTAATACCTATTAGTGAGAACTTAAGGCCGTTTTTCTTTTTGGGTAATGAGAAGAATCTGTTGCATCTTAACTTTGAGCATTGAGTTTGGACGGACCTAGTGTAACTGAAAAATCCATTATCGGATTGAAAGAGCAACAACAAACGCCTGAAATTCCAGTGGCGACGATTCTAAGTCCACAGTTTGAATACTAAATTAATTTGATAATTTTAGTTAGGTGGGTTTACTTCTCTATGTCCAGTTACAGTAGTCCTAAAGAAAGTAAGGCAAGTTCTTCACAAAACCAGAGCCGAATGAGAGCATGCACAAGCAGGGGCGGAACTAGTGGTATTGATTTTTGGCAGGGAGATTGTCAGGAAACGTCCCAGCCCCAGGCCTTCTCTCACTAATTTGAGACCAGGTTGACTTTCTTTTTCTTTATAAACTTGTCGAATGGCAAAGAATAACAGCAAAAAACTGAGCCCCATATTTACCAAGACAAAAAAAAAAATCCTGCTTTTCAGCTACTATGCAGTACAAGATCTTTAACAGAAGAATGACATGACCAATGAGTACAAAACTTTGCAACTTGTGATTCGAGGGACGAAAATTGCTGGGTTTGGTTTCTTGGCCGTCTGCCTCCTTCTGCCATCCAGATGTGAAGTCTTATAAGTTAGTTGGATATATAATCCTTGACGACTCTTCAGCTACGATTTCTTATCCCAAAAGACTCCAATTTCTGACGACATCAATAACAGCAGCATGGCATTCAACGTAACCCCAAAGTGTGCAAAGCCTCAAAGCTCACTTGCACTTCACGGGCCTCCAAGCTAATGAGTACCATCAAGGTTCTACATTAAACATGCCCAAAATCAGAATCATCACCGACCCTTAACTTACATCTCAATGCAACAGACAGTATCCTTCGATGGTTCCTCTCAAATCCAGCAACCACAACTTGCCACCAACTCATCTTCCCTAGACTCCCTTGAATCCTCGGTGCAAAATCTCGTAATAAGCTGGTACAGAAGGCAAAGGTGGCAGCTTTTCGTTAAAACCAGTTCCCAAGACGATCTGGATAGAGCACCATGGAGGACTCAGTTGGCCAATTTTCTAGAATCCACCTCAGTTCGTGTCGTTGCCATTTTGCTGCTTGTTATGGACCTTATAATCACTATCCTTGAACTCTCATCCTCTTTAATTTTATGTCCTGCGAAAAGAATCAAACCAGAGAAAGTTTGGTACCATTGGGTAGGGATTGCAATCTTGAGCATGCTCTCCGCAAGAACAGTTGCTCTAGCCGTAGGACTAGGCAGTTCGTTTTTCAGACGCCCGGGTTATGTGGTGGATGTTGTAGTTTCTACGGGGGCACTGGTTTTGGAAGCGTTTCTGGAGAGGAGGGGAGGTGGGTTGCTTGTTGTGGTGAGTTTGTGGCGTGTTGTCAGGCTTGTGGAGAGCGCCTTCGAGCTAAGTGACGAGGCCATTGAAGCACAGGTTGAAGCGATAGTGTGCGAGTTCGAGGCGCTGCGGGAAGAACACAGGAGACTCTTGGAGATTGTCGCTGAGAAGGATAAGATGATAGAGAAGCTCCAGCAAGAGCTGGATCAATGTAGACGTGCTTGCACCAGTTCCCAAGTTTTTAGGGGACTGGGACCATCTGTACACAGAATGTCTTAGAACTTCAAAGTTTCATCGCCATTGCTTGAGGCACATGATCGAAGCTGGGAAGAATAATAGTGTGCCTTTTACATTCTTCTGTAACTTTTTTTTTTGGGGATGCACCCTCTATAATTTTATGTCCCTAGTGAGATGTAATTCGGAGAGAGATAGATCAACAGATAGACTTGACATTATTTAATGTTGTCCATTATAGCCCCACACTATTTAATACTGCCCATGTAAAGTTTGGACAGGACAAATCCTACAATTGGTAGCATTAAATGGTGTGATACCTACTCAGTCTATCTCTTCCTCAATTGCCCTGTACAATCTGAGCCGGAAATTACAGAAGATACTAATCTCTTTTTTTTTTTCCTAAATTTTCTTAATCTGAAGATAGGTAGGGGTTGTGGCCATAAGTTCATCAATTAATTATAACGGAAGAGGAAGTTTTCTATCATTAATAGATTACATACATTTGCACCTCGGGATTTTGACTCTATTAATTCACATTTCATTGTGGTAGAAAGGACTAGAACAATAAGCATTTGAAGAAGATCAAGACGAGAAGAAATATATCAAAGAAGAATAGATACTTATTTAAAGGGGAAATGTCACTTTGAGGCCTCTAACTACTAATGCAATTTCAAATAAGAGTTTAAACTACTAATCTCAACACATTGAGCCCTCTAACATTCACAATTAATCAAATTGTACTTTGAAATAAAATCTAAGGGTCAAAATCGTGCTACATGGCTCATTCACAACACATGTGGCACGAGTTTGATCGTTAGATCTTTTTTAAGGGACAAATTGATGAAATTTGATAGTTTATAGGCTCAATGTGTCAAAAGTGAAAATTTAGACCTTTATTTGAAATTGGCTTGGTAGTTGAGGGGCTCAAAGTGATGTTTCCCCTTAATTAAACTTTTGTTTGGTGTATAAACCTTAGGCTAATACTCTGAAGCCACATGTACACTTTTTTTAGGGTAATTATAAGAAGGGTTTGTTGCATTCAAATTTTGTGCATGGGGTCGGACCAAACTAATCTAGCTAAGAAAGACATTGATAGGGTAAAGTGCCAACCACAAATCTCAGAACCTTGAACCAGCTTTACAACACGAGTATTAATTCAATCAAGGACTCACTCACAAGCTATTGATTTAAACTCATGCCTGTTAATTATTGAAAGTTAAATTTGATTTGGACCCAAGAGTGAAAGATGAGCTCCAAACTTTATTTTGGCCCAATAGAGTATGAAACTTTTCTAGAAAATGTTATAAATCTCTAGAGAAATGAAGTACAATCACTTTTCTAGAAAGTTCTATTAATCTCTAGAGTAAAAAAAGCAACCACTTCATAGAAAAGTTCTATGAAACTATCTAGAGTTAAGTGAAAGAACCTTTTTTTTAGAAAGTGCTACAAAAATATCTGAAGAGTAATAAATATCTAGAATTTCTTTAAGAAGCGACATAAAAATATCTAGATATTTTAGTTGAAATGAGTGACTATGATTGAATTTGTAAGCCTATATAAAGGAGTAAAGCCCCGTCATTTTATACAAGCCATACAAGCCAAAAAAAACAGGCCAAGTTTGAGAAATCAAAGGGTATTCTTCTATATTCCTCATCCTTACCTCTTCCAAATTTGCTCAACTATAAAGCCTTACTCTCCTCTTATTACAAATTCCTATTCCAACACTCATGGGATACACTAGGACTAGAATCTCTTACTTCTTCCAACGACTAAGCTATGGCCCTTAGGCCCACATATGCTCTTTAACTTCAAAAGCAAATTTTCAAGGTTATTTTCGAAACTACCTTAAATTATTATAACCTCAATTTGATAATTTAGTAAGTATCCAACTTAAGCCTCTATGGTTTTGCATTTATCTTTTTTGTATTTGGAGTGGAAATTCGAATTTTCTAATGTGCCAACACAAAGTTAAATTACACTAGTACTTCATAGTATCTAAGAGTCAAACACCAGATGAGTAAGAAATCTAAGCTTGATCACTATATAAAAAAATAAAATAAAATAAAATCACCCATTTGCTAGCTTGAGGGCCCAAGAAAGTAGAAACAGGGAAGATAATTGAGTAGTATCAACTGATCCTATGGCAGCCTCACCCTAAAATTTCTATTAAAAATATATAAACAAAAAAAGAAACAAAAGGTGACAATATGATAAGTAAATAGAACAGCCGCCTATAAATTAAACAAAAATAAATGAAACGGCCAATAGTGCCTGTTCTGCTCCCTCTTGCTATTACTCTCGCTCTCTCTCACACTCGCTATTTTCCTTCACCACCATCGTCACCATCTTCTTCGTAACCATACCCGTTCTCACCCTAACTTTCTTTTCTCTCACCAGCTCTGAGCTTGATGACACAATCTTCCTGAGAAATTCGAAACCAGTCTATCGAGCTACCTCTACCTTGGTGCGCCCGACAAGTCACAAACTGTGACATTTTCCGTCAATTTCTTTCTATTCTTTTTTATGGGCTCACAATGTTTCGCTCACCTGCTTCCTGATTTCGTGCATCCTAGTCCCTGAGTCTGTTTTTATGGGTTAAAGGGGGCTAGGATTGCTTCTAATAGTTCGTAATTTTATGGAAGTCAGCTCTTGGTCTCGTTATTGTTATCATTTTACCAGCACTGATAATATAAACTGGGTTCGTTCTTCTTGTTAACGTTTTGATTCTTATCAAAACGCGTGCCGTTCCTACAATGCTGCCTCAGCAGCACAACCCATCCGAGACTACGCCCTCTCTGCAACAACAAATTGGATTCAACGTCAATAGCGTGGAAAGAGATATTCAGTCCTTCTCCATAAGGTGATTCCATTTAGCATACATAGGTTTTCACTATTGATGTTTTTTTTGTCTTTTCTGACCTTCTTTTCTCAGTATTTTATGCACTGCATGTTCTTCGATGTTGCACTTGATCTCATGCACTGCATTTTACTGAGCCGATTGATATTTCGTCAGTGACATTATGCAATTTGCTTTCCTTAGACTTAATTATTTCAAGAATGGAAAGAGTTCCAAAACTCTGCTTCCCATGGGATGATGCAAATAGATGGGTGAGTATACCCTTGACTTAACTAAAGATCTAACTGAATATTGGTCAAATGTTCTGATCCATTAGTTTATCGACTTGGCATGCGTTTGAATTCCAATCTTGTTGAAGTTTAGGACTCTTTTGCTGAGCAAATTCCCCTTCTTACATTTGGTTTTTGTGTCCAACAATTGTCCTATTTTAAGCTTTTTATCTGCATTCGTTAAAATTCTGATAGGTCCTCCTTGTACTCGTTTTTGAGGTTTGATTTCCTTTTGCTTTGATTACTGCTTGACTTACCCCACCACATCTTTTTATGCGGAATAGTACAATTTTCTATATTTTTGTGTGTAAGCACTTTGTCCAATAATGGATTCACGTCTTTCTGATAACTGTCTGTATTGCAGACAGTATGTTCTTGCATCTCGTCAAAAAGACATCTTAATTAGTTGGCCATTCCCAGAGAAATACCTGCGAATTTGTTTCAAGCACGGTATCAGAGATGTATTGCCACCCTTTGAACCCCACAGTTCAGCTATTCAGTCACTCAGACAGGGTGTAAGATTCAAGTCTTCCAAACAAGATAATGACAAGGCTGATTCCCTTGATAGTGAAGTACCATGTTTAGTTGAGGAGGAGAAACTTTTAAAAAATGAGTGTGATGCATATTCTTATGAAGAAATATCAAAGGTTTCCAGCCAGGATTCTGATTTATCTCTTATTAGCAATAGCTGCAAGCTGCTTGTAGAGAATGATCACCTTACTTCTGATAGTGCTTCTGATGTCCTAGTCCCTACAGTTCGACCTTCAACCGGAATGCCTAGTTTGCACCTCAATGTTCACCAGAATAGTACATCATGGATTTCCTCCAAGACGCTGAGGCACAAGAGAAAAAGACGTAAAGGGCAACATAAGAAGCGGTCAATGGTGGATATTTTATCCGCGGCCAAGAATTGTACTCTGGAGGAGCTTTATAGAATTAACAGAATATTGGGATGTGGTCCAGCAAAGCCCCCAGAACAAGGGGGTGAAGGAAATGAAAGATTGGCCAATATTGAGTATAATTGTGAATCTGAGCTAACAAATGAGTCCTTAGAGAAGAACATCGAAAGAAACAATTGTGAAGCACTGACCACAAATGCACTGCGAGACAAAAGATGGGCAGTAAAGTTCAAGTTCGGTGGACCCAAACCCCATTAAGGAAACACAGTCTAAAACATTTCGGCGGCGTATTTCAAGGTACAATTTCTGCCCTCCATAGATTTCCTGATGTATTCTATTCTGGTATTGACTCTCAAAATTCTAACGGCTTATTGAAGAAATTTAAAAGCAAATACTCTGGATGAGTAAGCCTAAAAGCCTATGAAAAGCTAAGTTAGAAAGTAAAGTTCTGAACATCAAATGACTGGAATCTTTGATAACCCATGGAATTAGTGCAGACTTAATGTTTTCTATCATGCACAACAACATCAAGGACATCCTGCTTATTGCTCCTTTTTCTAGTTTGCACAACTATTTTCTTTATTTTTTTGCACAAATAGTGTGTTTGTAGTGTTTTATCTCATCAGGAATCCCACTAGATAATTAGGATTTTTAAGTTTTATCTTCTACACAACCTGGAAACGTGCAAATTGTCTGTCACATGCTTATCACCACAACACTTAACTTATGCACACAAAAACCTCCGGTGTACCAGAACAAGAATTTGCTTAAGATATCCACGGTAAATTCCCCACCAATGCTGAAGGGCAATGGAGTTAAAAATAAACACTTTACCTTTAAAGCCTTCTTTGTTCTTTTGAGGTTTTTGCTTTAGATATCTTTGGGCATATTCCCCACGAATGCTAAAGAGTAACGGAGTTAAAAATAGCTGCTAGGCAGACTGCATAGATTGCACTTTGCTTTTGTTTTGAGTATTTTGCAAGATGTGTGATCTAGCAAGTCACTATGCTGGAAGTTCCATTTCACATGTCATGGTTAGTGGCTTTACCCTCCATGGCCTCTCGTTAGTTTCTTTTAGCTTGGTGCTTGGGCCTATTGATATTGCTAAAAAATTATATTTTAATGGTGTGCTAAGGAACTGACCTGTTTTTGGAACTAATTGAGGCTGGCCTATATCCATTTACGTCTCTGGTGATGATATTTTGTGTGTTGTAACTTCTACCCATGTTTTTTGTTAGAGGCCTCCAATGCATATGTTCAAAACATCCTGATCCCGTTTTCTCTTATCCTCTTCTAGCACTAACATAGTTCCGTTATCAATATAATGCGATCTGCAAACAATATGCACTAAGGGACCTCATCCTGAATATCTAGTAGGTTCATCCTTAATTGAAACAAGGGATAAAGTCACTTTGAGCCCTCGAACTACTAAGACAACTTCAAACAGGACCCCAAACTACCAATCTTGACACATTAAGCTTTCCAACTTCCACAATTAATCAAATTGAGTCCTCCATCCAGATTTACCGTAGAAACTGACGGAACTTTGGTCACACACCCCACGTGAAATTTTTTCTGCTTGATCTGACCAACATACCCTCAACTTAAAACGCATAGTATTATTTAGGGAAAAAGTTATTTTGAGCCCTCATACTACCTAGACAATTTCAAACAAGACTCTAAACTACCAATCTTGACACATTAAGCTCTCTAACTTCTACAATCAATCAAATTGAGACAGATGACATTGATAATGAAAAAACGACAACTTTGAACTGATGACGTTGGTAGATATAGAGCTGACTAGATGTCTGGCAATCATCAATGGGGGTCGCTAATGGGTTGGATCACGGGGGTGGGGTATGGAAAATCAATCAAATTGTATCCTCCGTCCAGATTTATCGTCGAAACTGACGGAATCTTGGTCACACTCACCACACGTGACATTTTTTCTGCTTGATTTGGCCAACATACCCTCGACCTCAAAGCGTATAGTATTAAGGAGAAAAGTCACTTTGAGCTCTCAAACTACCTAGACAATTTCAAACAGGACTCAAAACTACCAATTTTAACACATTAAGCTCTCCAACTTCCACAATCAATCAAATTGAGACAAAAGACATCGATAATGAAACAACGATGATTGACTTTGAACTGATGACGTTGCTTGATATAGAGCTGATCAGATGTCTAGCGATCATTGATGGGGGTCGCTGATGGGTTGGATCACGGGGGTGGGGTATGGAAAGGAATGGCTAGGGTTTTCTTCAAACGAAATTGGCCATTTTTTTTTATCAAGAGAGGGCAATGGGTTAAATATTTGGATGTGGTCATGCTGACTTGAAAGGCCTCTAACGTGGCCTCCCAATCTCTGATTGGCGCTCACATGGCACATTTTTTGTAGCCCCTATATAACTAATGCCACGTTCACAGAATGACCACAAAAAGAGTCCAGAGTTGCCTAAACAGGTGATCTTCTCGATTGATTTGTTGAAATATAGAGGCGTCGAAATCTTTTTTAATATACCATATTAAAAAAATGTATAATATTATTCAAATACTAAAAAAATTAACTTAAAAGCTACCTCAAATAGCGTATGAAGAGTTTTAATTCGTAGGCTTTTTATTACAAAAAAACTTATTAAATCACCCAACTTTTTTAGTCCGTAATTTTAGCTGGCAGTTTAACTTGATCACTTTATGAAGTCTCCAAAATTAAATCTATTAGTTGCTAATTGATCCAAACATAAGGCCTTATGCATAAACTCTCCTTAATTAAAAGACTCACATCTACTTATTTGTTAGCCGTTTAAGCTTACCATCTACACTATTTAATTTTTTTTTTTTACGCTTAATACGTCCACGGTATCCTTTGGTTTTTGGTTTTCTATCTCTTTTCTGTTTACAGTCTTTTTATTTTTATTTCGTGTGGTGTTTTTTTCTGGTGATTGTGTTAACTAAACTTGGTGTGTAGAGTCTCTTTATTTAAGTTTATATATCGTATATTCTTTATTTTTTATGTTGTTGAGTTTTCCGTCTATTCATTTTTGTTCTCTTTTTTTTTTTACAATTTAATATAAAGGGAAAAGTAATTTTAAACCCTCGAACTACCAAAGCAATTTCAAACAGAACCCCAAACTACTATGTGCTTTGAGATTTAGGGCATATTGGTCAGATCAAGCAGAAAAAATGTCATGTGCGGTGCGTGTGACCAAGGTTCCATCAGTTTGGACAGTAAATCTGGACAAAGGGTTTAATTTGATTGATTATGGAAGTTAGTTGACTTAATATGACAAGATTGGTAGTTTTGGGTTTTGTTTGAAATTGCTTTGGTAGTTCGAGGGCTCAAAGTGACTTTTCCCCTTGAAACAAATAGATAACTCAAAGTCCATCCTTGATGTAATCCTATGGCAACTGGAAACTCTTGGGCATTCTTCCAAAAGTTCTTTATGGGTTATTTTCTCCCGCGTACATATTTTTTTGACATTGACATACAAAATTGGAACATACTTTTTTTTCTAAGACCTAGGGCATTACCTCCTTGGAACCCTATCATATACTTTTTCCCAGATAATATAAGGCATATGAAGGTCTTTGTGAAGGTCTTCTATGTGTTTTGCAGAATAAAGAAGGGAGGATAGAAGGATGCGAAGATACTATTTATGGTACTAGATGTTCAAATTGTCATAAGGAGGATAAATCTGAGTAGAGTGCATGGCGCTAACTATTGAGGCAAACATCGAGGGATGAACTTTTCTTCTTTCCTGCATATAATTTTACAGGACACAATGAAAATCTTGAAGGAAGAACCTAGAGTGCATATAAATTGAAGGACCGGGCAAAGAGAGGTCCAGTCTTTATATTTAGGAGACAATAATTTGTGACCCTTTCCAAAGACATGTGGTCTGGCTGTGTTATCAAAGCATTTGAAACGGAGCAATGTGTAATGCCTTTATGACATTGAAGTTTTAGGTGTAGAATGGCAAAAGATTAAGACCAGATATACAAATATGTATGAGCGCATTGAAAATAAAAGGGTTGCATACATTTTTTTACCAATAAACTGAAGGGATATTTGTACTTTGTACCCTAAAATATTAACTTAAAAGATTTTACTCTTAAACTACCAATGCTTGATGCTTCTCGCTCTTCATCTAAAACTAGACGAAAAGGTGGTCACTTTGTCTTACTGTGATTCTCTCTCTCTCTTCTCTCTCTCTCTCTCTCTTCTCTCTTCAAAACCACAAACCCAGCTGACTGTTATCTTATTTAAGGTAACTGTACTTTTCACTCTTTCACATTGTGCTATCGTTTGCACTTTGTATGTTAAACTACGTAACTTTTAGATATTGCACTTACCGATATCTAAGCTCACATACCTAGTACATAAAATTTCCGTGGGGTGAAAAGTATCAGTCATCAGTAGTTTGAGTTTGCAATGTTTTAAAGTTAGGCAGTGGAAGGTGAAAAGTATAAATGATACTATACTTGGGAAACAGAAAGTGTATTTAATCCTAGAAGAAAGTTTATTCTCTTGTTCTGATTTGAGAGTAAGAAAGACATAGAAACTTGAAACTTTTAACCTGGAACAGTGTCCCATATTCGGTTGATGATTTCTTATTCCTAGTTGGTATTGCAATAAGCTTAGTCTCTTCAGAGTATTAGTTCTGACCGTTATTCAAATAAGTCTCTAATTATTGATAATGCTTTCTAATCACCTAAGTTTCAATTCAGAAGATCTCAACTTTAAGTCATTGAAAAATGATATTTATTTACAGATTGATTGTTCTCACTTGATTTTAATCTATTCCTGCCACTGCTTGGGTATAAGCCTAAGCAATTGTCTTCTACAGAATATTTAGTCTCCATGGGCTGTCATATTTCCGTAGTGTGGATGATCTTTAAAATTATGCCCTCTCGGAGCTTGTCATGAATAGCTAGGAAGATTGATAATCTTGCTGTTTTTGGGAATTCAACAATCTACTCTATTCTGCCTGCCAATTTACGGTGCTCTTAGCTTTGCTTTGTTTATCTCGCCTTTCCTATCAGCAAGTTCCGATCCTTCTGTTTGTACCGAACTGCTTGTAGAATCAAATCCTATTCCACAACATCCTATATCAGCTATACAACATCCTTGCATTTATGCCAGAGATGTCTGCCATAGTTCAGTGGAATTTTTCCTTTCTCAAATGTTCAAACAGCCACATCTATATTCACCAGATATACTGTATACACCAGTCAAAAGAAGAAAAAAAGAGAGAGATAGAGAGAGAGAGAAAAAAGAACAAAGCAAGAGGCCTACAGTTATTAACAAGTAATTCATTTGTTCTTTCCTGAAATCTCTTCATGAATATCAAATCGAGCAAAAATTGACTTATGACTAGTATTTTTTAGGCTTAATTGCTCTACAGGTCCCTATGGTTTAACGTTTTCTCAAAAAAATCTTATGGTTCACTTTAGATTAAACTGGTCCCTGGGGTTAATAAGTTTTCTAATTATTTGCCTCCGTTAATTCGACTCCTTTGACTTAATAGAATCTGTCGATATGACTAACGGAGCTCACGTAAGCACCAACAACACGCTGACACTGCCTTTCATTTTCTCTCTCTCCAAATGGCGCCACGTCAAATGGCAATAGGGACTTTTTTAAGAGAACGTTAAACCACGAGGACACGTGGAGCAATTAAGCCTTTAAAGTCAATAATTTAGAAAATCATGTGCTTTCTCTTATGCTTCTTCAGTAAGCAATTATGCTTATTTTCTGTATGAATCTGAACTACGCCTATATTTGAATGTTATTGCACAGTTGATCATTTAGTTGACAAGATTTGTGATGATAAGATTTGTGATGCTATTGTTATTTGGGGAAGAAATGTTGACGAAAATACCAACACTCTACTTTAAACAGAGACGTTCCATATACGCAAAAATTACTAATATGTCAAATTATAATTAAGCATCAATAATTTATTTGAGGAGGTGTTCCTGGATTTCTTAAGGGGGATTTCATCTACGTCGAAACATTTGAATGTCTTGGAAGGCTTCCAGTACTTTGTGGAAGTTCACTTACACCTTAATTATTAGAAGTGGTATTTTTGTCTTGGACTAACTTTTTTCTGACAAGATGTGAGGTGTCTACACTAACAAAAATTCTAATATATGATGAATTCTTTCTAGTACTGAGACTTGTTTACCAAACGATCTAAAGATATAGAGGGCTTGTTTTAGGTATAAATGACTTTATAAAGACTTAATTGCTCCACCAGTCCCTGTGGTTTAACGTTTCCCTAGAAAAATTCTTATGGTTAATAAGTTTCCCAATTATGTCCCTCCTTTAATTTGACTCAGCATCTGACATGGCATTGTTTGGAGAGAGAAAAAATGAAGGGCACGTGTTGGCGTATTATTGGTGCTTGCGTGGACTCCGTTAGCCACGTCGTCAGATTCTGTCAAGTTAGGGGGATTGGATTAATGGAGGGACATAATTAGGAACTTTTTGGGAAAAACATTTTAACCACAGGCCGTAGAGTAATTAAGCCTATTTTTTAGATAGACTGTAAAGACTCAAACTATTTGCCCTCTGATATTAAGACACATTGTCCTCACTTGTCATCTTATTAGAAGTATAAAGGAACTTCAATGGAATTCTTTTATTTCTGCCAATTGCTCTCTTTTCTTTAGCTCTGAATTTTGTGCGTTGATTGTATATGTTACAGGCTCCAGGGACTCATAGTTGATTGTGAAGCTATTAATCTAATTTATACCAGAACCCCCCATATACTCCTTACAAGGTAGTCGAGCTCGTGATTGAGCAGCTCCAAGTCTCATGAACAATACTGGGGAATAGAGCACGGGGAGCTAACTCCGCGATGAACTTTTAGGCGCTTCATATTCCAGTTTTGGAGGTTATGGATGGAGATGATTAGTGCACTGTTGATTTCTTCTTTCAAAATGTGTAGCATGTTGAGGTGAAAAGACGATTACCATTGACTTCGAGCATAGATGCAAGTTATACCAACTATTGTAGAAGAACCACTTGTCCAATCAAATTTCTAATAGACCCTCTTTCTTTCTCCAAATTAATTTTACAGTGAGAATGAGACTTGTGCGCTTTGGTATTCCTATAAATTCATCCGGAGTATACTCTATTTAGCTTTTGTTAGAATATTTAAGGGTTGTACCCATTTCGGCTCTAGGTTTTGACATTTTTCAACAAATCGAACTTCGATTTTTAAATTACTCATAAAGATCTTTGAATTTATAATTTTTATCAAATAAGTCAATTTTGTTAAATTTCTATCCATAAAGTTAACTATTCAAACGTCAATTACAATCATAAGTTGACACAAAAAAAATTAAGAAAAAAAAATTATAAGTTGCATGATTTTAATTTTCAGTGACACATGTCAAATTTATGATTGGAGAAACTATTAACTTTGAGAATGAAATTTTAAGAGAATGACTTTTTTGATAAAAATTATAAACTCATAAATTCTGTTCAATTTAAAAAACGAAGGAAGATCTATTAAAAGAGGTTAAAACTTAAAGATGAAGTAGGTATTTAACCCAATATTAGTAATTGACTATCAATCTATGAGATTGACCAACCTCAATCAAGGAACCTTAATTGTTTTGATTAAGTTAGAGATTTGTCTCTCCATTTTGTATAAATACACCATCTCATAACTCTTGTAAATAAACACTTAGAATTAGAATAAATAAAAGAGATTATATTGCTCTTTAGACTTTTTCAATAGTAAACATAGGTCGAAGATTGAACCATCTTTAAACTGTTTTATACTCGTTTTTCTCTCTCGTTCTTGTACAATACTGTTGCCGTCTATTGCAACTGTTTTGATGTAAAAAGTGGTTGGGTCAAGACAGACTAAAATAGGAAATTGATTTTAAAAAGAGGAGTTATAAGAGTTATGATTTGGGTTCCTTTTTATAGCTACTTTGTATGAATTAGCCGCCTAAAAGTAATGCAAAACGAAGCTCTTTACACACTCCACTCTTTATATTAATTAAAAATCTGAATAGGTATTCCAACACCAATTATAATTGCTAACAAATAAAAAATACTAACTAAATAAGTAATAATATTTAACTCTACTTAAATAGGATATGATCCTTTCCAATTTGTTGTGCGAACTAGACAAGAAGAGATAGATACAGTATCCTACAACATTTAATATTGCTCCTATTAATTATTGGGCAGCATGGACTCTATTATCATATCATATATTGTGTCTATTACTATTCAATTTGAACAACAAATTAGAGAGAATGTTTGTCAACTTAAATATTACAATGCCAATGACTTTATTAATATTTAGATTGTATTTGATCTTATGGTTGGTGAAGCATCTTATAGTTGGGGAAGGATATCCAGCTCTTTGTACACTACAATGTTGAAGGATGTGGCTTTCGGAAGGTCAAAATATAATACTGTATCTTTTTTCCGGACTAATGTAAAAAAATAAGAATTGAATTTTGAAAAAATCACTAATTTTTGGAGGAGCCCTTGGCGTCGCTCATCGTCGTGTCCGTTCTTCGGTTTTATATTTTTGTGGAAGATAACTCTCTTTCCATTTTTTTAAGCGACTCCATGTTTGGGTGCTAAAATCACTCTAAAATTTTGGTACAATATAATAATTATAATATAAATTCTCTCTTCATTAAATCATTCTTTTTTATTATAATAAATATAAAAAATTTATTTAAATCATCTATTTTTTCAATTTTTCACAAACTCTTATACTCTAAAATTTTAACCATCCGAAATTTTGACATCACCGTTTGCACTAGCTGTATGAATAGTACTCTACCTTCAATAGTTTTGTGTAATACTCCAATCCTAGCAAAAGTTACTGGTCTTCTTCGGCCATTACAAAACTCAAAAATCCCCTGATTATTTGTAGAACAAAATTGGCAAAAATGTTCCCCACAAGCTTTGTATCCTCTGGAGGATGTTACCTTGGAAGGCATATTTGCCTTTCTCAAAACAGATAATTGACCGGTGCCTAAGGGTGAGAATTTTTTTCAATGGAAATCGAAAATGCTGATTCCGGTTTCCGGTATTGGTTTCGACCTATTCCGGTATCAAAATTGGATCCCATTTTTAGAAAATTCTAGAATCGAAAATTCCAGAGGAAATGCCAAAATTTTCGGTTCTAGAATTTTTTTTAAAAAAAAAAAAAATTAATTCAAGACTAAGGTGTTAAAAAAAAAAAAAAGTTACCTGGGTCAAAATGACCCAGGTCACGCGAGAGTCGAGAAACTTTTCAATCTCTCTTCTAGAGTCTTTTGACTCTTCTTTATTAAAGCCTCCACTGCCTCCAGTCATCCCAACTCCCAGCTACCACTCGCCAGCGCCCAAGTCCCTCTCTCTCTCTCTCTCTCTCTCTCTCTCTCGAGGTGAGGTTTGTTAATTTTAATTTTGTAAAATGTTATATTTTGTAAATATCATATTCTGTTACCTATAAATGCCATTGTTATCTTGCTCGTCTTGCTCTCGGTGTTTCTCTTTGCAAGTTCATGTCATGATTGTGCTTTTTTTTTTAAAAAAAATTGTTTTATATATATATATATGTTGATCATACCCCCATAATGCCATTGACTTAGATATCTCTTACCATTGGCAATGATGTGGCCATATGGGGATGGTGACTGTTATGAAAACTATTTTTTGTTTCTTGAAAGCATGTTTTCATTTTTGATGCTTCTGGACAGTTCAAGTTCTTCCTCTCTTAATCGAATTGGAATTTTCGGATTCCGTTTCCAGAAATTTCGGCTCCATTCTAGAATGGAAATAAAACTGGAATGAAATTTTGAGTTTCGGTGAGTATTGAAACCGGAACCGGAATGGCTTATTCCAATTTCATCTGTTCCAGTACTCACCTTTATCAGGGTAGGGCCGTTCCAAAACTTCAATAAATTGGATTTTTTTTTAATTGAACCCTTTTAAAAAAAAAAAAAATTACTTTAATTCCCTAAGAATAGAATATAATACTTTGCCCTTCCAAAAGTTAAATTACAGCAACGTCCTTATAATTAACCATTCACGTTGGTAGCATGGTGGGAATGACACTTGAGACTGTATAATTTTGGACTCTTTATATACGATTTTGAATTTGATTCCTCCTGTGATGGAACTTTAAGTGGGAGGTCATTAATGGTAAGTACCTGTTTTAGTCTCATCGAATTTTTTATATTTCAATAGAGCTTCCCATACAGTAATATTTGATTATAAAAAAATTTAGAATAATAAAAATTTTAAAGTGTGAGAATTGGTGAAAAAATAAAAAGAGATATTTGAATGAAATTTTTTTATATTTATTTAAGTGAAAAGTTATAATTTATTAAAAAAAATTTAAAAAATATTTTATTAGGATGAAAATTTTGAGATCCCAAATTTTTGATATCAAACATTTCAAGCCCTTTTATTAAAAAAAAAAAAAAAAAAACTAATTAAATAACGAAAAGTTTTTGCCCTTTTTTCTTTTAGGCCACGTTTTGTTAACTGTCAACTGTTTTTAACCGCGAACACGTGGTGGTATTATATTATAATATACGGACATCGCGGATCTTTACACGAGGTAAAGCGGCTATAAACCAATGCCAAAAGGTTGCAGGCTAAACTCATCCCGCTCGACTGTTCGTCCTTATCGATGTCCGTCATACTCCTTGAACTTAAAACCGCCCAGCAGCCATAAGTTCTGCCTACCCATTTCCTATTAGTTTAGCAGACCGTTTCTTCTCCTTTTACCCAACCCTTGAAGCAGTCCCAGGAAATTGAGTGACGTGTAGCTCAGAATCTTCAGGTAAGTTATTGCTTTGTTTTTATCCACTTCCATGCGTGCAACTTCTTGTTGTTTCTCCCAAATAGCAGTTGTATTCAAGGGCGTTTCTTCATCTGCACCTACTTTCGGAATCTTCACTTGTTTGGGCTTCCTAATAAAGAAAGTTGGAGTTTATAGCATGCGTTTCATATGTTCGTTATAATGTCTACGTTATTCGTGGATACATCTTTAATCTAATTGCAATTAGATACAAACAAAAGAAGGAACATGGCTCCTGCACCTGGAATGAAAAGAGGTACCTTTATTAAGTAAATGAGGAAAAGAAAGAACAAGAACATGGCTGCTGTAACTGGTTTTCAGATATGATGCGATTCATGAACTAGGACCATGTAATCCTTTGCTTTCTTCCATTTCTCCATACTAGAATACCAAGCCTATATCTAACGGAAAGAACAGGTGCGTCTTCAGACTTCAATATTTTGCCTCCTATCACTTCTCGGCAGCTAATATTTTTATGGACTGTATTTTGAGAACCCAGCTGAATACGTCTCTCATTAGTGTAATCATTTTATGCTTTAACGGTGATGATTTGGTTTAGAGATAGTGCTTGAATAGACGTTAAGTTTAAACTGTACATTCTACTGAGTTTGGAATGAAACCTTAAGGGCAAATTTGGATGCCCATGAAAATTGAATTTCTGCATTTTGTTTTATAAAATTTCCAGCCTAGAATCCTCCTCTTGAATATGGACATCTGGAAATGGCAGCGATCAGCTTATCTACTTCTAAAATATTGAAATTACGGTTTTATGGAATCAATTTAAACAAAGCATGTCATTGATTTTGTTGGCCGCAATTTTTTTGTCAATGAGTGAGATACAGACTCTAGTCACTTATGTCGATTAGACAATCAAACTGTTCTTAAATATCTCTAAATTAATTGAGCAAATAAACTAAAGAGGTTAGCTTTGTTGCATATTCCTCTTATTTCCATGACAACTAAAAAGATTAGAAGTCTTGACAAATTAATGCTTTCCGACACTTTTTTGTGGTTAAGGTCCCACATTTTGACTGGGTAATTTTTTGTTCAATTCCAAGGTTTCTGCTTTATACAAGAATATTGTTATCTCATATGCATATTTAGAGTTAGTTTCTTACCAAATGCAGTTTTGGGATTAGTTTCCAATCAATATGTATCAAAGTGCAGTTTTTTGTGTCATCAAGCAATTCATTATCTGATTCTTTATCCCATGAATTGATGACACGCATAATTATAAATAGAATTCTCTCGCTCTCTCCTCTCTCTCTCTCCCATCTGTTTTTATATGAGTAGCAGACTGTAAGAGGAGAAAAAATGAAGCTGGGGAACTCAATTTTTCCTGTTTTTTCTCTCTTGCCCGTCATTTCTCTTTGCGTACAGCTAACTCCATTTGGGCATTTATACAACCATGTTTTATTAGAAAAGTACTCTTCGCATATTTAAGCAACCACTCCATGTTAACTAGGCATTATATTTTAGCACTTGTGGACTTTGTTAAGACGTGGCATTGAATGTCTCCTTGCAGATGGAAAGTGAGTTCATGCAGAACCTGCTATAGATGAAGTGGTTTTCACCATCACCTATGCAGCACCCCTTGATCAGTTTGCTTACCAATGAGAATTCTCTCCAACCTTCTAAGTAGCGGCCTTCTTGCTGGATTATTTGATGTTATTAGCAACTGGAGAGATTTTGACTATGGTCTTATATTACCAAATCTCATGGCAATTTTACCCTCCTTCCACATGGAGTAGCCTTTAAAGCTTGTCAAGCTTTAGTTTGAATAATGGCATTGTCCTTGCCTTTCTCATTCCAAAGGGATTGGCCAATCTCTTTTCTCAATTCCACTTTACTCCCTAGGAATCCTTCTTTGCTACATGCAAACACCAACCAAAATTATAAGAACAGGAAGGACTTCAGAAAGGTTTCTGTTACTATTTCTTGTTCCTCTGTCAAAATTGTTCGAAGTCCTTCACTAGACAGGCATATTGTGAAGCAAAACAAGATTCGGTTTATTCAGAAGCTGAAAACCTTGCTCCTTTCGAAACCAAAACACTATCTGCCACTCCACATTGTTTCGAAATGTCGATCTTACCTTACCCTTTCAAAGCCTCGCTCAATCCTGTCGATGATCCATCGTTATCCATTAATTTTTGAAATCTTCCCACTCCCAAGAGCACCCACCCCACTAAATGCAACAAAATCATACTGTAAACGCTGTGTCCGTCTAACCCCCGCTGCGGCCGCCCTTGCCACCCAGGAGTTAAATCTCAAATCAGCAATGTCGATGACCTTGGCAACCAAACTCCAGAAACTTCTCATGCTTTCTTCTCACCGTCGGCTTCTTCTGTCAAAGTTGGTTCACCTTGGTCCAGATCTTGGCCTCCCGCCTAATTTCCGTTCCCGCCTCTGCAATGACCACCCTGACAAATTTAGAACTGTGGATACCTCCTACGGCCGTGCTCTTGAGCTTGTCTTCTGGGATCCACACTTGGCAATGCCTTTACCTTCCCCTGAAGTTCATTCGCGCGGACTTATAGTAGACAGGCCTTTGAAATTCAAACAACTGAGACTTCGAAAGGGACTGAACTTGAAGAGACGTCATCAGGATTTTTTGATCAAGTTTGGGGAAATGCCAGATGTGTGCCCTTATGATGCTTCTGTCGGGAAATTTGCCAAAGAGTCCATTGAGGCAGAGAAAAGAGCATGTGCAGTGGTAAGAGAGGTGTTGGGGATGATGATTGAAAAGAGGACTTTAATTGACCACTTGACTCATTTCAGGATGGAGTTTGGGCTGCCTAACAAGTTGAGGGCAATGATTGTGAGGCACCCAGAGCTATTTTACGTGAGTTTGAAAGGGCAGAGAGACTCTGTGTTTCTGGTGGAGGGGTATGATGAGAGAGGAGCACTATTGGAGAAGGATGAGACTTCGGTGATAAAAGATCAGTTGTTGATGTTGGTTAGGGAAGGGAAAAAAATGAGACGAGAGAGGAGAAAGGCCAGGATCCATAACTATGCTACTGTTAACTCTGGTGGAGGTGATGATGATGGTTATGAGGGTGATAACTATGATGAGGATTATGGTGATGAATTGGATGACTTGTTCGAGGATGAAGGTTCAGATTTGGATTGTGATATTACTGATGATGAGGATGAGACCAATGAGTCATTAGGCCAAATTGAGAATGGGGTATTTTGGACTGCAGATTCTGCTTCTCTTCATAATGACACCAATGGAGCAAATATGGAACCTTGGTAAGAATGAATGTCGAAACAATGTTTATATCTTTTGCAAAAAATGTTAAAAGGAAGACATATTTGTTTTTCTAGTGTGAGAAAGTGTAGCAGCTATCTTCACTCGGAATACTGGGAGATGAACCATCTTAAAGTACTTGAGCTATACCTTAGAATGAATGAATCTGGGTGTGTTCTGTTGCTCATGATGATGAAACACTTCTGGACAAGCTTTCATGTCCAGAACCCATCCACTACTGACCGTTGAATAATCATATCCGAATTGGAAAGAGAGAATCTGTGCTCTAATTTTGTTCGGGTTCTAGCAATGAACCGATAATGTCTCCGAGTCCTGAGCCGGCATAATGGAGTAGCAAGCAGTCACTGAGTAGCTGGGGATGGTCACAAGCTCAAGCTTCTGCGACAACACTCTTGATTCCAATGGCACTCTGGTAGGCTAGTCCGTTGGTGCTTTCGATTGTTTTATCGTTTGTTACCAAGTGTTCTGCATTAACCCGTGAAATAGCAAATGAAGTATGCATCAAATGTTGTTTCTTTGAAGCTTCATATAGAGATGGTTCATTTGTGCGGCTGTGCCTAAACTGGTTGAATATGTGAATGTGATGCAAACATATCGTACCCGTAAATAATGTATCAAAGACTGGATAGTGCCGAACCATTTTGTCACAAATTACCAACAATATATATATATATATATATATATATATATATATTTTTTTCTGAATGTCAAAAGTATCTAATGGCCCTCATGCCCTAACCACTCTTGCGTTACTTTCATCTGTTTTTATAAAACGACCAACGGTGCTCATGTTAATCCATCCCACAGTCCATTAGATTCTATTAGTGGGAAACTCCCAGTTTTGCTATGATTTCTTAATTCTTATCTAAATTAAGGCTTTGGGCATTAGTCTTTTTTCTTTTAAATGGATAGGCGTCTTGGCTCGTGATTCTCTAATATCCTCTTTTTCTATTTGTTCTGATCATGAAACCAATAAGTCTCAGGAAATTGACAGATAAAGAAAGCATGCCAATTTTTTCCTACACCGTTACTTTTTTTTTTTACTTCTTGTTTTTGTTTTGAAGAGATCAAAATTAGAAACGCAAACCTAGCTTGATGGTTAGGGTGTATCAGATATTGTATTAATAAGACGCATGGTTTCAAATTCAATTCTCTTTAAGATCATACTGTTAACTTATGTGGAGGGATCGTAGGTTGAGGACCACCACACTAGCCTCTTTGAAAATCATCCATGCAGTAGGTAGGCTTGTCTTATAGATTTCTTCTCGTACCTAAAAATAATAGAAACTTAATATCATTTGGTGCGTATATAGGTGGTTTGGATTTGAAGTGGATTAAAAAATGTCGGAGGACGAGTTTCTTTCCCAATACGCTGTTTGGTGAAGCCAAATATGAGACCAAAGTAAATTATTCTCATCTACTCTTCCCCATTTTGTAGATAAGTTAAAAAATTTGGTCTAGTAAATATGCAACTCGAACCCACAGATAGAGGAGTACTAGGGCTATTCACCGGTATCGGTGGTGGGCCAGTTAATCGGCACTGCCATTGGTACGGGTATCAGTACCGGTCACCGCTCCCCGCTTAGTAGCAGGGGCGGTGAAACCGCCCACCGCCGCCCATTGCTGAGCTGTTCACTGCCAAACCGTTTTTGTTTTTTTGTTTTTTTGTTAAAAGACGCTACGGCGTCGTTTCATTTAGTAGCTTAGGGTTTTTTTTCCCCCTCGACGGGCTTGCCCTCCCTCCCTCATTTTGCGCAGCCCTCGCCCTACTTACCTCTCTTTCTCCTTCAATTCTCTCGATCCCTCTCAGTGCTTTCACTTAGCTCTCTACTGCCGGCCCGCAACTCTCCTTCAACCGCACCCCCTTCTGCAGGAAGAAACGGCTACAAGCCATTTTTAGTTCTATCTTCCCTTCTGCAGCAACTTCATCTCTCTCTCTCTCTCTCTCTCTCTCTCCCTCCCTCTAGTTTTGTTGCGATTTGCTGCTGGGTTTAGAATTTTTTTGCTATTTCGTTGCGATTTGCTACTGGTTTTGTGGATTTTTTTGCGATTTGGTTATAATTTGCTGCTGGGTTTGTGGGTTTTTTTTGCAATTTGGTTGCGATTTGCTGTTGGATTTGTGAATTTTTTTGCGATTTGCTGCTAGTTTTGTGGATTTTTTTGCGATTTGGTTGTAATTGCTACTGGTTTGTGGATTTTTTTGCGATTTGGCTGCTGGTTTTGTGGATTTTTTTGCAATTTGGTTGTAATTTGCTGCTGATTTTGTGGATTTTTTTTCGATTTGGTTGTAATTTGCTGTTGGATTTGTGGATTTTTTTGCCATTTGGTTGCAATTAGCTCTGTCGTGATTTTTTTACGATTAGCTCTGTTTTAATTTTTTTTTTTTTTTTGTGATTTTTGTAATCTCTGGTGTAGGTGACGGTAACTGCTACCACCACCGTTAGGGGCCGGTTTCTTTCCTTAACGGTGGCGGGGGTGGTGTCAATTTTTTGACAACCATCTATAGCGGTGGCAGTGGCGGTGGAGGGCATAACCACCACTGCCACCGGTTATGCACAGCCCTAAGGAGTACTTAAGAGTGGTGCCTCCCAAACAGAAGGATTGTCTGTCGCGATCAAATCAAACAGCGCCTTCTATAGGGCTGGAAACAGGGAGTGAATCCCATTTTCTAAACTGAAACGAACTATAACAGATGCTACCAAGTGAGACGTTCATCCGTTGCCCAGGCCTTCCTAGACTGCTAGTTTATTGGGGACATCTTCAAACAAAAATAAAACACAAACCCAGAGCCTAACGCCTAACGGTAACAAAACTGAACTCCGAATATAAACGAAGATAAATGACCAAAAATTGCAAAATAGCACCACAAGATCAGCATAGTCGAGCTTGTTTCTGAGCAAAAGTCCCATAAGAAAAATACACGTTGATTTGATTAACGCCGAACTGAGCCTTGAGAACGAAAAAAATGGCACAAGATGAGTATTTCTTCTATTGGCGGATTACCCGAGATACATGTTGTCTTCACTATTCAAACCAAAAGCACAAATTTTTTTTAGAACTATTTAAGAAGTGAAAACTAATAAGAATTTTCTAAATAAAGGAGAAAATCCCATATTGATGTACAATGCCCATTTTCTTACGGACAATGAATTAGCGAGGGACATTAATTGTAAGTAGATGAATTGCACAGAAAGATGGTTAAAAGGTTATTTATTGTAGTGCCAATAATTCGTTGTCATACAAGAAACTATGACAACGAATTATCATAGTTTCTTGTATTTGAAAAGAGAAGTGGAGATTAGACTTCGTTGCTACACTTTTTCTCCATTAGATAGAAATGAAAGAACCGATATTCATCAATCCAGGTGATGTCTTATTGCTATGATTAACCTGTTTAGTGGACTGTTATGATGATCATGGTAGGACTACACTGGTGAGCATGTCACTGCTGAAAATCTATATGCAGTACTTGGCAACAAGAGTGCAGTGAAAGGTGGAAGTGGAAAGGTTCTAGATAGCAAACCCAATGACAGGATCTTCCTCTACGACTCTGATCATGGAGGTCCTGGAGTTATAGGTGCGTTCGATAGAACAACTTAAGAGGTGTGTTAGCAGGAAATCTATCTCACTGATTATTGATCATTTGGTTGTAGGGATGCCCAATATGCCTTCCTTTATGCCATGGATTTTATCAATGTTCTCAAGAAGAAACATGCAGCTGGAACCTACAAAGAGATGGTAAAGAGAACTGTTTCCCTCTTTTAACATTTCCATGATGAGATATTTAAAACGATGGTTAAAGGGTTTTAATCCTGATATATATTTACTCAGGTTTTGTATATTGGGGCATGTGAGAGTGGGAGCGTTTTTGAAGGGGTGATGCCCAAATATCTAAATGTTTATATAACAACGGCATCAAATGCACAAGAGAGTAGCTGGGGGACTTATTGTCCTGGGATGGAACCGCCTCCTCCTCCAGAGTACATCACTTGCTTCGGGGACTTGTACAGTGTCGCTTGGATGGAGGATAGGTATGCAACACTGAATTTTGAAATTTAGAAAAACTGTGGGTGAATTTCTGGATTGTTGTTATAGAGTTCAAGGCATTGATGCCTCCACTTTTGCTTATAATATACTAAACTACTTACCACCCAAAGAAAGATGTTGATTTGTTGTTATAGAGTTCATATGTTCTGCATTTATATGAAATCGTCTTCAAAATAATAACAGAGAGCTTAAAAGATATCTCATATACATTGGATTAGAGGGAAGTATTGGAGATTCCTCAAAGCATTGATGAAATTTGGGAAATTGGAGTTCATGGACTAGATTGGTTTGTCTATGTTTTGATCGGGTTTCTTAGATTTCTTAAATTTTCCTTCCAACTCTTGTGGCACATCTTTAGAAAGGGATTCTGAATTATTTTATTATTGGCCTATCTAAATGGAATTGAATGGTATTTGTTAATTTATGCAGCGAGACTCACAATCTCAAGAAAGACACAGTAGAACAACAATATCAATCAGTAAGATCTTCTAGGCCTTATTATAGTTGAGTCAGCATTTTGTCCCCAATTGTTTTTGCAGTTGATACTTAGCTAGATATGATTTTTTGGTAGGTGAAGAACCGCACTTCCAATTTTAACAATTACAATGCTGGTTCACACGTAATGGAATAAGGAAACAAGAGCATCAAACCCGAGAAGCTTTATTTGTACCAAGGTTTCGATCCTGCCACTTTGAACTTCCCACCATATAATGGCAAACTCGACCTGCACATGGAAGTTGTTAACCAGATAGACGCAGAGCTTGTCTTCTTGTGGCAAATGAGCTTGTCTTCTTGTGGCAAACTTGACTTTAATATGAAGAAAGCTGCTGATACTGCGAAAATAAAGTACCTTTTTCTTTTTTATATGCTTTTGCGTTTACATAATTATGATCTTTATTTGATCACAGTACAAAAGATCAGAAAATGGATCAGAAAAAAAGAGAGAAATTGTTAAGCAGATAACCGAGACGATGAGCCACAGAGCTCACTTAGATGGCAGCATGGAGTTAATTGGAGCATTCTTGTATGGACCACAAAAAGGTTCTTCCATTCTTAATTCTGTGAGAGAACCTGGAATGAGTCTTGTTGATGATTGGGGATGCCTGAAATCAACGGTAACAAGCATTTCATCTGCTTTGATTGCCTTTTTCTTGGTTTTTAATCATATTTTCGGCTGTCGTCTCATAATAAGCATGAAACTTGATCGCCGGTTCGACTGTTCGAGAGATACTGCGGTTCCTTAACACAGTACGGGATGAAACACATGCGGGCTTTTGCCAACATTTGTAATGGTTGTGTCTCCAAGACGTCAGTGGAGGAAGCTTGCATGGCTGCTTGTGATGGCCACGACTCAGGCCAATGGCATCCCTTCCAATCGAGGTTACAGTGCTTGATTTCAGGATATAGGCTAGTATTACTATTAGGAGAAAAAAGTATTTCACTGCGACTACTTTCGTTTGGTTGCTTGCTTGTTTGGTATTGAACATCCAATGTAAATGGGAGGCCTTCTACCATATTTAAGCCCAAGCCCCGGAGTGTAATTTGGGTGGCTAGTTGGAATTTTTTGCCATTTTTAGCACTTTTAGAAGATAAAATTAAAGAAATAAAAAAGATATAAACAGTAAACTCAAGCCGTTCCAGTTCCAGATGATCTGAGCGGATTGAATGGCTCAACGTTCGCGAGGCATATCCCATGGAATGCCAGACGAATTAAGTTTGATATGTCTATGTGTGAGAACAAAGTAAATGCGACAAATTGGTCATCAGAAAAGAGATGTAACGGGAATTTTCCTCCTCACCGAGAGATGCATCAAATTAAGGATAGGACTTGGAACCCATGCAGGTCCTACCATACCAAAAATTTTGTTTTAAGAGTTGTGAAAAATGAAGGTGGTTGAAGAGAACAAAGAAAAAATCAACTATACTACGTTACAAGACTGAGGTGGGAAATCTTCAAGCAAGATTTCTTCAAGAAGATTGAGAGATCATACAAAACAATCCGCGACTAATAAGATTTTCAGTAACACTTGCAATTTGGTCGATGGACTACGAAATCGGCCACATTAGCATTAGCGACAAAAGCTTGCTGTCACGAAACGCATTTGGAACGAATTTGATCGTGACAAATTTTTTCGCGAGCACTTTTTCGTCAGTCGCGATTAGAATATCTATACTCAGCAAAGATCTTCTAGTGATCCTAGCATGAGCCTTCTAGCAACTGAAATTGTGGTCGATAAAATGCATTTATAGCAACGAGTGTTTTGGTGATCGCTAAAGCCGTATCTCAAAGGATTTAGATGGTAAAGTGAGCCTCAATTCATTACTATGATTCTAAGTGCCACCAGATTGGATTAAAAAAAAAAAAATTGCCACCAGATTGTCAGGGCATCGACTGGTAAGACAAATGGGTTGTAGGATTTGGATTCTCCACCACAATCAGAATCAAAAATCAAAGGACTCAGACAAACACAAAAGTGTCCAATAAACCATGCAAAAGAAACATAGTCCAATGAAAAGCTCGCTAGCTTCACTGTTTGGCCTGAGAGAGAAGATTTTCACCTCAATATTCACAAAAATTAACAGAGTACTTCAATTTCCATCGAAATCAAAATCATGGTCTTGGAGTTCAACCATTTGCTCAAAAATCGAGACTAATTTACTAGACGTGGATTCTTATCACCAACGCCGAGGCAACGACAAGCGGCGCTGGTGTGTTTCCTGAAGCAATTCTAGTCCGCACCTTCTCAAACTCGGAAACCCCACACGGTATGGTTATCCCGCCCAGATGATTGAACCCGAATACCTTCTCAGCTTCCTGCAACAGCTCCCCAAACAGCGGGTGATTGATAAACAAACAGGTAAAATTACGAAGGAATCATCACAAAAACATTAATTGCCAAACATTCCTGCAGAGATAATCTGACATGCATTCAAAAATTAATGACTCCAGCAGACATAAAACGAGATTAGAAAAAACAATCATTATGAAATCACCGGTAGACTGCAAAGCTTCCAGTTCCCGTTGATTTTGTACTAGGAATTCAAAGAACTCACAACTATCTTTGACTAGAAGATTGATAGCTGTCACAGGATGAGGGCTGTGGTGCATGCACCCAAGTTTTGTTGACTTAATGAGACTGAGGGGAGAGAGAAACCTAGACTGTTGTAGCATGATCTAGAATCCAAATGGGATAGGATAAGCACACAACGAAGTGAGCAGAGAGCAGTCTTACAATAACAGTTAAGAGACAAGCTACCAGTTGAGACACATCCAAGGTCACCTAAAGTAAACAAATATATCGACCTAGACACAGGGAGACTGAAAATTTGTTTACATAACATGTACTCTGCAACTTATAAGCACGATGCCTTTAAGTGCTCTCACTGACAACTTTGCAGGAAGTCAGAGACATACTGGAAATGAAAACTCATTCTCCACCAAATAGGAGACACGGAAATGACATTTGGCTAATTTTGGATTTGTACGTCTACACTAGATCAGAACCAGAAGGTTGTACAATTTCAGATTCCCAAAAACAAAAGCGCATCTATGAATTTAGGTTTTATATTGAACAATATATAATGCAGATCTCTTCAGAACCCTAGTCTGATGAGCCGAACTCTTCTATATTTGACATGTGCCTCAATAGATATTCCTCAAAGGTAATTAACATACTTTGTAGTGAATGACAACTGCGGCCCATGCAGATTTTATAAAAACATTCTATGGGGCTTGACCCAGTCACGTAGGGTCAGGACCAGGGGTTTATTCCTCCAAGCAATCCATACAAAGTCCCAGCCGATGCAACAAGGGAATTTTACCCTTACTCTGTTAAGTGCCACCACCTCAGTTATACTCATATCAGCTTCATAGAAGTCATCCAAATGCATTAAATTTAAGTTCAACTCAAAGGCCTTTCCAAATTCAACATGGGCCCTTGGCATTCATTGTGGGTGTACACTCAGTCAACCAAAGTTATAATATAACATACAAATAACTTTCACAAAAGAGGTAAACTGAAATGTGGCAAAGGTTCTAGGTTACATTTTCTTTTGTATCTCACGAAGGAGAGTTAGGATTAATCGTCTTGTATGCTAATTGATCGTTGTTTATATATTACACAACAACTGGAAGCTCCATCAACTCCCCTTAAAGGGGAAGCATGATTTTCTAAAAGAGTACAATGGCTTACTGCGAATCGATCCTTTTGCCCACTTCAGCCATGATAAATCGAATGCAAGGGAACCAAGAAGAACCAACCAGCAGGAACAATAATAATAAATTAAAAAAAAAAAAAACCAAATGCTTGTGCAAATATGTAGCATAGCTGCGGCACATCTATTTTAAAGCAGAGCCCACCAATATAAACCACAACCCATCCCCTGTTACCATTTCGTCCCCTTTCTATCGAATCTAAGCATTTGACTGATAGAAAGAGTACAATGGCTTACCTGCGAATCGATGCAGAATTGTAGAAGAAGACCACGAGCTGGATCAGAGAACCGAAGTGTGGGAATGAGGAGCGGGATTGCGCTGGGGAGAACGATCAGAGGGCGAAGTGTTCTAACTCACGATTTTTCAGCCTGAGCATTGGAAATAATTTTCGTAGGGCCACGACAAAATTATCTGGACTCTGTAGGGGCCAGATTGAATTGTTTGGTCTTCAAAGACGGTATCCAAAGATTGAAAAGATCATTCTAGAAATGTTTCTGAGTTCTCAAACATAGCCTTGAGTTCCTGCATCCAAAATTCAATCCTGGAGTCAACGGGTTTTGCAGCATCCAAAATAGCTTCGATGACCACCAGAACATATCCTTCAAGCTTGTACCTTCTCACTTTCTTTGAGCAGCTTCTTCAATGGCCGTTCTAGCTGCTCTAGCTTCTCCAACTTAAGGGTCCACATTAGGTGTTAATTCAGTTTTGGCCCACTATGTTGAGCTAGAGTCTCTTCCCCAGCACAAAAGTGCTCATTGTAGGCTTTTCTGATCTGGGTTAAGATCTTATTCAGATCTGGTTGAATGTTATGATGCACTTTCTGGTTTCTTGCAAACCATTGAGAGTCCATTGCCTACTTCACTGTTGGTTAGCAAGAAGTGAGTTGAAATCCTACCACACAAAGAAGTAGCAAGCTTGCGTGGTTCAGCTACAAGACACATGCAAGAAAATGAATTTCAATGGAGAATCCACAAAACCTGACAAAAACGAGCCCAGTTAAGACTTTCCATCTGGCATTTAAGGGTAAGAGAATCTGAGTCAAGTGTCTTGACTTCATTATCAAAAGCTGGATCTGGAAAGTTCAATAGTCACCTAAGAAGTTAGGAATGAAAAAACAAATAACCAAACATTCGATAAGGAAAAATTAGAAAAAGGGGGGGGGGAGTGTACTGACTGAAACTTCTGCTTGCATAGATATGTGTTTGCATAAACATAAACACATATCTGTATACCTGTATTACAGAGCAAGTGATAAAGAGAACCATTAGAAGATAGTGAGAATAAACTGTTAACATCCAATTTTTCTCTTTGCACATTGTACTTACTAGAGTTAACCAATATTTCCATCAGGAACCACAAATTTATCTTTCTACTCCCCAGCACCCATCTAAAAATAGGGAGTGGGATAGATTTTATTGAAATAAACTTCTATCGAATCATATGCTGAACAAAGGGGTATAAATATGAGGAACTCTCCCAATTTCATTCCCATAATAGAATAGATGGCCTTACCTGACAGGCACAAAAAGCATATACGAGTTCCAAGAGATGATCTTCTCTTTTTTTTTTTTATAAGTAAAAGCATATTAAAATGATCTTCTCTTTTTTTTTTATAAGTAAAAGCATATTAAAATGATCTTCTACTACTGCTCGAGTACCAGGCCAAGAAACAAATATGGCCACAATATCCACAATCAGCTTCCTCAGATGAACTCTGACCCTCGAATGAAAGGGGAACTGAATTTTTATTTCATAATTTGTTTCTGTATGTTGTCCCAGACCTTGGCCCACAACAGATTCTCACAACTTTCTTGAGTTTCTATAGAGTACAGTTTCTCTCTAATGTTGGTCTCAAAGCAGAGTCTGAAAAATTCAGTATTGTACTACAAACTCCACCAAATACAAGAAGGAATCATCTTTCAAACTGCCAAAGCAATTGGGTTATCAAACTTCCTTTTCCAACATCTCAACACATCAACCACCCTCCTAGGCATAACCCAGGAGTTCAGCATACAAAGCACATACGACCACAATCCTCTAGCAACTGAACAATGAAGAAGAACATGATCCACCGACTCCCCATCACTTTTACACAGATAACACCAATCGATCAAGCAAAAGCCCCTCTTCCTTAAATTGCCAATCGTCAAAACTTTCCCATGAGCAGCCTCCCGCACAAAGAGACTATAGAGAGAGCCAAAGTCTTCCAACACTGAAGCCAAGGAAAAACCTCAGCAGAACCTCTCATAAAGAGTCCATACTCTTGCAGGAAATTAATGACTTCTCATGCACACGGTCCTACAGGGCTCACCTTACAAACCTCAGCATTAAACCCACAATCTATCAGAAAGAGTAGCCATGCTCGCTGCTGTTCAGAGAGCCGATCCCTGGGGCCTTTCACTTCAACTAGCTTTGCTTCACCTCTGTACTCCCCATGAAAGCGCCAGAGCAACAGATCTGGCATTCCGCTTGACCAGCTTCTGTAATCTTGTGCAAGATGTCGGCAGAGAGAGGCCAAACAAGAGCCACCAACACATGTAACAGCTGCTCGAAGTTCAGTGAGGGAATGACGATTCCAATTAACCCCCCTACAAGCCTTTCCCTCATGCGATTCCCATGATGTGATAACGATCTCCTCAGCCATGCCAGCATGAATCTTTTGCAGGCGAGATTCTATACAGCTCTTTCTGGCCAGGTAAAACCTATCAGTCTCCAAGTCCAAGGGTGCATTCTGGAAAATGAATTAAACCTATCAACAAAGGGGACAAGCAATCACATGCAGATAGAGACGAAGCTAGGATTGAAACATTAGAGAGGGGGTGGGGCAATTTCACTTTGAGAATTTGGGGGGCCCAAAATGCAGAAATTCAAGAAAATCTCCCAAAAAATGATTTTTTGCCCAGTGAAAAAAAAAAATTGGCTGATTTAGGGAGGGGTTGGGGGGCCTTAGCCTCGTCACTGCATGCAGATTGTAATCTGGCAACCGAAAAATTAATTAACACATTGTCTTTACTAAAATAAGAGTTATTTGTGATTGAAAGAGAAGATTCTTTTCCACCATTATGGGAAGATTGCGACAGTTGTTGAAAACTGAAACAATTCCCCTCATACATTTCAAGTAAGATGACCTCTTATATGTGCTGCTTGCCTTTTACTGATCAACTCCTGGTTTTCCCCATGCCCCTCATACGTTCCCTATTTGCTTACAGATTGTAACAAGCATCTCCCTAGGCCGTCTATTCTTGCTTGATAAAAAGCAAAGGAAAAGAAAACATATTTCATAGCAGAGTTTCTTAGCAAGGACTAGAAGACAATAGTTTTATCTCTGAAGAATGGATTGCCATTGAAGGATAAAGCCTTCTTAAGCCTTATTAGCAATGGTTTTCAAATGGCAGCAGCACCTCCACCAGGGGAGCAATTTGACATAGCTTACAGGAAAAATCAAAAGTTATTATGACCAACATAAATTAGAACCCTTGACACGTTTCAGAACAACTCCAAACTGCAATGACTCCTAAACCTAAACCACATTATAAGAATGCGTTGAACTACTTTAACAAGTCTACACGTCTGACAACTTACTTAAACTGCAGTTGAATTTAGATAAGATCTGGACTGAATTAGATCAAATGGATTATGTTAGAATACTTCATTAGATGAAGGGAAGGAAGTGAGCCCTAATTTCTCGCATGCAAAATTCTCCACTAAAGAGAGCTCACACCGAGGCAGAAAAGAGTGCCTCATGATGACTTAACCTTGCAGATATCGTACAATGTTGTCCTTTTAGAGTGAGTAGTGAAACGCAATCACTCTCCACTTATGGCCACTTTCCTACCTTATCTGTGGTCATTTGCAACAAACTTGTACGAAGGGGCCACATAATTTTCATGAAAGTAATAAATGAAACATATATAGTAAATATACTGAGAAATTATGCTTATATAAAATAAAATAAAGAAAAGATCGTAACTCAGTAAACATGCCTGGAATCTGGTTCGGAAAACATTTGGTACATCAGAAAATATGACATCCCACATCAGCAGTCCAAAAATAGTCAACCAAATGCCACTCTCTGTATGAACACCCTGCCATCCACCTCCTTCACCAGCATAGTACTGTAGTGCAAGCTGCTCAACCCCACATTGCTCCCCATCTTCTCCATAAAACCTGTTCTTCATGCCCATTTCACAATTCAAAGGTCTTCCTTGAACATGAACCTAACATGTTTTCCAGCGATATAAGCCACAATTCGAAAAGCAGCAATTTTTACATCCCAACCACTTTCAGATTTACACTTATAACTTTAAAATAAACAAGAACCACTTTCAGGTTCACACATCCTTATTTCCTGTTGACTTTAAAATTAAACAAGAATATACAAACAAGAGAACTCCTAACTGAATCAACCAAACTTGTACCTCTGTGATCTTCCTCTTAATGGATGCTGAAAAGCTAGGAATTTTCCAGCGCCTTGGTGGTTTTCCTAAGCGAAGGACTCGCCTTTGCATTGCCACCCTTGAACCAGCTCGCACCCACAGATCCTGCAATCCATCTTCAGCAACTGCCAGGCTCTCGTTGGGGTACCCAATGTGCTCCAAATTAATCGACAACCTTAGTGTCCAATATCCTCTTCGTCCATCACAGGAAAAACAATTTAGCAACCGCTTCAGTAAATTTATTGCAACATTATACCTGAGCAAAAGAAAAACGTTCTTTCAAAAGGCTAAACAGAACAACTAGATGCTGAAATGCATAGACCAACCCCTTTGCTATACAACTGATACATTTTCTTGAATTAGCAGGTTTAGCAACCATTAGTAATCCTATCATACCAGCTGATCAAGGGGTTTTTGTTTTTGTTTACTGGGGCGACCAGGGGGAGAGGGCAAAGGGCTAAGGCCATATCACAACCTTTTGACGACCCACGATATAAAACATGCCCACCTTATAGCTAATTGCTAAGAATTTTCATGTCCAACAAATTGCAGAAACAGTGGTTTGCACAAGAATATTTCCCATAAAAAGAATGGGATTATGTTTTGACATTTCCAGCCTTCTTTGACATTTAGCAGAGTGTTTTTCTTTTGATTTCTGTAGCAGTATAAGAATTATAACCGTTCACAGATTACACCATAGCCTTAAATTAATGTTTACAAACACCATGTCTGAATTATATAACTAAAAGCCTAGCAACTAGAGGAATGTAAAAAATGAAAGAAAAAAAACAATCCGGGAAAGAGATTAAGGTCATAGTTTATCATATAAGCATACAAGCAATACTTATAACCACGTAAATACCTGCGCTCTCGCTCAAGAAAGGAAACTCCTAATGAGACTACTTTTGAGTAGACCCATGATGCTGAAAAGTAGGAAAGAAAGGTAGAGGCCAATTCAGAAGTCGACCTAACTGCTTTTGTCAGAGAACTGGATATACGGGAATCGGCTATCTTTATGCATCTTAAAAGTAATTCAACATTGTCTACATCAAGAGCTTCATCCATCAGTTGTGCAACCTCAATGGCCTGTAATCCATGACCTCATATGGGTAAAGACAATAGAATGTCATTTTTCTTTCTTTTTCTAAACAGAAACAGCGTAAGCACCTCTTCATAAGCTTGCAGGTCATCTCGACCGGGGAAGATTTGTTCTGAAATTATGCAGTTGTAAGTGGGATACTTGACTATCCCCAAATCAACTAGGAGAAATGCTGATAGATCTTGGTCGCTATTCAGGAAGAAAAGCCTCTGTACAAGAAATGAAAATCATAAAGACCATATTAATTGAAACTACAGCTTCACCAAACCACCGGTACATATAAATCACAGACAAGGATACATTAAAGCACCTCAGCCCGCCAGATAAGGGATTCAGCTTTGGAAGATATCTGAATAAAGCAACCAGTTTTATCCAAAATCAGACTTGGTAGGGGAGTACTGCACATTAAAAGGAGAAAAGACAAAACAATCGTTTAAAATGTACTCATAGAAACACCTAACTGACAAAACTTACAAGTCGTGTTCATACCATAACCCCTCTTTATATGAAGAGAGAAGAGAGTCAATAAGATCATTCTTTCTTGTACCACTATTGCAGTTCTGAAACCTCAAAAGAAGTAACGTAAGATCCATCAGATAGCAATGGAAACAATGCATTAAAGCACATTTCAGGTCAAAGAGAGGCTGCAGTTAAGACTTGCTAAAAGTAATTTCATCTATGTTGGAAGAATGCAAGTTTTATGAGATGATGATAACTTCTAAATTCCATTCACCGAGAGAATATAATAGTTTTACTGGAATACTCTGTTTGCATGGAGCGTAAATCTGGAAAGCCCATAGCTAAAAAGACATCTTGACTTGGTAAGACCTGCACAACAGAAAATGCCAGTCCAGGCAGCAACCAGATGAAGGCAATGCCAGCTACTGAATGAATTGCACCACCAACTAATGAGACGGACATTGTTCTCTGCTTTCAGAAATATATAGTATAAGCAATAAAAGTTTGTGATTGACTGTAAAAGCAGTGTGTTCATGTAGAACAGCATCTACCAGGACGCAGAGACAGGTACGCCCATATACATAGATAGTGTAAAATGTCTGACCCGTATCTGTCCACACAGTAGTCTCTCACTGTGTAGTCATCGAAAGCCAATTCCTCAATTTTGGAGCAAAAACTATGGATGCAACCAAATTTAGAAGGACCCATCCATAATGCTCCCCCCCACCAAATGAAAAATAAAATAAAATATGCTTGAAAAACAGACATGCCTTTAGTTTCGGCACTATAGAAGCAATCTTATCCAAGAAAATCCTGAAGACTAACTCAACCTTCAGAATCCACCACACCCTTACTTCTCAACATCTTTGGTGCCATGCCACCATATGAATACTTAAAATGGGGTTTTGAGAAATAAATTGTACATCAGAAAAAAGCAAAAGTCGTCAAGCTGTGATAGCTTTATTCAAAATGAAATTCTAAGTATGCAATGCATAATGAGACACATGTACCACACGATACATTCTTAGCACATCAATACCATAGGAATTTTCAACTGAAAACTGCACCAAAAGAGAGGATGCCAGATCAGTTGAGTCAGAGAGGCAAGAAGGACTAAAGTCTCTATTTTCCACAAATGCGAACCTTCTTGAGCTTGCATAAAACATCACGTAGCTCAGAAACAGTGAGCAAATTCATCATCTCCTTAATGTCATTGCGATGTAGTTCATCTACATCTTCAAGTGAAGACACATAACCTGTAGCTGCAGGATGACAAACAATGTCAATAAAAACCTCAACTTGGAAATTTCCCACGAAAGGATACAAGAAATATAACTATAGTCATAGTACCAGAGAGAGCCTTGACTGCTTCTTGAGGATCCAATACTTCTGAGTAGGCAATATTGGACATCCGGAACCATGGCCCTAATGTAAGCATTCCAAATTAGTATTTTATTTTGAAAAGGTGAATTATATTAACAAATCTGACAGATGGTATGTATTGTTCAAGGACTCACAAGCTTAGCCATTGACTTTTTATTTCATGTTTTTATGACATCCATTATGTATGTTTGATGACAAGTAATTGCTACATGAATAAAATCATATGCGAGTTAAGTAGGCCAATTAAAATTACAATCCACTTTAGCTGACTGCAATGAAAAACTGACTAACAGTATTCTTTTGCAAGCATCTTAAAATGCATAAACCGTATATATGAAAGCAATATCTTAAGACGGTTTATGGTACAAAATACATATGTACTAGGAAGGTCAAGAAGACTAGTCATGATACATGAGAGAAAATTTTGAGGGAAGTAAGAAACCTTTTCGTGTATAAAGCCGAATGAAAAGCCTCTGACTATCATTTGAGAGTGAAGTAAATGATTCTGTCAACAGATAACAGATACAAGTGAGTCATAGCCTGTTGTGGAAAATCAACTCAAAAAGAAAAAGAAATGGATTTGATACCTAAAAAGTTTTTTTCATCGTCATTGAACAGGTGAGGGTTACTTCTTAAAACCTCGTCTATCAATACACAAAAGTTCTTCTGATATTTGGTCATGCTCGATGGATAATTCTTGTTGGAATCAACTACACGCTTAGCATTTTTCCACAGACATTTGAAAGCCTCTTCAATTTCATATTCCTTTTCACCATTCAGTATGCTCTTGCAACAAACTATCTCAATGGGAACATTATCAAAAGGACGCTTTGGAACAGCACTCACACATCCCTGAAAGATCCCAAAGTGCACCATGATAATAAGAACCAAAATCAAGTAGTTCACTATTCCCCAACTTCTGATCTTCGAACATAACAGCATTTAAAATAAATGCACTGCAAAATATTACTGAGACAAATCTCCAGAGAATAGAATAAAAATATCTAGATCATGAAAATGTGCACGGACAATGAAATACAGAGAGGTCAAGGAAGCTCCTACAATTTTCAAAAGCCGCAGGGAGGTCAGAGCAAATAACCCCAAACAAAATAGAAAATGACTAGATGAAGACACCAATGATTCGACTGTTTATTTAGAAAATCCACAAACAAATAACTTGTTCAACCCATGAAACCACATATTCACACACCAAAGGAAAAGAGGGAGGGAGGGAAGGGGGGGGGGGATAAGGAAACTAGAAAAAGGAAGAGATTTGATATTTGAGACATCTATGCCTCTTTACAAACAAACAAGCACGTTAAAAGCATATAAGTCAATAGCAAAAAGAAAGCAATTCATTTGTGAGAAAAATAAACAATAACAGAAGAAAAAGACCAACGAAACAAAACCTTCTTCAAGGGTGTGTTGAAGATTCATGAACAAACTCAATATGTCAACAAGATAATCATCTTAAATGCACCATTGGAATGGTCCCTGATGAAGCAGCCACCTAAAGCAATCATTAATCTGTATATTATACAAAATACAAACCATTGAGTAGTCACATTTTTTTCCTGTCACCACATCATTCCTCCACTTCAGATGAAGGAACTAAGAGAGCCACCCACTCAATGAAACCACAAGTTCTCTCAAGTAATCACACACACTATGGCCTCTAGTGCGATGTAAACAGCAGCTAAAGGAACGTCAAAAGTTTCTGTTAGGTCCACATGTGAGCTAATGTGACATGTTAGCATATTCTGTGGACAACGCAATAAGTACTTATAAGGTTTAATTCTAACTCCTAAATGAGTCGTAAGGAATGAAATTGCAGAATTCCTGGGCATTTTTTGAGTAAACCCATCATTCCTGGGTATAAGTGGCTTACAAAACTAAGTACAAGACCATAGTTAGTATGGACTACATAAAATCTAGGGCTAAACTGTTGTGGGCGCTATTCATAGTTCTTAAAACTTTTCACAGCGTTCAAGTTAAACCAAAGTCATTCAAATGGAATGCACAATAAAGCCATTGGAAAGGGTAAATATCAGTTCAGATGAACATGCTCAATCAGGTTGAAGTAAGCTCAACCGTTGGGTGTCATCACAGGAAAAAGGGGAGAGCTCCGATAAAAGAGCCATCCGTATCATGATGGACCATGGGTCAAAAAGTAGATCCCAGATCTAATTGTGTCAAAGTCCAAACAAAGACCCAAATTGACAAATGTCATGAGCTAAGTCACGTCTGTTTAGATTGGTATAGATCATCCCAATGAGCCAAATCAATTTCGATACTTTTTGCTGCCTATTTTGCTAAATGTCTCAATAAATTGTAGACTACCAGCCGTCATTCTTTAAAGCAAGTCTTTTACATGTCAGTAGGAGTTCCCATAGGGAGATTCGAAGAGGCTAAAGGAGCTACCATGGGTGGACAAAGCATGATGTGGATTCAGAGCGTGGGATTAATGAAGAGAGAAGCAAGGACCACAGATTTGATAGGCAAGTATGAACAACATAGCATGGAAATCATAGTGATTTAGTTCTCCATCCTAACAAAAATCCTGCATAATGTTTATGGATGTTGTTCTTATTCTTGACAGATGATAATTACTAGCGTTTCACTGTGATTGTGACAATGGTGGAAATTGCTATGTTGTTTGCAATATATGCAGACCTGGAATTGATTAGGTATCTCCACAAGAAAGAATTTGAATTCTCCACAAGACAGAATTCGAATGCCACAAGGAAATGCAAAACCATTACGTATCAAATATGACTAGTTGAAGAACCGCATTATACTTTAAAATGACTAATTAAGGTTGTTTTTGACGTTTCTGAGAGCCATTATGAGGCCCATTTCCACCTACTAAGAATCCAATGTAGGACTTGACACCCATACTATTCATTTATCATTCTTTCTACTTTCCCACTCAACTTCGACTTGGTGTATCAGTGATTGTTTATCAATACCTGATTGAGATATTTGGTGACTATGCAATCTGAATTTTGAATTAACATACTTAATGCAAGCGGGAGACCTAATCACCCCTTCTAGATTTAGCATATCCTTAGATATTTGTTTCAACTCTATTCAAGAGAGAACTCCATGTGTAGCCTTACTCATGACATAATATAGGAAGATGCTCCCAAAGACTTGAAAAAGAATGAAAAATGCATAGAAGGTCAGGTGACATGATTCTATCACATTTAAAAAATAAATTACCTCAAAGCTTAGCCAGCATTTGTCAATTAAAGGAGACAAATATTGAGCTAATTCACGAGGTAGAAAGCCCAGCATTTTACAACATCCAGTGTCTTCAGAAACAACCTGACTCAAAAGGACCAAACAACAGCTTTATAATGGATCATTGAAAAATTAAACCTAAGGCAATAACAGAGGAAAAGGACCAACCTTGATAGCATTGGGATCCTTGCCATTATCAGGGTCTCGCAGAAGAGAAATTCTTGCCCCAGTGTGTAAGTTCTCCTCATCGCTAAACTTACGGCCAACAATAAAGGTCTCTAGTTTAACCCCAGATACGTCATCCACAGTTACATCCACTTCGCTTTTAGCCACCTCATTTTTTGGGGATAAGTGTAGGGTGGTGTCAGTATTGTAGTTGGGCCAGTCAACATTGACCAGGTTTTCAGATGGACCATCTATGTGAGTTTGCACAACAGGCTCTGACTTTGTTGATGATTTACATATATTAATGTTATTTTCTTCAGTAGCGCCCAAGTGAGGCAATTGATGAACAGCACTCTGTACAAGATTGTCATCAAGACCCCTACCAAATGCATTGCTTTCTAGCCGTTCTAACCCAAAAGAACTAGATTGAAACTTAGATCGCGACCAGAAGTTTGACTCAAGAAGGGTCCGCTGGGTCAATTTTCTCTTGGTTCCTCGAGATAGACATGCATCTGGAAGTCGTTAATCAAAACCATAATATTAAGCATCAGTAAGGCCGTTCAAAAACTGTGTCCATTCTTTTTCTGTTTATATTTTTGTGAAAAACAAATTCATATTAATAGAAAAAAATATGCGGAGGGAAACACTACAGAATACCTCAGAAAGACACAATAAATGAGCTTCTAATACAAACAGAAGATTAAAAAAAAAATGTCAAGAACGCATGAACAAAAGGTGAAAGAAGACTATACAAACGAGATCCAGTAATCCAAGCAAATAAAAAAATGCAAAAAAGGTTGCCTCAATGTTGCCATCTGATGCTTCATCCCTTTAAGATGTTCACCTTCAGCTATTCCATACCATTCATAAGTGATCTTACACATCACCTCTCTGAAAGTGCATCTTAATATTAGGAGAGCTCATAAAGGGCGTGAAGCATTAAGGGCACTCTTGATACTGGTTGTTAGACAGTTCTGACTCGAAGAATACTACATAGAGTTCCATAACATTTTGCCACCTACAGGTAAGCATTGATAGGATGAAACTGGATGTGCTATCCAGCTACTTCACCTATGAGATAGAGTGGTGACAGGATTTGGAAGGGGTCTATCCAATGTACCCAAATTACAACAAAATAGCCAAAGTAGACAATTCCCCAAAAACAGTCTCCTACTCTAAAACAGCCTATGAAGTTTAAAAGTGCGGCTATAGGTGACGGCAGGGGAAGGCTGTGCTCTTGATATCATCCCTATAAGGTAACATTTTTCAATTTACTAAGGGATGAATACACTTTGCACTCTCCAACTATAGAAGCCTTGACAATTAGCACCCTAACTATATTTGTCACGCTAGACTCACTAACTATTGATTCAAACACTTTATACTAGACTCACTAACTATTGATTCAAACACTTTATACTATCCGTTCAAGATTTTTCGTTAATTTAAACGGAAAGTAAATTTTATGGAACGTGAAATGAAAATTTTTTTCACCATAATTTTTTTGGTGTCTGAAATCAATAGTTGTTGAGTATAATGTGACAAAATTAAATTCACCACAACTTCCTCTTCAACCACCATATCCTATTGAGATAGCAAACTCGGTCGCTCCATTCATACGCCAAACTGTTTTAAGATTGCCGAAGCAGGAAGTCTTACGATCTCCTAAAAGTAAGCCTAAAACCAATCGAGCTCCTCCTCTGATATCTTCTTCAGTGATGCATAAACTGGAAAGTATTTCCAACATTTACCGGGAAAGCAAGGAAACTAAAAGGCTGAAAGAATACAGGGCAAAAGGAAATGCATTACCGAGATGAGAATTGATGGCATTGTGTTCCCCATGTACTTTGTTCCCACAAACCGGGCAAGTTACCAATTCTTCTGAGGGAAAATTCTCGTCCCCAAACTCTCTCGCCTCTTTGGATTCCTCCAATTTATCAGCCTCCGAATTAGCAATCGAGGCGATTTTACCATCATCGCAGGAGCCGATGGCTTCGGAGAAGAGAGATTCCCGATTGGGAAGGAAGCGACGCCTTTTGCCTACCAAGCGAATCAAGCTCTCTCTTCCGTTGAGCATTTTGGGCTAGACGAAATTTTGCCTACCAACGATTTCTGAGTCGGCTGCTTAACGGCTTTGCTCCTAACTTCGCCCCCATAATTCCCGTCGCTTCTACTTCTAGGTTTAGACAAATAATTAATAAAAAAATCGAAAGAACTCTTCCCGCCAAGCGGGGAGGCTGTACTGTGAACACCGGCTCGGCTAGGAAAGAACGGAGTTCGAGGTCAACTCCGTAAATTCCATCCCATGCGTTGCAAAAAAAATTGTCCAGCTCTTCCCTCTTTAAGGTGGTTTCAAAAGCCCCCAAGGGCGCCAGCCTTCTGTTTGGGAGACACCACTCTTAAGTACCGCTCTAACCGGTGGTGAAGTCTGTATCTGAAATGCGGCTAACTCCTAAAGAAGAATTAAAAAAAAAAAATTATTAAAGACTAAAAATTATTAAAAATATATTAGACGATTTCGTTGATTTTTTTATTAAAAATTTATTCATTATCTAAATAAAACAACATAAAATTCATCAATATAATTTCATAAATCACAATCTAAGATCCTAATTACAATTTCAATTAAATTTTAAAACCTAATCACAATTATATAATTCAATATAATGCACATTAATAATTTCACAGTCTAAATATATAGTATCACAAACACAAAATTTAGTAGAAATGTCAATCAAAATTCACATAATCATAATATTAAATTGACAAAATTCACAGTATCATAACAAAGGACATAGATGAATGGGCTTAGGACTGGACTTTAGGTGAGGTCAACTTGGTCTAAAAGGAACATATTAGTTTAATAAAAAAAGAAACCGAACATTTTACATTGGCCAACCCGACCAGGCCCTGGTTGGCCCCCTCCATCAGCCGCGGCTTGGTTCAAGTTGCATGGTTACCAGACGAATTTATTTAACTTATCTACAAAATGGGGGAGAGTTGGTCTCATATTTGGCTTGACCAAACAGTGCATTGGGAAAGAAACTCGTCCTCCTGGCATTTTTTAATCCACTTCAAAACCAAACCACCTATATACGCACCAAATATTGTGGCCATATTTGTTTCTTGGCTTGGTACTCGAGCAGGAGTAGAAGATCATCTCTCGAAACTCGTATGTGCTTTTTGTGCCTGTCAGGTAAGACCATGTATTCTATTATGGGGGAGTTCCTCATATTTATACCCCTTTGTTTAGCATATGATTCGATAGTAGTTTTTTTCAATAAAATCTATCCTACTCCCTATTTTTAGATGGGTGCTGGGGAGTAGAAAGATAAATCTGTGGTTCCTGACGGAAATATTGGTCAACTCTACTAAGTAAAATGTGAAGAGAGAAAAATTCGATGTTAACAGTTTCTTCTCACCATCTTCCAATGGTTCTCTTTTTTTCTTATTTTTCCTTATAGAATGTTTGGGTTTTTGTTTTTTCATTCCTAACTTCTTAAGTGACTATTGAACTTTCCAGATTCAGCTTTTGATAATGAAGTCAAGACACTTGACTCAGATTCTCTTACCCTTAAATGCCAGATGGAAAGTCTTAACTGGGCTCGTTTTCGTCAGGTTTTGTGGATTCTCCATTGAAATTCATTTTCTTGCATGTGTCTTGTAGCTGAACCACGCAAGCGTGCTACTTCTTTGTATGGTAGGATTTCAATTGATCACTTCTTGGTAACCAACAGTGAAGTAGGCAATGGACTCTCAATGGTTTGCAAGAAACCAGAAAGTGCATCGTAACGTTCAACCAGATCTCAATAAGATCTTAGCCCAGATCAGAAAAGCCTACAATGAGCACTTTTGTGTTTGGGGAAGAGACTCTAGCTCAACATAGCCTCTGGTAGCCGCCTCCAAAAGATTAACTCAACGAAGCTCTTTTGCTGTGATGGCGATCGTATGCTGCAATTATGAAAAGATCATGTGGGCCAAAACTGAATTAACTGTTGGCGTGAAGAGTCAAGATTTGCGAGTCAGGATTTGCGAACTGCAAATCTTAATAATTTCAGCCACCTTTTACAGGAGTAATTGCATCCAAAAGAAGATTTGCAAGCAGCAAATCTTGAAGAAATTTCTCCTCCATTTAACACGGTGATGTTTGCTTTATAAATACGAACTCTATTGAGAGAGTTTGGTGTGCCTCTGTGAAAAGCACCCTCGTGAGTTAAGAGAGAATGTAAGAAGGAAAGGTGCGATGTAATAGTTGAGAGTTTATAAAGTTTTGGTTCTGCGAGTGAAATCAAAATATTTTCTTCTATGGACGTAGGTAGTTGCCAAATCACGTTAAATATTAGCTTTATGTGTGTTTTGTGGTTCCCATTCTGTGCTCAACATTAACACCTATTGTGGACCCTTTAGTCGGAGAAGCTAGAGCAGCTAGAATGGCCGTTGAAAAAGCCTCTCAAAGAAAGTGAGAGAGGGTACAAGCTTGAAGGAGATGTTCTGGTGGTCAGCGGAGCTATTTCCCGTTGACTCCAGGATTGAATTTTGGACGCAGGAAATCAAGGTTTTCACTCGACCACCAGGCTTGGAAAATTCACAGAAGTCTCCCAGGGCCAACAGAAAGGCCCATGAGCTAGCAAAGTGGGCTGCAGCCTGCAGAGAAAAAGTTAAACGGTTTGATCCCTCCTAATGAACTTCCGAGAAAACTACTCTTTGAGAAGATTATGAACCTCCATGATCTACCCTTTTGCTGCTGATTGATAAAATTATCAGTAGTTGCCTAGAAAGCAAAAAAAAAAAAAAAAAAAACCAGTGAAGCTAGGAAAGGTTGTGAGTTGTGAGGGAGGTGTCCTTTCAAATCTTAGAACAAGGAGAGATACGTATATATAATGTTCGCTCAGTTACACTTCAGAAATCTTTTTCCTCAATGCTGCTAGTTCATCTAATTCTATTTCTTTTTTAAAACCCTGGATAATGTTCTTGTGAATCTATCTCCTCACATATGGCTGTTTCAAAGGCACCGCCCTTGGCTCCATTCGGTTGTATTTGGTCGTACTCCTTGTGATTCTTATCGGTTCTTTGCTAAACGGGCTTCATCATTTCTCCTTCTGCCCCAAATCTTTTTCTTTCGAATTGTTCTTTTTCTCATTTTCTGACTTCGGGCTTATTTATCATGTTCTCATCTGAGTAATTGATCAGCTAAGGGCTCTGTTGTTCTTCAAATTTGTACTTCATTTTTTGGCCCTCCTCTTATCTGGGGTACTGTCGGATTCTATAAGCAATTCTTAATAGAATATTCAAGTTTCTGACTTCAGTTTATTGACCCATGACTGTTTCTTTCGGTTTCGGATTTTTCTGGATGAGAAAATATATTTTGCACTTTTCATAATTTGCACTGCAAAGTACTAGATTCACACTTTGGCATCTTAAATTATCAATAGACTCACCCTTTACACCTTATTTTAAAATCTCACCACTAAAATTAATATTTAAAAAATTGTACACGTTATACAATCTTAATGGTCAAATTGTAACGTATATCTATATGTAGTTTGGATGAATGAGATCTAATTTAGATCGTACATAACTGTCTCTTGTTGAAACTCTTTCAGCTCTCTGTATTGCATATATGAAGCGTATTCGTGCTATGGACCCTCTAGAAGGCGCAGCTATGACTATTGTTAGGGCGATGGAAATTGCTCTTCAGCAGCGTTGGTCTCATGTTATGTTCGAAACTGATTCTCTATTTCTGTGGGAGGACTTGCGGAATTCCTATTCTCAAGGCCCAATCTGCTTGGGCGATTCACTGGGTACTGCCCCACAGATTCAACCAACAGGCGCACCTACTTGCCTTTTGGGCAGCCCGTTTTAAGTTTTCTGGTTTTCTAGCGTGTATTCGCATTCCGTCCTTTATTTTATGTTGTGATCGATGATGACGTTGGCTTGGTTTAGCCTTTTAATATTAGCATTTTTCAAGAAAAAAAAAAAAAAAGCGTAGTTTCCAGTTTGATAATTTTGGGTAAAAATTGTAAAAGGCATAATTTTTAGGGAGTATAAAATATAATCTTCCCTAAATTTTTTTTTTTTTTGAGCTATACTCTTCCCTTGACTGAACTTACATTGCAAATTTGTTATGATTGCAGAAATGGGCCTGTCATAATTTATATTTCACCACTGATGCAGCGATCGACTCGCTAGTTTGTAGTGTGTTCGAAGCTCCTTTCGATATGGTAGCGTAGATTGGACAAAGTTACGAGTTTTCGTAAAATGTAAGAGATGCACTCTTGGCTTATGAGAGTCGAGAAGACTAGATCTGCAGGCAGTACAGGTTTCCCAAACGTATGAACTGGAGACTGGAGTTCGTAGGTACATGTTTGCTGAGCTAATCAACGGGAAACTTGTACCATAGGCTTCAGCCCAACAAAATTGCCTTGGTGCCCCTTGACATATACTTTCCAAACATATCGGAAATATCAGATGCTGTTTCTTTTCTTTTCTTTTTTTCTGGGTAAAAATATCAGGTTCTTTTCAGTTGTTAAAATCTTGTTTCCTAAAATCCAATTTCGGAAATTGGTAAATTTCAATCTAAACTACCAGTAAGAAAGACAAAAAATAAAAAAAATAAAAATTGAGGAGTTGATTTTTGTTTATACACTAAATGAACTTTTTCATGGAATAATCTAATTAATTAGGTGATATGATGAATTAAGCATTATTTGTCCAATATTCGAAGAGGCAACATGCAGGGGACGTTGGAAGTGACGAGTAATGAATGAGTATCGGGCTAAAGCTATGAAAGATAGTGGGGAAAATGATGTGGAAATTCTGCAAGTCGTCCTCTTTGGAAGTTGGCGCACCCGGCCTCCACAGTTAAGAATGATGGGCACTGGGCATGCACGAACTCTCTGTTTTGGTTTGAGCTAGTGAGATATTAATGGGGGCCTACACAACCAACTCTAATAATGGCCGCTGCAACATTACAAAGAAAAGAAATCCATAGGGTAGAAGATAAGCAGAGATAGACCACCAAGAACGAAGTCTGTGGTTGTTCAATTGTCCCCACTTAGGCTCATCATTGTCTATCTTTTTGGATTTCCCACTTGAAAACTCTTCACGTCAACATATGGGGCCGCGGAATTTCTAGATATATACGTTTTGGAGGTTCACAGCTCCCATGATTCTTCATCTTGGGAGGATTATTCTAAGCAGCAGGCTGAAGCTTAAAATTGTGTTTGTGCAGAAAGAAACAATAAAAAGCTAGAAAATAATCATGAAAACCAAGATTTTGGAAAACGAAAAAATGGAGGATATGATGAACTATATATATATATAATATATGCCACCCCACCTACGTACTTCAGAGTGTAGCACTATTCATTCTATTGACCGTTGCATTTATCTAATTCTAATGGAAGTTTGTAATCATCAGCATATTGCTGTAATTCTTTTACTCTTTTCTTCCACTATTGGATGAAGCTAGGAGTACTGGAAAATCTTTAAACGGTTAAAGCTAACTGGATTATGAGAATTTCGGTGACAGCGTGGTTTGCTTTGAAAATGGAACGAAAAGTTGGAGGAGGATTGAGAGAGTTCTTGTATGTTTTCAAGTGATTTTATGATAAATGAAACTTCCGCTCCATTTTCAAATTTTCTACTTCTTATTTGAATAGTATGGACTAACATAGCATCTCTTTATTTGTCAATTTAACTATCTAATATAGTTTGAATAGGAAGAGCGTAATGAGTGTCTCTTCGCATATCGTCCGAACGGAATATATAACCGTTTGGATTATATGCGCGGGGACATTAAAAAAATCGTGACTATTTGTTTAATGGCTGAATGTTATATGTTACCGTTCGGACTGTTTGCACGTAAAAATTCTAAAAGTTTGCGACTGTTTGTTTACTATCCAAACAATTTTGCTTCTTTAAGACAAAACGATGACCGTTGCGAAAAAATGACAGTTTTTTTCGAATGTGCTCATTGCAAAAAAAAAAAAAAAAAAAATATTTGTCGTCTGGTAAGGTGAATTTAACAGGTTTGGGAAGACGCAAGGTCTTAGGATCAATTTTTCTCAAAATCAGAAATTAACGACTTAAGTGGGATGGTGATGAGTTGTAAGCTAAAGCCTCTACGCTAATCTCTCCTGAAGTTATTTGTCGTCTGTTAAGGTGATTTTACTCTAATTGATTTGCCGTACATATTCACAAGCCTACCTAAAAAGGCAATAAATAAAATCATATATATGAAAATCCCAGTGCTTGGTTGGAGAACACTTGCAAAGGAATTTTGTGGTGGAAGTGGAAACACGTGGGTGTGGAAAAAGGCGTATGCAAATTATACAAAGCTATAAGATTTCTTCTAATGCTCGCTAACCCAAAATACAAAGGGAATTTAGAACATTTTGAATAACTCTAGTCATCCAACGTGACGTGGACTATCTTATGTTTGTTTCGCTTACCTAACAAGAAATACAAAGAGAATTTAGAATATTTTGAATAACTCTAGTCATCCAACGTGACGTGGACTATCTTATGTTTATTTCGCTAACCTAACAAGAAATACAAAGAGAATTTAGAGCATTTTGAACTGTGATAATCCTCATCACCCACCATGATGTAGACTATCTTATGTTTGTTTGGATTCAATGAATCTTTTGCTTAGAAAAAAAAAAAAAAAAAAAATACAAAGGGAGAAACAATATTTGTCAAAAGGAGACGTGGTGGAACTGGATACACGTGCTTTGTATATATATGTGTATATATTTTTCCCGGTAAAACTCAAAGACAAAAAACTGATTTTACTAACTATAGTTTTTTTTGCTGATTTTACTAACTATCATTCTTTGGGATTGGTCTTCAGCTAGCTACCTAACCTTTATAATTGGTTTTTTTTTTAACTCAAGATAGATCAAAAAAAATATCAATGAAAAATAAATATTGAATATATTAAGGATCGATATCTTTATCATATTACGAGTAAAATATTTTCTTTTAAAATTGTTACTGTATGAAAGATAACAAAAAGTGATATTATAGGATATTGTTGAAGAAGTATGCATTATTAAAATTTTGACTTTTAGTAACAATTTTTGATAACACAATAATGAATTTCGTTACTAAAAACTGAATATTGGTGACAAATATTTTTTTGTTGTTCCTAAAAATCTGTTTTTAATGACGAAAATTGATTTCTCCACATTTTTCATATCCGTGATAAAAAAATCACATTTCATTACTAAAAGTGAAGTTATTGTGACGAAATTTTCGTCATTAAAAGAATTAAAAATTATTAAAATAATTTATTCATGACAAAGTTTTAATCCAACCAATCAATTGTCCAATGACGTGATCGATCGTGACTTATTTTAATTAAAATTAATACTTACACGACGAAAACGTGCGAAAGTTTTTTGGGACGTAATGTTTCATTGCCTACAATAAAAAAATAAAAATATAGATATTGGTGACAAAAACTTTCGTCATGATCATAATTAGATTTGGGGACCAAACATTTGTCACTTACCTTGATTGATTAATTTAATATTATTAATGTACACATATTCTATTTTCAGTTTGATATTAATTAATGAACACATATCTTATAGTTAAGAAGATATTAAAAGAGGTTATTATGTATTTCTCCTCTTTTTGGTTGAGTAATATCTATTTTTGTGTACATGTAAATACACCGAATCTTTTTCTTTTCTTTTTTCATTGTTTAACCCATCTCTTGCACAATAATTATAATAAAGACACATATACACGCTCTATACATTTAATCTGATAAACATATGTTCATCTAATAAGATGTTCGGTTAGTGTGTTTTGTTAGAATTTTTTGTGTTTTGAAAATTTTTAGGTGATGTTAATTTTATTTATATATTGCTATTTTATTTTTAAATGTTAAAAAATATATTTAATTTGTGTATTCATAGGATTCAAAATTTTTTTAGAATGTAAAAGAACCTAACAAACTCTAAATTTTCAGGAAAATGAAAAAGGGTATCAGAAACTTGATGTGTGCACATCAAAGATTTTTAAATTTTGTGCGTAACAACATTTCTCAAAACTAGAAACAAAAAATTATGTAGTTATAAATAAAGAAATTCACCGAAACAACAACTTATATTATATATGTGTGTGTGTGATCGGTATCTAAAAAATCCAAACAAATCTTGAACACTGTTGAATAAACTATTGGAACTAACTTATATGATGAAGACAATATTCGTTAAACCAAAGTTTAAGATATTGACCTAGTTAGCGTACCATGTGGAATATTGAGTCCGATTCGGAAATCACATGACGAGGAAGCTTATTTATTCAAACTTCTGTAATGTATGCAGCATCTTCAATTTTATTTAGATTTTTTTTATAAATAGTCTCCCAATTGTTCAGAAAAATAGTTAAACGTCACACTCGGTAGTCTGTTCCCAGACACCATCTTGGGTTAAAACCCATGTGTGACCTGGATTTTCTAACAATCTCGTCCACTCAGATCTACCTTCTTCGTCGTAGCTGCGCAAAGACACGCGCCAATACTACATGGGAGGTACTTTCTCAAGCAGATGAAAGAAAAAAAAAACAATCATAAATAAAAACTTCATTACTTAGAAAAAAAAATAAAAATAAAAAGACTTCATTACTCCATCATGTGTGTGGTATTTCCAAATCTCAAACTTCTCCTTAATATTTTTCATTCTTAAAGTAGTACGTGTAGAGTATTTATATGTAAATATAACCCTTTCTATTTATTGACATCTATATTTAGACAATAAATTCTTTAATAAAGACATGTTCTAAACAATACGAGATTTCTATGTGTCCAATTTTAATTGTAAAAAATTTCATGTGTTGTCCCAAGTATGCCACCACATCACATAGGTCTCACTTAAATCAAATATATTATGGGAGATGGTAATTAATTAATGTTTAGGACTATGGGATAGTACATGTATGATATTATTAGGACATGTCTTTACTAATCACCAATGAGTTTGCTATCCAAATACAACTCGATGAAAAGGATTGTATTGATTAATATTTCATAAGGATTACTTTGAAAATAAAAAAAAATATCCTTAAAATCAGTTTGAGATTTCAAAATAGCAAATCAGTAGAAAAATTAATCCTAAAAATAAAAATAAAATGAGACTTGTCGAGTATTCTCACCTTAAAACTTAACAATGCGTTGTTTATAGAATTTTGCGTTGTGTTAAAAAAAAATATTAAAAATATTAATATAAATAAAAATAAAAATTTAAGTAAAATTTTGAAAGATAAACTTAAAATTTTAATAACATTTTAATTAAAATTTTTATTTAACAAACGCCTTATAAATGTGAAAGTACCTTTTCCCGTGCTATCTCTTTTTCACATGTAAAGTAAGGATAAATTGGTCATCTCTTAGAGGGACATATTTTAAATGAAGTGGTAAGAGTTACGTCTTGATCTCATCATAATTCTGTTATAAAATCTTAATTAATACTAAAACATGTCACAGAAGACCTTTAAAAAAATCTCCTAAGAGTTATGGATAAACAAATTTATCCAAAATAACATAATCTTTGATTATTTTATTTCATCATTCAAATATAAAACATTTAAACACCTAGTAGTGACTGAGTTTGGATCAACAAAATTTTTTTTTTATAAATTTCAGTACCTTTTTCTAAAATTGAACAACTTTTTCACCCATTCAATAAAATCTACACTTCGAAGAAAAAAATTTTCACCGTAACTTTTTTTTTTCCGCCTATGCAAACACAAGCTCAATTGCTCTCCAAAAAAAGGAAAATTTCACTTTTATTTATTTTTAAAGTAGAAAAAAATAAAATAAAAATCCCAGCCCAAAAAGAGGATTTGAGGTATCATCTTTTATAGTATGCGTTGCATGCGTCGTGTAATCAAATATTCAAATGTGTTTGATTTCACCAACGCACGCATAAAGTCGGTTTTGCCGACAACGCCATCGAAACCACCCCCTCCACCCATTATTATCCCCCGCGCCCTTTTTCTTCTTCTTCTGCTTTTTCTATTTTTATTTTATTTTCCGAGCCTTTCCTCCCGGCGCGTTTCGATTCACACGTACAGAAGAAAACGAGGGAAGGAATAACAAAAGGAATTATTACATAAGACGGCTCGGAAAAAATTAGGTAAATTAATACAAAAAAATCAAAACACAGGAAAAAAAGGGTGAGAGAAGAAAAAGAAAGAGATAAACAGAGAGCGTTTTGCATTTCCTTTCCCCCTCCGGACTCTGCGATAAAAATCGTGTGTGATTTATTCGGTTCTTCATTCCAAGTGCACCCTGATTCCTCTCCCTCTCTCTCTCCTTCTCCCTCTATCTGTCGCAGAGAGAAACGGTCAGTTGTTCGTGTATTTGATTCTTCTTATATCTTTTTTTTTTTTTTGTGTTATGTGTGTGTGTGTGTATATATATATATATATATAATATATATATTTTTTTTTTTTTTTTATCTTTTCCTTCTTGTGTTTGAAGTTTTTTCTATAGGGTTTCTGATTTGTTTTTTTTGTTTTTTTTTTCCCTGTATTGGTTTTGTGAAGCAAAGCGAATATTCGGGAAAGCTTGGTTTTCCCCAATTGATTGGTAAACGCCGTGACATGTTCCCGGTGTTTTGTCTTTTGAGGCGTTGGGAAGTTCTTTTCCTTGCATATGTTTCTGCACTACTTATGCCCCACTAAGTCTTCATCTTTACTTCTTTAATAAGAATCGCATTTTCAACTGTATACAGGTTTTGTTTTGTTTTTGGGCTTTAATACTCAGATTTATGGGGGAGTTGTTAAGGAATATATATAATATAAACATATAGCAAACTTTCTTCAGAAGTTGTTCACCACTGATTGTTTAGTATGTGCAATTGCTGGTCTCTCTGTTCATTATTTTCGTTATTTGTTCAAACAACCTATGTTTTTTCCCGTCGAAAATTTTCTAATTCTCTGAATTCCGATTCTATACATACTGCTCCAAGCATGAAATTTATTTTAACCCTTTGTATGGTAGTGTTGTTTTTCCACAGTGTGGTTTGCCCCCCCTTCTGGGTACTTTTTTTTTTTTTCTCCGTTCGTTTATAGATATGCCCTTGTTCGTATGGGTAGATTCTATTTGTTATGTTTGTTACTTCTATTCAGTTGGGATCCCAAATTACTTAATAGGTAATATTAGGTATTGTCCACATGAATGCAGAAAGGGCATGTCCTACCAGGCGGTGGACCAAGTCGATTACATGGTGGAGGACCAGGAAATGGAAGATTTTGGCCCTGAATTTGATGATGAAAACTATGATAGAGATGGTGGAGAGTTGGGTGTTGATGAGTATAGCATGGTGGTTCCCCTTCTAGCTCTTAGCATTTAGAATTGCTTATGGCATATTGGTTTGTGTATTAGAGTTGAGTTTTGAATTCTTCTATCGTTGAATTTGTGCAGCTGACCAGGGTTACTGATACCTCTGCTGCCCAAGCCAGGAGGGGAAAGGATATTCAAGGTATTCCATGGGACAGATTGAACATAACGAGGGATAAATACAGATTGACAAGGCTCGAACAGTACAGGAATTATGAGAATGTCCCTTTATCTGGGGAATCTGTGGACAAGGTTTCTTGCTTGTTCTAAGTTCTTTCTTTCTCCTTTGTTTTCAAAGGTGGGGTTTTTTGTATGAAGGTCTTACAAAATATTTCCATAATTGTATCCCTTCGTAGGAGTGCAAGCCAATGGAGAAGGGTGGTAGCTACTACGAATTTTTCCACAACACAAGATTAGTTAAGCCTACAATCCTTCATTTCCAGGTTTGTGAACTTTCTGAATCTTCCCTGTTGTTTGCTTTGATGGTCTTTTATATTGAAGTCAAGCATATCTTAATTAGGATTGTCATGCCATTTGTAGTATATGTTCCTCCCTTCCCTTAAATGGTTAAATAGACAAACAAAAGCAACGGAGATATATGAGTTTTTGAATGTGCATATTGGCCTTATGTTGTTATTTACTTTTGTGGCCAATTGTAAGGCCTTTTTGCTCGGGTTTAATACCACAGCTCCCTCCCGAGTTGAGCTGCTGTCATATTGGAGTTTCTTATTTTACCGATGCAAGTTTTATGGCCTAGTTGACAAACACTTTTGCAATTGTCATGCAGCTAAGGAACCTGATTTGGGCTACTTCGAAACATGATGTCTACCTACTGTCCAACTCTTCAGTAATGCATTGGTCATCATTGACTGGCAATTTGTCAGAGATTCTCAATTTTTCAGGACATGTAGCACCTACTGAGGTATTATTTCAACTTTTAGACTTTCCCTGGCTTTTATTTGTATTAGTTTTGTTATGCTTGTGTTGGTTGCTCTATTGCATCCGTGCCTATTATCCATGCGGACTTTCTTTTTCATCTTTGATACATGTAATTGTTCACTAAGTTATGCTATTTTGTGTCTTGCAGAAACACGCAGGAAATTTATTGGAAGGTTTTATGCAGACTCAAATCAGCACACTGGCAGTCAAGGAGAATTTCCTGGTTGCAGGTGGCTTCCAAGGAGAGCTTACTTGTAAGGTTAGGCCATATGTTGGCTGCTTTTCATGTCGATAGCTGTGATTTTTCTCTGTTACGGTGGTAGAGAAATTTTCGCAAATGTGGTTTCAGACTGGAAAATGACTCCATTTGGATTTTCCATCAGCATCCACCCACGTTCACCCCTCCCCACTCTCCCCCCAAACGCCCCAAAAAATAACCCCCAACAAGTCAAGGCTTAATCCTGCTATGGACAGTGCAAGCCATTGAAGCTCTAGCTAAGAGATTAAATTGTTAAACTTGATCAATGGATTTTGAAAACTGATATCTGGTTCCATGATCGTGAAATAATGCTGCATTTAGTTGCCAGAAGGGTTTTATATCAAGCGTAATGTTGTTTAAAAAGGAACAGCAATTTGTTATGTAGATGAAACTTCTAGGAGTTATCTTCTGCCTTTCGTAATGAAAATTTGATGCTTATATGTGTTAAATGCTATATGATATGATGTTCTTTGATTATAAAATAGAATCCCGGGTCTGTGCACAGCTATGCAGTCAGTAACACATTATGAATATTTTGCTGCTTATGTCTTAGAAATTGGTTCCTGTTTTCTATTACGGTGTCACTTATCTTTGTTGAAGGTCTGTATCTGAAAGTTGGGTCTCGGAAAATTCTCTTTGCGTATATGCATATTGTTTAAGCTTTCTCTGTCATGGTTAGATGAAGTACAATTTTAACTTCGGTAGTTTTTGATAACTTTTGTGGCAAATTTAGCTTCGAGCTTCTCTTCCAATTGACTATTTTTTCCTCACTCCCCATTGCCTTTTTTTTTTTTTTTTTTTTTTTTTTTCCAGTTAAGGAAGAGGTAGAAATTTAGAAATATGAGGATATTTAACAAACAAGATGCCCATAACATCTTTTTCTAAAATTCTGCCCATGTGCAAAGTGAAGCTATCTACCCGTAAGTGAGGGTTACCCACATAGAATGTGCACTAGCTGCTCTATTCTCTTCCCTATAGACATCACTGATATTTACTTCCTGGTGTTTAGCCAACAACTTTTGAATATCTTGGACCAAAATACCAATTCTTTGAGCATTTTAGACTTCCCGTTTATGCTGTTGATAATCACTTCCATATCTCTTTTGCTGTTATATTTCTAATTCAGGGATTAATGCTTGAACTAAACCACCTTTTACAGACCTTTTCAGTTGTAGTATAAGTTCTTAACAGTTGTCTAGTTGCACGTAATAAAGGTCTTTCTGAATTGTGCTTATGGCGTTAGACAAGTTGTCTTCCTTCAACTTTTTCTGCATAAAGATTAGGAGTAACATCTGTAGATAACCCTATCAAGATGATGCAAAATATTCTAACTCATATTTAGTTTTCTCTATAAAGAATTATAAGATGCTTTTTGAGGTATTATGCTTGCTCATAGATATTGATCAAGATTATATTTTGTTTGTTAATGTAGCGTTTGGATAAAGAGGGAGTTAGTTTTTGTACCCGGACAACATATGATGATAATGCCATCACAAATGCTATCGACATCTATGACAGCCTGAGGTACACTAACAAGTTTGAAAAATAGAAGAGTTGAGCTGCTTTTTAATGCTCTTCATGGAATAAAATTTGATTTAGAATCGTTTTTGCAGGGGTGGAATAAATTTCATGGCGTCCAATAATGACTGTGGCGTAAGAGAATACGACATGGAGAAATTTCAGCTATTGAACCACTTCCGTTTCCCTTGGCCCGTGAATGTGAGTCTGTTATGGAAATTGGAATGCAATTGTTGATAATCTTGAAGCCATTTTTCCTGTTAAACATTAACTTTTTTAATTGTTCCCAATAAGTATATGCTTGTGCTGTAAATGAGGATAAGATTCTGGAAGGTTAATGATAATGATCATAACCTGCAAAGTGTCTTAAAGTATCTTTGCATCAAGCTGTCAACTGGAAACCTGAATATTCTATCATCATTTTTAGTTTCTCCAACTCGTCGATTCATGATGAACCTTGCATGAGTATTGGAGACCTATTTAAAGGTGAAGGAAAATTTAAACACTTAACGAAGCTTGTGAATAGGTGTTGTCTACGGTTGCTGTATCATGCTTTTTTCAATGTGACCCCTCAAATGTTTTCTCAGGACGACTCTTATGCACAGCACACACGATCCTATAAATTTTTCCTTATGAATCAGTCTTATTCTAATGCAGCATACCTCAATGAGCCCTGACCGGAGGCTTATTTCTGTCGTTGGAGATCACACAGATGGATTGGTGGTTGATTCACAGAGTGGAAAGGTAAAGGAAGTTGTACTATTGTCAAACTGGGATTGCTTTTCTTCTTTCTCAAATTTCCGAAGTATAAACACTTGTGGCTGAGGAGTGAAATTTTTTTGGGAATGTTCTGAATTTTTATCCTGTGTTACAAAGTCATTATTTTGAATGGCAATCGTTTTCACCTTGTGCAAGGGTGTCGGTAGCCAAAAAATCACTGTACGTTGCTATTTTTTAGTAGTTATCTTCTCCTCATAAACATAGTAGAATGTGACGCTGCATTTGAAGAACTTTCTCATTTTCTTTTTTTTTTTGGGTTTCGTTAGAAATGTTTTTTTGCTGACGGGTTGGAATTCATTATTCATTTTCTGATGTTTACAGACTGTTGCCACAGTGGTTGGTCATCTAGACTATTCCTTTGCTTCTGCATGGCACCCTGATGGGCGCACCTTTGCCACTGGGAATCAGGATAAGACCTGCCGAGTATGGGATATAAGAAAGCTGTCATCTCCTATTGCAATTCTCAAGGGTAACTTGGGTGCTGTCCGGTCAATCCGATTTTCATCAGACGGTCAGTTTGTGGTGGTGGCTGAACCTGCAGATTTTGTTCATGTGTATAGTACGAAGTCAGATTACAAAAAGCGCCAAGAGATTGATTTCTTCGGAGAGATCTCTGGGGTATCGCTGAGTCCAGATGATGAATCTCTATATATAGGAATCTGGGATCGGACGTATGCAAGTTTGCTACAGTATAACAGAAGGCATACCTACGGTTATCTTGATTCCTACTTTTGAGTTGTGATTGATATATCAAAGAATGGTCATCGACAACGCACTCTATTGCTAAGAAAATACGAGGACACTGAAAATTTTACCCAACTCAGAAATTTCTCTTCTTTGCTCTAGGTCAGTTTGATCAATCAAATGGACAGAATAATAAGCTATTTCTTGTTAGAACCTTAGTCGGTACATGTATAGTGAGATACTCTGTTACATGGAAGCAATCCTCTTTTGGTTTCTCTCGACTTTGGTCAAGTTTTCCAGAAATCTGATTAGTCAATCAGTGGACAGGATGTAGATATAGTCGACAGGTCTCAGCGGACAAGGGTAAGCTTGTGTTTATGATGTCTTTGTCGCTGCTTTCAGTAGGGGTGCCAGGCACTCTTTTGCATCTTCATTGCCTTCTTCAGTGTCCTCTACCCATGGGGAAACTTCGCATATGATAGTTCTGATCCACACATTCATAGGACGCTCTTGGGTTCTCCATGGAGAGTGCGATGCTCTGCTGCTAGTTCTGTCAAGAGTGAAAAGGGTTTTAGGAAAAGAGGTAGGCTTGTTGATGCTGCCCATTTAAAAACCATACCCGGGGAATTACTGCAAGGCCCAAGTCTTCTGCACCATGCATATTGCCCCGCTTTGATAATAGTAGATATAAAAACCTCTTTACATGCTCTAAGGGGTTGGCTAGTCAGACCCTCAATGAGGGGAGGGACAAACGATTATACAAACCCAAATGAGCAAAAAGCTGAAATGACTAGCAAAAAGGGGAAGCCAATAGTAGAGGAGGGCGGTAGAATTGGCCCGTGGAGAAGAGGGGGTGGGTCACTTTGTTAATCTTGCCCTTTGATGCATCAAAAGCAGCCGCTTTGCTTTCCTAAAGAAACAAGCAAGGCAAGATGTGACGTTCTAATTTCTCCTCGGGACTGCAATATCATCTTTTGTTTTTCAGCTATTCCGAAATGTTGTGAATGCTTTATTTTCAACTCACCGATACTAAGTTTTGGGTTCCAGCCTCCTTCCGCCACTCATAGCACATATATATCAGTCATATAAGTTGGTTTTGAGCTTTAAACTTTGGAGTGCTTGTGGGGAGATATTAATGTACTTTACCTCTCCAATTAAATTTCCACCTTAATGCATGCTCGACAGACTTCTATTTTTAGCAATTGACCCACTTAACTTCAACTGATGCAGTAATGAATCGGAGAGCTTAATCTGTCAACCATTGTGCAAACAAAGCAGCGGAATACCTACCTCTTTAGGCTTCCTTCAAAATCAGCATGGCTGCATCTTTGATAATTAGAGTATGGTAGTTCCAAATTCACAAGATTATTGACGTACGATTTTCTCGAAGGCAGATTTCGAAGTATAGCAGAAGCCTCAAATCTATCGATCATTTTTGTATCACGATGAAAGAATGAAAAACCTAAATAGTATTGGAGTAATTTGGTCGACCAAGTTGATCCAATTGCTCACGCGAGAACAAATCATACAGTAGAAAGAGCAAATTAGGGAGCATGAAATCCTAAACTAACCATCATTAATGAAACACAACCTACCCCCTCGTAGCTGGGAGCTTTACTACCAGGCAATGCACGTTCTATTAAATTAAATCATAAAATAAGTAATAAATACAATTTTCACGCCTGAATTTTGAAAAGTCAAGTCTGGCGCATCGAACTTTGCAGTCAAATTTTCTGTCAATTTGGACGGGAAAATAATGATCGAGACATGATTTTTTAGCGTGCGAATTTACATTTATACCTCTATTTCGTAAAATTCAGTCCAAAAAAAGTCACGTGAAGCATAGGGTAACGTGACAGATCCCACCAAAGTTGAGCAACGAAAAATGAATTTATTCCACAAAATAATGACTGAGGTGAAAGAAGTGCAGCATGTAGAATGAAACTGATACGGAGGGAGGGAGAATTATGCAGACCAATGACGCGGTTTTGGATTGAGAGGGTCCCCACCGCGCCACAGGTGGCTGTCGTATCTGACAGTGTACAGCACGAGAAGTTAAAGAAAGACACAAGAAGCCCACTTTTTTCCATTAGCTAATATTTGGCGATACTCTATACCTTGCCCCCACTACTTCTAGCTCTGTGGCTTGTGACGCCACCGGCCTAAAAGATAAAAATAGCTGTTCCCGTGAACCAGATTTGGGAGCTTGTGAATTCTGGCCGGTGCCTTTTCCACGCATACCATGCCTGCATTGGGCCCGTGGCGAACCCACTATCAGTTCATGATTTTTCTGGCCACGTTCTCTGTCTTCTCTATATATGGAATATGCTTGGATTGTCAGAGAATTGTTTAATTTTTGTTTTTTTAAAAAGCCGTACTGTTGTACATATGTTGTCAACATGGTTAATTGGACCGAAATTTGCAAGGGATAGAAGTGTGTGATGAATTCATGAAAACTAAACTATTACATCTCTAATTAGCAATTTTTTTTTTTTTTATATAATTAATCTCTTCCTTTCCATTCCATGACAGGTTATGGATCGGCAAAGGAATAATACGTACATTATTAATGTATAAACCTTTCCTTATATTATCTATTCAAGAGCTAGCTCTTACATGCATCAGCTTCTTGTCTCTCCATAATAATACAAATTAATAGTCTTTTTTGCGCACAGCGGAAGTGCAATATTCAGTGTTTGTATGGAAGCAAATTAAATTATCCCCTTTAGTTCATAACTTAACTTTTACTGCTAATTATCTGCAACTATTTTTTTGTAATCTGCTTCATCATGGTTCTAATATCACAACTAAATATCATTACTCCAATACTATGAGATAATTAAGCAAAGGACCGTCCAATTCAAAAAAAGAGAAACACACTAATGCATTAACTATTATAAGGTTCACAACGCCAAGTTATTAATACGGATAACATAGAATTAATGTTATGTAATGCTTATATATTAATGTGTCTATTTCTCTTTATTAAATTCGGGTCGCAAATTGGAGATCTTAATCCAATAAATTCTTTAATTTTTGGATTATTAACCATCTCCATGTTCTTCCACACGTACAAAATATATATATGCTATTTCAACCTAAAAGAAACATATATAGAGAAGAAAATCTGGTTATTAATTGCTATGTATGTGCTCTTTGACAAAACAAGCTTCCTTTATATACTCACAGTCGTAAATAATTCGTTTTTGGGAAATTAAACCTAAGAAAAGTATAAGTTATTAACAATTTATAATAGCGTTTGGATTTTATTAAAAACTATAGAATATAAGAAATAATTCTATGTGAAGTTATTAGCAGGTGATATCCGTAACTATATATGTACTCGTCCGGTTATGAATTTAAATCTTAAAAGGGAATTTGTGTGCATGCCTCTTGTTGGAGTTCAGATCATCAGCTACGTGCATTTCTTTTATTTCAACTCTTGCTGGGTCTTTGTTTTTGTATTTGACTTCTGAATTTTTTATATACTGTCATGTCTTGGATGAATGGCTATTACCACAATTCACGAAGAAACATATTTTTGTGGGCTAGATAGCGTATGTATAACAGAACATGTACTTCCCTTGATTGGCGGGTGATACAAAAATCTTGCATGACAATTAATAGTAATCTGTGGGTTTCGATGCGCAATATTTGAAAGGCCACAGCAAGATGCCCTAGAAAGCGACAAAGCAACGACAAGTGCGCGCTGGGAATATGTCAGGTAGCGGGGAGCTTCAGTTGGACCAAACTGCTTCCTTTGTCGCAGCGTTTCACAGACTCATTCATCCCAATCCCACTTGACATTCCCCTCACTGCACTTCCTGTTTCACTCTTCTCTTCTTTTCCCCAGTTGAACTGGGCTTTTTACAAATCTTTCTTCACCGCTATTTCGGTTTATGTTCAGTCACATGTCTCTCAGCTCCCTCGTGAACGTCCTGTAACATCAATTCCCCTTGGCCAGTGCAGCATGTAAGATTGCACCCCCATAGCAGACTGTTTTCTCAGATACTGTTTCTTAAAGTATGTTCTTACGGGCTAGCCATAGCCGCCATTGCTAGCTCAAGACAACTTTGAGAGAGAGAGAGAGTTGCAGAGTAACAGTACAGTAATGATGGTGGGTTTTCTTCGCTGGGGTTTATTCTGGATGCTGCTTTCGGTGGCTTCTTTGCGTGGTTGCATGGGGGATGACCATGGCGTCCCTATCCAACTCAATGACGATGTTTTAGGCTTGATTGTATTCAAGTCTGATGTTCACGACCCCTCTTCTTATCTTGCTTCCTGGAACGAAGACGATGACTCCCCATGCTCTTGGACATATATTCAATGTAATCCCGTCAGCGGCCGAGTTTCCGAGGTTTCACTTGATGGATTGGGGTTGACAGGGAAAATTGGAAGAGGGCTTGAGAGGTTGCAGCACTTGAAGGTACTCTCACTGTCACGTAACAAATTTTCTGGCAGTATTAGTCCCCAGCTTGCTCTCACTTCTGGTCTTGAGAGACTAAATCTGAGTCATAATAGTCTTTCGGGCAGGATTCCCAATTCTCTTGTGAACATGAGTTCCATTAGATTTCTTGATCTTTCCTACAATTCCTTCTCTGGTCCAGTGCCCGATAATCTTTTTCAAAACTGTTTATCCCTCCGGCACCTGTCGTTGGCCGGGAATATGCTTGAAGGGCCGATTCCCAGTACACTTCCTAGATGCTCCTCTTTGAATAGCCTTAATCTCTCCAACAATCGTTTCTCTGGTAACCCCGATTTTGCTTCGGGGATTTGGTCTTTGAATAGGCTTCGGGTGTTGGATCTCTCCAATAATGCACTCTCTGGGCCTGTACCAGAAGGAATAGCAGCTATACATAACTTGAAGGAGCTGCTATTACAGGGCAATCACTTCTCAGGACCGGTACCTGCTGATACAGGACTATGCCCGCACTTGAGTAGGTTGGACTTCGGCAATAATCTTTTCGGAGGAGCACTGCCGGATTCACTGCAAAGGCTAAATTCTTTGACATCTTTCAGCGTACGTAATAACATGTTCACAGGTGATTTCCCTCCTTGGATTGGTAACATGAGCAGTTTGGAATACATAGACTTCTCAAGCAATGGTTTTGCTGGAAGTCTCCCATCATCGATGGGTAACCTGAAGTCACTGTACCATTTGAGTTTGTCTGATAACAAACTCAGTGGAAACATCCCAGTGTCACTAGTTTACTGTACAGAGTTATCTGTTATCCACTTGAGAGGTAACAGCTTTGATGGTAGCATACCGGTGAGCTTGTTTGATCTGGGACTGGAGGAAATAGATTTCTCGTCTAACTGGTTGCTAGGGCCTATTCCACGAGGTTCAAGTAGGCTCTTTGAATCTCTCCGCACCTTGGATCTGTCAAGGAACAATCTTACAGGAACTATTCCTGCAGAAATGGGTCTTTTTTCCAACTTGAGATACTTGAATCTGTCATGGAATAATCTCCAATCGAAGGTGCCTCCAGAGCTCGGGTTCTTTCAGAACTTGACGATACTAGATCTTCGAAACAGTGCCATATACGGTTCCATCCCGGGGGACATATGCGACTCAGGAAGTTTAGAAATTCTTCAGTTAGATGGAAATGCATTGATTGACTCTATTCCCGAAGAGATTGGGAACTGTACATCTCTCTACTTACTGTAAGTTCTAGACTTCACTACAGCTTAATTACGAGGAGTTTGTGCATGGTGATTTTGATCACAGCTGACAATGTTTGTTATTTTTTATGCAGGACCTTGTCCCACAATAAATTGAGTGGTTCAATTCCCTCGTCCATTTCGAAGCTAAACAAGCTGAAGATTTTAAAGCTGGAGTTCAATCAGCTGAGCGGGGAGATACCCCAAGAACTTGGACGACTGGAAAATCTTCTTGCCGTGAATATCTCTTATAACAGGCTCACTGGCAGGCTTCCCGTTGGGAGTATATTTCAACACCTGGATCAAAGTTCCTTGCAGGGAAACTTAGGCATCTGCTCACCCTTGTTGAAGGGACCGTGTACGCTGAATGTTCCCAAGCCTCTAGTCCTTGACCCCAATGCCTACAGGGATCAAATGGGCGGTCACAAACAACGACACAAATCTCCTAGGTCCGCAGAACTCGGTCACCACAAGTTCCTCAGTGTTTCTTCTATTGTAGCAATTTCAGCAGCTATCCTAATCTCAATTGGGGTGATTGTTATAACCCTACTCAATCTCTCAGCTCGGAGGAGGCTCACATTTGTGGACAATGCCCTGGACAGCATGTGCTCGGCCAGCTCTTCGCGATCTGGAAGTCCACCCATAGGGAAGCTCATTCTGTTTGATACAAGGTCATCCCCAGATTGGGCTAGCGATCCTGAATCCCTACTTGACAAGGCCTCTGAGATTGGTGGTGGAGTCTTTGGAACTGTTTACAAGGTTTCAGTTGGAGCACCAGGAAGAGCGGTAGCAGTTAAAAAGCTTGTTACATCGAACATAATCCAACATCCCGAAGACTTCGATCGAGAAGTTAGAATCTTGGGAAAAGCTAAGCACCCGAATCTGATAGCACTGAAGGGATATTACTGGACATCTCAAACGCAGCTTCTGGTAACTGAGCATGCGCCCAATGGCAGCTTACAAGCCAAGCTTCATGAAAGGCTTCCTTCGGTCCCAGCTCTTTCTTGGGCCGATAGATTCAAAATCCTCCTTGGCACAGCAAATGGACTCGCACACTTGCATCATTCTTTCCGTCCGCCGATCATCCACTACAACATAAAACCCAGCAACATCTTGCTCGATGAGAACCTCAACCCCAAGATTTCGGATTTTGGACTTGCAAGGCTTCTGACAAAGCTCGAAAAACACATAATAAGTAACAGATTCCAGAGCGCACTTGGTTATGTGGCTCCAGAATTAGCATGCCAGAGCTTGAGAGTTAACGAGAAATGTGATGTATATGGTTTTGGGGTACTGATTCTTGAGCTCGTGACAGGTAGAAGGCCCGTGGAGTATGGAGAAGACAACGTCGTGATATTGAGCGACCACGTGAGGTTTTCGCTCGAGCAAGGAAATGTGTTGGATTGCGTTGACCCAAGCATGAGCGAGTACCCGGAAGATGAGGTCCTGCCAGTTCTCAAGTTGGCTCTGGTCTGCACCTCTCAGATACCTTCGAGCAGGCCTTCAATGGCAGAAGTGGTGCAGATACTGCAGGTCATTAAGACCCCAGTTCCACAGAGAATGGGAGTGTACTAATCACACACATTCTGTGAACTGCGGCATGATTTTAATTTACTAGTGTTTCTCATTTCTCTTTCTCGTTCTTTGATGATATGCTTCAATTTTATTGCGACCAGCAATTCTACTTAATACACGAGATTGAATTGTCCATCATTTGGTTCTTCAATTATTCATTTCTTTGATTTCCAAAACTTGGGTGAAATTTTACAAATGATTGCATGCTAAGTTTATGCTACTTAATTTTCAATTCAGATCCACTAGCCAGAATCATATACTTGAAAAAATGTCATTGCCCCTCAAAAGATATCAAAGGTTTATCTCATATAAACTCTATCTAAATTGTTGAGGTAGTCTTTGGTATTATTA
>CM025853.1:22174831-22429777 GCA_003952965.2 Morella rubra | reverse complement strand
GGTAAAACTCAAAGACAAAAAACTGATTTTACTAACTATAGTTTTTTTTGCTGATTTTACTAACTATCATTCTTTGGGATTGGTCTTCAGCTAGCTACCTAACCTTTATAATTGGTTTTTTTTTTAACTCAAGATAGATCAAAAAAAATATCAATGAAAAATAAATATTGAATATATTAAGGATCGATATCTTTATCATATTACGAGTAAAATATTTTCTTTTAAAATTGTTACTGTATGAAAGATAACAAAAAGTGATATTATAGGATATTGTTGAAGAAGTATGCATTATTAAAATTTTGACTTTTAGTAACAATTTTTGATAACACAATAATGAATTTCGTTACTAAAAACTGAATATTGGTGACAAATATTTTTTTGTTGTTCCTAAAAATCTGTTTTTAATGACGAAAATTGATTTCTCCACATTTTTCATATCCGTGATAAAAAAATCACATTTCATTACTAAAAGTGAAGTTATTGTGACGAAATTTTCGTCATTAAAAGAATTAAAAATTATTAAAATAATTTATTCATGACAAAGTTTTAATCCAACCAATCAATTGTCCAATGACGTGATCGATCGTGACTTATTTTAATTAAAATTAATACTTACACGACGAAAACGTGCGAAAGTTTTTTGGGACGTAATGTTTCATTGCCTACAATAAAAAAATAAAAATATAGATATTGGTGACAAAAACTTTCGTCATGATCATAATTAGATTTGGGGACCAAACATTTGTCACTTACCTTGATTGATTAATTTAATATTATTAATGTACACATATATTCTATTTTCAGTTTGATATTAATTAATGAACACATATCTTATAGTTAAGAAGATATTAAAAGAGGTTATTATGTATTTCTCCTCTTTTTGGTTGAGTAATATCTATTTTTGTGTACATGTAAATACACCGAATCTTTTTCTTTTCTTTTTTCATTGTTTAACCCATCTCTTGCACAATAATTATAATAAGACACATATACACGCTCTATACAATTTAATCTGATAAACATATGTTCATCTAATAAGATGTTCGGTTAGTGTGTTTTGTGAGAATTTTTTGTGTTTTGAAAATTTTTAGGTGATTGTTAATTTTATTGGTATATGCTGTAGTTATTTTTTTGATGTTAAAAAATATATTTAATTTGTGTATTCATAGGATTCAAAATTTTTTTAGAATGTAAAAGAACCTAACAAACTCTAAATTTTCAGGAAAATGAAAAAGGGTATCAGAAACTTGATGTGTGCACATCAAAGATTTTTAAATTTTGTGCGTAACAACATTTCTCAAAACTAGAAACAAAAAATTATGTAGTTATAAATAAAGAAATTCACCGAAACAACAACTTATATTATATATGTGTGTGTGTGATCGGTATCTAAAAAATCCAAACAAATCTTGAACACTGTTGAATAAACTATTGGAACTAACTTATATGATGAAGACAATATTCGTTAAACCAAAGTTTAAGATATTGACCTAGTTAGCGTACCATGTGGAATATTGAGTCCGATTCGGAAATCACATGACGAGGAAGCTTAATTTATTCAAACTTCTGTAATGTATGCAGCATCTTCAATTTTATTTAGATTTTTTTATAAAAATAGTCTCCCAATTGTTCAGAAAAATAGTTAAACGTCACACTCGGTAGTCTGTTCCCAGACACCATCTTGGGTTAAAACCCATGTGTGACCTGGATTTTCTAACAATCTCGTCCACTCAGATCTACCTTCCTTCGTCGTAGCTGCGCAAAGACACGCGCCAATACTACATGGGAGGTACTTTCTCAAGCAGATGAAAGAAAAAAAAAAACAATCATAAATAAAAAAGACTTCATTACTTAGAAAAAAAAATAAAAATAAAAAGACTTCATTACTCCATCATGTGTGTGGTATTTCCAAATCTCAAACTTCTCCTTAATATTTTTCATTCTTAAAGTAGTACGTGTAGAGTATTTATATGTAAATATAACCCTTTCTATTTATTGACATCTATATTTAGACAATAAATTCTTTAATAAAGACATGTTCTAAACAATACGAGATTTCTATGTGTCCAATTTTTAATTGTAAAAAATTTCATGTGTTGTCCCAAGTATGCCACCACATCACATAGGTCTCACTTAAATCAAATATATTATGGGAGATGGTATCAATTAATGTTTAACCACTAGGAATGGATAGTACATGTATGATATTATTTAGGACATGTCTTTACTAATCACCAATGAGTTTGCTATCCAAATACAACTCGATGAAAATTAGGATTGTATTGACACATTAATATTTCATAAGGATTACTTGAAAATAAAAAAAAATATCCTTAAAAATCAGTTTGAGATTTCAAAATAGCACGAATCAGTAGAAAAATTAATCCTAAAAAAATAAAAAATAAAATGAGACTTGTCGAGTATTCTCACCTTAAAACTTAACAATGCGTTTGTTTTATAGAATTTTGCGTTTTTAAAAAAAAAATATTAAAAATAATAAATGAGTAATATAAATAAAAATAAAATTTATTTAATAAAAGTAAAATTTTGAAAGATAAACTTAAAAATTTTAATAACATTTTATTAAAATTTTTATTTAACAAACGCCTTATAAATGTGAAAGTACCTTTTCCCGTGCTATCTCTTTTTCACATGTAAAGTAAGGATAAATTGGTCATCTCTTAGAGGGACATATTTTAAATGAAGTGGTAAGAGTTACGTCTTGATCTCATCATAATTCTGTTATAAAATCTTAATTAATACTAAAACATGTCACAGAAGACCTTTAAAAAAATCTCCTAAGAGTTATGGATAAACAAATTTATCCAAAATAACATAATCTTTGATTATTTTATTTCATCATTCAAATATAAAACATTTAAACACCTAGTAGTGACTGAGTTTGGATCAACAAAATTTTTTTTTTATAAATTTCAGTACCTTTTTCTAAAATTGAACAACTTTTTCACCCATTCAATAAAATCTACACTTCGAAGAAAAAAATTTTCACCGTAACTTTTTTTTTTCCGCCTATGCAAACACAAGCTCAATTGCTCTCCAAAAAAAGGAAAATTTCACTTTTATTTATTTTTAAAGTAGAAAAAAATAAAATAAAAATCCCAGCCCAAAAAGAGGATTTGAGGTATCATCTTTTATAGTATGCGTTGCATGCGTCGTGTAATCAAATATTCAAATGTGTTTGATTTCACCAACGCACGCATAAAGTCGGTTTTGCCGACAACGCCATCGAAACCACCCCCTCCACCCATTATTATCCCCCCGCGCCCTTTTTCTTCTTCTTCTGCTTTTTCTATTTTTATTTTATTTTCCGAGCCTTTCCTCCCGGCGCGTTTCGATTCACACGTACAGAAGAAAACGAGGGAAGGAATAACAAAAGGAATTATTACATAAGACGGCTCGGAAAAAATTAGGTAAATTAATACAAAAAAATCAAAACACAGGAAAAAAAGGGTGAGAGAAGAAAAAGAAAGAGATAAACAGAGAGCGTTTTGCATTTCCTTTCCCCCTCCGGACTCTGCGATAAAAATCGTGTGTGATTTATTCGGTTCTTCATTCCAAGTGCACCCTGATTCCTCTCCCTCTCTCTCTCCTTCTCCCTCTATCTGTCGCAGAGAGAAACGGTCAGTTGTTCGTGTATTTGATTCTTCTTATATCTTTTTTTTTTTTTTGTGTTATGTGTGTGTGTGTGTATATATATATATATATATATATATATATTTTTTTTTTTTTTTTATCTCTTTTCCTTCTTGTGTTTGAAGTTTTTTCTATAGGGTTTCTGATTTGTCTTTTTTTGTTTTTTGTTTTTCCCTGTATTGGTTTTGTGAAGCAAAGCGAATATTCGGGAAAGCTTGGTTTTCCCCAATTGATTGGTAAACGCCGTGACATGTTCCCGGTGTTTTGTCTTTTGAGGCGTTGGGAAGTTCTTTTCCTTGCATATGTTTCTGCACTACTTATGCCCCACTAAGTCTTCATCTTTACTTCTTTAATAAGAATCGCATTTTCAACTGTATACAGGTTTTGTTTTGTTTTTGGGCTTTAATACTCAGATTTATGGGGGAGTTGTTAAGGAATATATATAATATAAACATATAGCAAACTTTCTTCAGAAGTTGTTCACCACTGATTGTTTAGTATGTGCAATTGCTGGTCTCTCTGTTCATTATTTTCGTTATTTGTTCAAACAACCTATGTTTTTTCCCGTCGAAAATTTTCTAATTCTCTGAATTCCGATTCTATACATACTGCTCCAAGCATGAAATTTATTTTAACCCTTTGTATGGTAGTGTTGTTTTTCCACAGTGTGGTTTGCCCCCCCTTCTGGGTACTTTTTTTTTTTTTTCTCCGTTCGTTTATAGATATGCCCTTGTTCGTATGGGTAGATTCTATTTGTTATGTTTGTTACTTCTATTCAGTTGGGATCCCAAATTACTTAATAGGTAATATTAGGTATTGTCCACATGAATGCAGAAAGGGCATGTCCTACCAGGCGGTGGACCAAGTCGATTACATGGTGGAGGACCAGGAAATGGAAGATTTTGGCCCTGAATTTGATGATGAAAACTATGATAGAGATGGTGGAGAGTTGGGTGTTGATGAGTATAGCATGGTGGTTCCCCTTCTAGCTCTTAGCATTTAGAATTGCTTATGGCATATTGGTTTGTGTATTAGAGTTGAGTTTTGAATTCTTCTATCGTTGAATTTGTGCAGCTGACCAGGGTTACTGATACCTCTGCTGCCCAAGCCAGGAGGGGAAAGGATATTCAAGGTATTCCATGGGACAGATTGAACATAACGAGGGATAAATACAGATTGACAAGGCTCGAACAGTACAGGAATTATGAGAATGTCCCTTTATCTGGGGAATCTGTGGACAAGGTTTCTTGCTTGTTCTAAGTTCTTTCTTTCTCCTTTGTTTTCAAAGGTGGGGTTTTTTGTATGAAGGTCTTACAAAATATTTCCATAATTGTATCCCTTCGTAGGAGTGCAAGCCAATGGAGAAGGGTGGTAGCTACTACGAATTTTTCCACAACACAAGATTAGTTAAGCCTACAATCCTTCATTTCCAGGTTTGTGAACTTTCTGAATCTTCCCTGTTGTTTGCTTTGATGGTCTTTTATATTGAAGTCAAGCATATCTTAATTAGGATTGTCATGCCATTTGTAGTATATGTTCCTCCCTTCCCTTAAATGGTTAAATAGACAAACAAAAGCAACGGAGATATATGAGTTTTTGAATGTGCATATTGGCCTTATGTTGTTATTTACTTTTGTGGCCAATTGTAAGGCCTTTTTGCTCGGGTTTAATACCACAGCTCCCTCCCGAGTTGAGCTGCTGTCATATTGGAGTTTCTTATTTTACCGATGCAAGTTTTATGGCCTAGTTGACAAACACTTTTGCAATTGTCATGCAGCTAAGGAACCTGATTTGGGCTACTTCGAAACATGATGTCTACCTACTGTCCAACTCTTCAGTAATGCATTGGTCATCATTGACTGGCAATTTGTCAGAGATTCTCAATTTTTCAGGACATGTAGCACCTACTGAGGTATTATTTCAACTTTTAGACTTTCCCTGGCTTTTATTTGTATTAGTTTTGTTATGCTTGTGTTGGTTGCTCTATTGCATCCGTGCCTATTATCCATGCGGACTTTCTTTTTCATCTTTGATACATGTAATTGTTCACTAAGTTATGCTATTTTGTCTTGCAGAAACACGCAGGAAATTTATTGGAAGGTTTTATGCAGACTCAAATCAGCACACTGGCAGTCAAGGAGAATTTCCTGGTTGCAGGTGGCTTCCAAGGAGAGCTTACTTGTAAGGTTAGGCCATATGTTGGCTGCTTTTCATGTCGATAGCTGTGATTTTTCTCTGTTACGGTGGTAGAGAAATTTTCGCAAATGTGGTTTCAGACTGGAAAATGACTCCATTTGGATTTTCCATCAGCATCCACCCACGTTCACCCCTCCCCACTCTCCCCCCAAACGCCCCAAAAAATAACCCCCAACAAGTCAAGGCTTAATCCTGCTATGGACAGTGCAAGCCATTGAAGCTCTAGCTAAGAGATTAAATTGTTAAACTTGATCAATGGATTTTGAAAACTGATATCTGGTTCCATGATCGTGAAATAATGCTGCATTTAGTTGCCAGAAGGGTTTTATATCAAGCGTAATGTTGTTTAAAAAGGAACAGCAATTTGTTATGTAGATGAAACTTCTAGGAGTTATCTTCTGCCTTTCGTAATGAAAATTTGATGCTTATATGTGTTAAATGCTATATGATATGATGTTCTTTGATTATAAAATAGAATCCCGGGTCTGTGCACAGCTATGCAGTCAGTAACACATTATGAATATTTTGCTGCTTATGTCTTAGAAATTGGTTCCTGTTTTCTATTACGGTGTCACTTATCTTTGTTGAAGGTCTGTATCTGAAAGTTGGGTCTCGGAAAATTCTCTTTGCGTATATGCATATTGTTTAAGCTTTCTCTGTCATGGTTAGATGAAGTACAATTTTAACTTCGGTAGTTTTTGATAGTAACTTTGTGGCAAATTTAGCTTCGAGCTTCTCTTCCAATTGACTATTTTTTCCTCACTCCCCATTGCCTTTTTTTTTTTTTTTTTTTTTCCAGTTAAGGAAGAGGTAGAAATTTAGAAATATGAGGATATTTAACAAACAAGATGCCCATAACATCTTTTTCTAAAATTCTGCCCATGTGCAAAGTGAAGCTATCTACCCGTAAGTGAGGGTTACCCACATAGAATGTGCACTAGCTGCTCTATTCTCTTCCCTATAGACATCACTGATATTTACTTCCTGGTGTTTAGCCAACAACTTTTGAATATCTTGGACCAAAATACCAATTCTTTGAGCATTTTAGACTTCCCGTTTATGCTGTTGATAATCACTTCCATATCTCTTTTGCTGTTATATTTCTAATTCAGGGATTAATGCTTGAACTAAACCACCTTTTACAGACCTTTTCAGTTGTAGTATAAGTTCTTAACAGTTGTCTAGTTGCACGTAATAAAGGTCTTTCTGAATTGTGCTTATGGCGTTAGACAAGTTGTCTTCCTTCAACTTTTTCTGCATAAAGATTAGGAGTAACATCTGTAGATAACCCTATCAAGATGATGCAAAATATTCTAACTCATATTTAGTTTTCTCTATAAAGAATTATAAGATGCTTTTTGAGGTATTATGCTTGCTCATAGATATTGATCAAGATTATATTTTGTTTGTTAATGTAGCGTTTGGATAAAGAGGGAGTTAGTTTTTGTACCCGGACAACATATGATGATAATGCCATCACAAATGCTATCGACATCTATGACAGCCTGAGGTACACTAACAAGTTTGAAAAATAGAAGAGTTGAGCTGCTTTTTAATGCTCTTCATGGAATAAAATTTGATTTAGAATCGTTTTTGCAGGGGTGGAATAAATTTCATGGCGTCCAATAATGACTGTGGCGTAAGAGAATACGACATGGAGAAATTTCAGCTATTGAACCACTTCCGTTTCCCTTGGCCCGTGAATGTGAGTCTGTTATGGAAATTGGAATGCAATTGTTGATAATCTTGAAGCCATTTTTCCTGTTAAACATTAACTTTTTTAATTGTTCCCAATAAGTATATGCTTGTGCTGTAAATGAGGATAAGATTCTGGAAGGTTAATGATAATGATCATAACCTGCAAAGTGTCTTAAAGTATCTTTGCATCAAGCTGTCAACTGGAAACCTGAATATTCTATCATCATTTTTAGTTTCTCCAACTCGTCGATTCATGATGAACCTTGCATGAGTATTGGAGACCTATTTAAAGGTGAAGGAAAATTTAAACACTTAACGAAGCTTGTGAATAGGTGTTGTCTACGGTTGCTGTATCATGCTTTTTTCAATGTGACCCCTCAAATGTTTTCTCAGGACGACTCTTATGCACAGCACACACGATCCTATAAATTTTTCCTTATGAATCAGTCTTATTCTAATGCAGCATACCTCAATGAGCCCTGACCGGAGGCTTATTTCTGTCGTTGGAGATCACACAGATGGATTGGTGGTTGATTCACAGAGTGGAAAGGTAAAGGAAGTTGTACTATTGTCAAACTGGGATTGCTTTTCTTCTTTCTCAAATTTCCGAAGTATAAACACTTGTGGCTGAGGAGTGAAATTTTTTTGGGAATGTTCTGAATTTTTATCCTGTGTTACAAAGTCATTATTTTGAATGGCAATCGTTTTCACCTTGTGCAAGGGTGTCGGTAGCCAAAAAATCACTGTACGTTGCTATTTTTTAGTAGTTATCTTCTCCTCATAAACATAGTAGAATGTGACGCTGCATTTGAAGAACTTTCTCATTTTCTTTTTTTTTTTGGGTTTCGTTAGAAATGTTTTTTTGCTGACGGGTTGGAATTCATTATTCATTTTCTGATGTTTACAGACTGTTGCCACAGTGGTTGGTCATCTAGACTATTCCTTTGCTTCTGCATCTAGACTATTCCTTTGCTTCTGCATGGCACCCTGATGGGCGCACCTTTGCCACTGGGAATCAGGATAAGACCTGCCGAGTATGGGATATAAGAAAGCTGTCATCTCCTATTGCAATTCTCAAGGGTAACTTGGGTGCTGTCCGGTCAATCCGATTTTCATCAGACGGTCAGTTTGTGGTGGTGGCTGAACCTGCAGATTTTGTTCATGTGTATAGTACGAAGTCAGATTACAAAAAGCGCCAAGAGATTGATTTCTTCGGAGAGATCTCTGGGGTATCGCTGAGTCCAGATGATGAATCTCTATATATAGGAATCTGGGATCGGACGTATGCAAGTTTGCTACAGTATAACAGAAGGCATACCTACGGTTATCTTGATTCCTACTTTTGAGTTGTGATTGATATATCAAAGAATGGTCATCGACAACGCACTCTATTGCTAAGAAAATACGAGGACACTGAAAATTTTACCCAACTCAGAAATTTCTCTTCTTTGCTCTAGGTCAGTTTGATCAATCAAATGGACAGAATAATAAGCTATTTCTTGTTAGAACCTTAGTCGGTACATGTATAGTGAGATACTCTGTTACATGGAAGCAATCCTCTTTTGGTTTCTCTCGACTTTGGTCAAGTTTTCCAGAAATCTGATTAGTCAATCAGTGGACAGGATGTAGATATAGTCGACAGGTCTCAGCGGACAAGGGTAAGCTTGTGTTTATGATGTCTTTGTCGCTGCTTTCAGTAGGGGTGCCAGGCACTCTTTTGCATCTTCATTGCCTTCTTCAGTGTCCTCTACCCATGGGGAAACTTCGCATATGATAGTTCTGATCCACACATTCATAGGACGCTCTTGGGTTCTCCATGGAGAGTGCGATGCTCTGCTGCTAGTTCTGTCAAGAGTGAAAAGGGTTTTAGGAAAAGAGGTAGGCTTGTTGATGCTGCCCATTTAAAAACCATACCCGGGGAATTACTGCAAGGCCCAAGTCTTCTGCACCATGCATATTGCCCCGCTTTGATAATAGTAGATATAAAAACCTCTTTACATGCTCTAAGGGGTTGGCTAGTCAGACCCTCAATGAGGGGAGGGACAAACGATTATACAAACCCAAATGAGCAAAAAGCTGAAATGACTAGCAAAAAGGGGAAGCCAATAGTAGAGGAGGGCGGTAGAATTGGCCCGTGGAGAAGAGGGGGTGGGTCACTTTGTTAATCTTGCCCTTTGATGCATCAAAAGCAGCCGCTTTGCTTTCCTAAAGAAACAAGCAAGGCAAGATGTGACGTTCTAATTTCTCCTCGGGACTGCAATATCATCTTTTGTTTTTCAGCTATTCCGAAATGTTGTGAATGCTTTATTTTCAACTCACCGATACTAAGTTTTGGGTTCCAGCCTCCTTCCGCCACTCATAGCACATATATATCAGTCATATAAGTTGGTTTTGAGCTTTAAACTTTGGAGTGCTTGTGGGGAGATATTAATGTACTTTACCTCTCCAATTAAATTTCCACCTTAATGCATGCTCGACAGACTTCTATTTTTAGCAATTGACCCACTTAACTTCAACTGATGCAGTAATGAATCGGAGAGCTTAATCTGTCAACCATTGTGCAAACAAAGCAGCGGAATACCTACCTCTTTAGGCTTCCTTCAAAATCAGCATGGCTGCATCTTTGATAATTAGAGTATGGTAGTTCCAAATTCACAAGATTATTGACGTACGATTTTCTCGAAGGCAGATTTCGAAGTATAGCAGAAGCCTCAAATCTATCGATCATTTTTGTATCACGATGAAAGAATGAAAAACCTAAATAGTATTGGAGTAATTTGGTCGACCAAGTTGATCCAATTGCTCACGCGAGAACAAATCATACAGTAGAAAGAGCAAATTAGGGAGCATGAAATCCTAAACTAACCATCATTAATGAAACACAACCTACCCCCTCGTAGCTGGGAGCTTTACTACCAGGCAATGCACGTTCTATTAAATTAAATCATAAAATAAGTAATAAATACAATTTTCACGCCTGAATTTTGAAAAGTCAAGTCTGGCGCATCGAACTTTGCAGTCAAATTTTCTGTCAATTTGGACGGGAAAATAATGATCGAGACATGATTTTTTAGCGTGCGAATTTACATTTATACCTCTATTTCGTAAAATTCAGTCCAAAAAAAGTCACGTGAAGCATAGGGTAACGTGACAGATCCCACCAAAGTTGAGCAACGAAAAATGAATTTATTCCACAAAATAATGACTGAGGTGAAAGAAGTGCAGCATGTAGAATGAAACTGATACGGAGGGAGGGAGAATTATGCAGACCAATGACGCGGTTTTGGATTGAGAGGGTCCCCACCGCGCCACAGGTGGCTGTCGTATCTGACAGTGTACAGCACGAGAAGTTAAAGAAAGACACAAGAAGCCCACTTTTTTCCATTAGCTAATATTTGGCGATACTCTATACCTTGCCCCCACTACTTCTAGCTCTGTGGCTTGTGACGCCACCGGCCTAAAAGATAAAAATAGCTGTTCCCGTGAACCAGATTTGGGAGCTTGTGAATTCTGGCCGGTGCCTTTTCCACGCATACCATGCCTGCATTGGGCCCGTGGCGAACCCACTATCAGTTCATGATTTTTCTGGCCACGTTCTCTGTCTTCTCTATATATGGAATATGCTTGGATTGTCAGAGAATTGTTTAATTTTTGTTTTTTTAAAAAGCCGTACTGTTGTACATATGTTGTCAACATGGTTAATTGGACCGAAATTTGCAAGGGATAGAAGTGTGTGATGAATTCATGAAAACTAAACTATTACATCTCTAATTAGCAATTTTTTTTTTTTTTATATAATTAATCTCTTCCTTTCCATTCCATGACAGGTTATGGATCGGCAAAGGAATAATACGTACATTATTAATGTATAAACCTTTCCTTATATTATCTATTCAAGAGCTAGCTCTTACATGCATCAGCTTCTTGTCTCTCCATAATAATACAAATTAATAGTCTTTTTTGCGCACAGCGGAAGTGCAATATTCAGTGTTTGTATGGAAGCAAATTAAATTATCCCCTTTAGTTCATAACTTAACTTTTACTGCTAATTATCTGCAACTATTTTTTTGTAATCTGCTTCATCATGGTTCTAATATCACAACTAAATATCATTACTCCAATACTATGAGATAATTAAGCAAAGGACCGTCCAATTCAAAAAAAGAGAAACACACTAATGCATTAACTATTATAAGGTTCACAACGCCAAGTTATTAATACGGATAACATAGAATTAATGTTATGTAATGCTTATATATTAATGTGTCTATTTCTCTTTATTAAATTCGGGTCGCAAATTGGAGATCTTAATCCAATAAATTCTTTAATTTTTGGATTATTAACCATCTCCATGTTCTTCCACACGTACAAAATATATATATGCTATTTCAACCTAAAAGAAACATATATAGAGAAGAAAATCTGGTTATTAATTGCTATGTATGTGCTCTTTGACAAAACAAGCTTCCTTTATATACTCACAGTCGTAAATAATTCGTTTTTGGGAAATTAAACCTAAGAAAAGTATAAGTTATTAACAATTTATAATAGCGTTTGGATTTTATTAAAAACTATAGAATATAAGAAATAATTCTATGTGAAGTTATTAGCAGGTGATATCCGTAACTATATATGTACTCGTCCGGTTATGATTTAAATCTAAAAGGAATTTGTGTGCATGCCTCTTGTTGGGTTCAGATCATCAGCTACCGTGCATTTCTCTTTATTTCCAATACTCTTGGTTTAAAAAAAAAAAAAAAAAAGTCCTTGTATTTGGTCTGAAAAGGAAAAGAATTTTTTCTGCTATACTGTCATGTCTTGGATGAATGGCTATTACCACAATTCACGAAGAAACATATTTTTGTGGGCTAGATAGCGTATGTATAACAGAACATGTACTTCCCTTGATTGGCGGGTGATACAAAAATCTTGCATGACAATTAATAGTAATCTGTGGGTTTCGATGCGCAATATTTGAAAGGCCACAGCAAGATGCCCTAGAAAGCGACAAAGCAACGACAAGTGCGCGCTGGGAATATGTCAGGTAGCGGGGAGCTTCAGTTGGACCAAACTGCTTCCTTTGTCGCAGCGTTTCACAGACTCATTCATCCCAATCCCACTTGACATTCCCCTCACTGCACTTCCTGTTTCACTCTTCTCTTCTTTTCCCCAGTTGAACTGGGCTTTTTACAAATCTTTCTTCACCGCTATTTCGGTTTATGTTCAGTCACATGTCTCTCAGCTCCCTCGTGAACGTCCTGTAACATCAATTCCCCTTGGCCAGTGCAGCATGTAAGATTGCACCCCCATAGCAGACTGTTTTCTCAGATACTGTTTCTTAAAGTATGTTCTTACGGGCTAGCCATAGCCGCCATTGCTAGCTCAAGACAACTTTGAGAGAGAGAGAGAGTTGCAGAGTAACAGTACAGTAATGATGGTGGGTTTTCTTCGCTGGGGTTTATTCTGGATGCTGCTTTCGGTGGCTTCTTTGCGTGGTTGCATGGGGGATGACCATGGCGTCCCTATCCAACTCAATGACGATGTTTTAGGCTTGATTGTATTCAAGTCTGATGTTCACGACCCCTCTTCTTATCTTGCTTCCTGGAACGAAGACGATGACTCCCCATGCTCTTGGACATATATTCAATGTAATCCCGTCAGCGGCCGAGTTTCCGAGGTTTCACTTGATGGATTGGGGTTGACAGGGAAAATTGGAAGAGGGCTTGAGAGGTTGCAGCACTTGAAGGTACTCTCACTGTCACGTAACAAATTTTCTGGCAGTATTAGTCCCCAGCTTGCTCTCACTTCTGGTCTTGAGAGACTAAATCTGAGTCATAATAGTCTTTCGGGCAGGATTCCCAATTCTCTTGTGAACATGAGTTCCATTAGATTTCTTGATCTTTCCTACAATTCCTTCTCTGGTCCAGTGCCCGATAATCTTTTTCAAAACTGTTTATCCCTCCGGCACCTGTCGTTGGCCGGGAATATGCTTGAAGGGCCGATTCCCAGTACACTTCCTAGATGCTCCTCTTTGAATAGCCTTAATCTCTCCAACAATCGTTTCTCTGGTAACCCCGATTTTGCTTCGGGGATTTGGTCTTTGAATAGGCTTCGGGTGTTGGATCTCTCCAATAATGCACTCTCTGGGCCTGTACCAGAAGGAATAGCAGCTATACATAACTTGAAGGAGCTGCTATTACAGGGCAATCACTTCTCAGGACCGGTACCTGCTGATACAGGACTATGCCCGCACTTGAGTAGGTTGGACTTCGGCAATAATCTTTTCGGAGGAGCACTGCCGGATTCACTGCAAAGGCTAAATTCTTTGACATCTTTCAGCGTACGTAATAACATGTTCACAGGTGATTTCCCTCCTTGGATTGGTAACATGAGCAGTTTGGAATACATAGACTTCTCAAGCAATGGTTTTGCTGGAAGTCTCCCATCATCGATGGGTAACCTGAAGTCACTGTACCATTTGAGTTTGTCTGATAACAAACTCAGTGGAAACATCCCAGTGTCACTAGTTTACTGTACAGAGTTATCTGTTATCCACTTGAGAGGTAACAGCTTTGATGGTAGCATACCGGTGAGCTTGTTTGATCTGGGACTGGAGGAAATAGATTTCTCGTCTAACTGGTTGCTAGGGCCTATTCCACGAGGTTCAAGTAGGCTCTTTGAATCTCTCCGCACCTTGGATCTGTCGAAGGAACAATCTTACAGGAACTATTCCTGCAGAAATGGGTCTTTTTTCCAACTTGAGATACTTGAATCTGTCATGGAATAATCTCCAATCGAAGGTGCCTCCAGAGCTCGGGTTCTTTCAGAACTTGACGATACTAGATCTTCGAAACAGTGCCATATACGGTTCCATCCCGGGGGACATATGCGACTCAGGAAGTTTAGAAATTCTTCAGTTAGATGGAAATGCATTGATTGACTCTATTCCCGAAGAGATTGGGAACTGTACATCTCTCTACTTACTGTAAGTTCTAGACTTCACTACAGCTTAATTACGAGGAGTTTGTGCATGGTGATTTTGATCACAGCTGACAATGTTTGTTATTTTTTATGCAGGACCTTGTCCCACAATAAATTGAGTGGTTCAATTCCCTCGTCCATTTCGAAGCTAAACAAGCTGAAGATTTTAAAGCTGGAGTTCAATCAGCTGAGCGGGGAGATACCCCAAGAACTTGGACGACTGGAAAATCTTCTTGCCGTGAATATCTCTTATAACAGGCTCACTGGCAGGCTTCCCGTTGGGAGTATATTTCAACACCTGGATCAAAGTTCCTTGCAGGGAAACTTAGGCATCTGCTCACCCTTGTTGAAGGGACCGTGTACGCTGAATGTTCCCAAGCCTCTAGTCCTTGACCCCAATGCCTACAGGGATCAAATGGGCGGTCACAAACAACGACACAAATCTCCTAGGTCCGCAGAACTCGGTCACCACAAGTTCCTCAGTGTTTCTTCTATTGTAGCAATTTCAGCAGCTATCCTAATCTCAATTGGGGTGATTGTTATAACCCTACTCAATCTCTCAGCTCGGAGGAGGCTCACATTTGTGGACAATGCCCTGGACAGCATGTGCTCGGCCAGCTCTTCGCGATCTGGAAGTCCACCCATAGGGAAGCTCATTCTGTTTGATACAAGGTCATCCCCAGATTGGGCTAGCGATCCTGAATCCCTACTTGACAAGGCCTCTGAGATTGGTGGTGGAGTCTTTGGAACTGTTTACAAGGTTTCAGTTGGAGCACCAGGAAGAGCGGTAGCATTAAAAAGCTTGTTACATCGAACATAATCCAACATCCCGAAGACTTCGATCGAGAAGTTAGAATCTGGGAAAAGCTAAGCACCCGAATCTGATAGCACTGAAGGATATTACTGGACATCTCAAACGCAGCTTCTGGTAACTGAGCATGCGCCCAATGGCAGCTTACAAGCCAAGCTTCATGAAAGGCTTCCTTCGGTCCCAGCTCTTTCTTGGGCCGATAGATTCAAAATCCTCCTTGGCACAGCAAATGCACACTCGCATCATTCATCATTCCGTCCGCCGATCATCCACTACACATAAACCCAGCAACATCTTGCTCGATGAGAACCTCAACCCCAAGATTTCGGATTTTGGACTTGCAAGGCTTCTGACAAAGCTCGAAAAACACATAATAAGTAACAGATTCCAGAGCGCACTTGGTTATGTGCTCCAGAATTAGCATGCAAGAGCTTGAGAGTTAACGAGAAATGTGATGTATATGGTTTTGGGGTACTGATTCTTGAGTCGTGACAGGTAGAAGGCCCGTGGAGTATGGAGAAGACAACGTCGTGATATTGAGCGACCACGTGAGGTTTTCGCTCGAAGCAAGGAAATGGTTGGATTGCGTTGACCCAAGCATGAGCGAGTACCCGGAAGATGAGGTCCTGCCAGTTCTCAAGTTGGCTCTGGTCTGCACCTCTCAGATACCTTCGAGCAGGCCTTCAATGGCAGAAGTGGTGCAGATACTGCAGGTCATTAAGACCCCAGTTCCACAGAGAATGGGAGTGTACTAATCACACACATTCTGTGAACTGCGGCATGATTTTAATTTACTAGTGTTTCTCATTTCTCTTTCTCGTTCTTTGATGATATGCTTCAATTTTATTGCGACCAGCAATTCTACTTAATACACGAGATTGAATTGTCCATCATTTGGTTCTTCAATTATTCATTTCTTTGATTTCCAAAACTTGGGTGAAATTTTACAAATGATTGCATGCTAAGTTTATGCTACTTAATTTTCAATTCAGATCCACTAGCCAGAATCATATACTTGAAAAAATGTCATTGCCCCTCAAAAGATATCAAAGGTTTATCTCATATAAACTCTATCTAAATTGTTGAGGTAGTCTTTGGTATTATTATTTATTTTTATAATCGGGTGTTCGGACTAACTTATCCACCTAATCCCTAGGCCTGTGCAGTCGTCTCCTGTGTCTAAACATGAAATGGTTGTTTAAATGTTACGTACACTAGCTGCCAATATTTAAGGTGGTCCAATTACAGATATAAATCGATATTTGCTGACATGGTCACGAGATGTGGCCTGTCGCTAAGAGGTGGGCAACATTTTCCATTTTCCACTGTTGTTGGCCTTAGAGAATGTAGAGCCATAAAAAGAAAACCCTCTTCCTGACAAATGCTAAACGTTGCTTGGGAGACTATATACAAAACTAATGCATTCTCCGAAAGTGACCCATCATCGAAGAGTTCAAGTGCTTATTTATTCAAATATAAAGATTAATAATAATAATAATAAATGGAAAACCTAACTTTCTTTTTTGTGGGATAAATAAATATATATGGAACCTAACTTTCAAGGAAGAGAATTAGAGTAACTTTTGAATGGAAAACAAGCTGTTCACGCGGTAACTCAAAATTCAAAATCAATCCGTGACTCCGTCCATTTTTTTTTGTTTCTGATCAGCAAGGCATAGAGGGATTGTATTACGAATAAAACAGAGTCTTACAAAGGAATCATACGGGAGAACCGATAACGTCATAAGCCTACAAACATAACAAACCGCAATTGCAGCTCACAGAAGAAGAAACATGCTTCAAAATTCAAATTAGTCCCTCTCTTTTGACGTGATTCAAAGACCAAAAAGGTATGATGTATTCAACGTGCAGGAAGGATGTTTGCTTTAAATGATAAGGATGTTATAGGAAGATATCATTTATGGTCTGTTAAATTAGTCTAACAGTACTGATCCCCTCACGCTTCTGCCTACCTAACATACCTCAAATTCTTAATAGTAGAAATGACGATAAGGTGTGGAGTACTCATAACTTTTGTTCTAATACCATGTTAAATCATTAATTATAAAAAAGAATAAAAATTTATTTTAAGACAAACTTTGCAACCACAAGATTAGACTGAAAAACTAGTTTTGGGTCCAAAATTTCAAATTTCCAATTGAAATCTTCTACTAAAACTCTAAATTATTTTCCAAACAAGCCCCTAAGTTTTAAGATGACGTAGATATCTAATTTTTCAATATAATCATAGAGCTAATAATTACCAAAGATAGCTACCAACTACAATGATTTTCGGATTGAATCTTCAATAGGATAATATTGAATGTGATATGGCTCCATGATATATCTTTCTCTAAATTAGACCATTTAACTCGGACAATTAAAGCATCTCGACACTTCTACCTTTTTCCTTCCAAGATATTGTTATTGTTATTCCTACTAGTTCAGTTGATCTTTGCTTTTTACCTTTTACTCCCCGCCCAGTCTGTCGGATTAGAAATTGGGTGACCAAAGTAATGCCTATGGAAATGACTAGGCGAGATCCATAGCTATTAAGCCCACTGCCCGGCTTGTTCACCCAAGATTTTTTCTAGTTGAGCTCCACTCGACAAGAAACCATACCTCTCAAGTTAACACATTCGCAACCGAACTGTTGGGAGTCTTTTAACACTAAAATAGATCCAAGGATAATGTAAATCACCAAAGTGAGACCCATGAATCCACATCAGAGTCCGTGTACGTGGGTGGGATCCGAAGGTCATATTCAGACAGTGAGTAAGAAGCCATAAATACTTTAGTTGTTTTCTACATGGGTTTTTGTAGGCGCTATATGCCCAAGAATTAATCCTAATAGCATGGGCTCAATGATGTGGCCAACTATGAAAACAGTTCAAAAAATCACCCCAAAAATGACCAAAGCACAGCAAACTTGAGTCATTTTCTCAGCGGGATCACTAAGCAAGGTCTTGGAACCAACCGGGGCCTAATTTCTTCAAGCTTGCTGCATGATATTACTATTCAGACATCAAATAACTAAAGGAAAAAAAAAAAAACCAACATATATGCTACTCCCGATGATCTTCAACTGACACTGAAGATCATTTTCCCTACTAGACGAACGATCCAAAAACTGCACGAGGCAGTGGAGAGCGTACGTAATTTGCACTTTGCAAATGACAATACATCAATTCTCATGGAGAGCCTTCATCAAATACAGTCTACTGAAGTTCTGCCCCGCAACCCTGCATCATTGACGTTCACAAATAAAACATTGATAAAAGCCGAAAATCATACAGAAGCTAGGATGGATTATTCACAAGGGCAGATGACAACAGAATGAGTCCAAGACTTCGTTTAACTTAGGGTCGCAACCACTCACACTCAAGATCATGAGGACTTCATGGACTACCCATTGAAATGGACATTATTCTCCAGAGACCAATTTCAGTGAATAAAATTGTTTGTGTAGCCCTTAATGAGTATTTGAAGATAATGATTGAAGATAATGAGATATAACAGGGGCTGAGGTGGGAGGAACCAACTTCATACTAGGAGAGACAAAGACACAAGGGCTTCAATATACCTACAAGGATAAGACACATATACCTACAAGGATGTTTTAGTTAACATGTGCCCATGGTTTGGACAAAGTATTTTAAGTTAAAAAGTAGAAGTGTTAGACAAAAACTACAGTTTCAATTATGCTTCCTTATTTTGAGAGGGATACGTGGAAAAATCTATGCCCATCTTTGGGATTTAGGACATACCCATTAATTTGGTTGCAGTAGTTCGCAATTTGGTTGGTTATGAGAAAGCTATCCAACCGCGATGGCTCAGGGAGTGGCTTAAAGAGGGGATTTGAAGGATCCTCCTCGGGTAAAGGTTCTTCTCCAGCAGCTTTGCGCGCAGCATTCTCTGCCCTGTGAAACACGACAGAATCAAGTCAAGTGTTTACTCCACAAAAATGTAAAATATATGAAATACAAAAAGATGATTAGTTGATACAGCATACACATCAGAACCCTGATCAACCATATCGGGTCGCATTCTCCAACTTCAATCAAGACACAAAAATGGTTTTCTATTACAAACATTGAAACAACTAACATCATGACACACTTAACGATATACTTGCAGTTTGCTATTGCTAAGAAAAACCATTTTCTGGGGCTTGAACTGGATGTCATAATCTCCTCAAAGCTTTCTTTCCTAAGTCATGTCTTCAGCTCCATTTTCTCCGCATTATCGACAATTTGCAAACAATCTCAAGTACACTCGTACTTGACTTTCAGTCCACCAAATTACTAACCCAAACAGTCAAGATCTCAAAACTAGAGACCTTTGCAGTCAATGATTGCAGCTTCTCTTCCTTTGTTCTCTTTTCCTTTCTCCTTCTTTAATTTCAATTACCAACTTTTACACCAATAAACAAACTTGCAATGACATCTATTCCTCTCCATAACAATACATCTCAGAATAGCATATTTTAAGACAACAACAAGGTGCGTTTGAGAATGGGGTATTAGTTTAAACATTATTACCATTATTATCCCCTTCTGAAGCAAATTTGCTTAGAACGTCATGTTTAGACATTGAGAAACAAGGGGATTCATACATCATTTACTACTGTGAACAATTATTACTCCCTAATTTTAATCCTTCAATTGCATTCATTTCTTCTTTGGGCTAGCATAGGCAACCAGTGACCTAAACCTGCAACTCACCCTTGAGCCTATTCCTATAGGAGAAGAAAGTAGGTCTGGGTAACCGTGGATTCGGGAGCAGTTACCCCCAACTGCCACGGTTACCAGCTTGGACGGCGGATCAATTTTTGCCACTGTCCCCACCCTGCCAAGAGTGGAAACCGCTCCATTGCCCGGAGGGGGGGGGGGGGGGTTAATGGTGGCGGTTACCACCCATCGCAGAGAGAAAAAAGAAAGATTGGAGAGAGAGAGAGAGAGTTGCAGGGAAATGATTGGGGATGAGAGTTCGAGGAGGAGTGGGGAAGACAAACAAAATGAATTGTTTTCATTTCAAGGAAAATGGTTCAATTTGTTCTTGGAGGCAAAACCAAAATGCAGAACTAGGGTGGTTCGATTCGAGACCCCCTCCTTCCCCGTTCCACCTCCCCCACCCCCTATTCGTTTTGGTTTTGCTTTTCAAAACCACAACATAGGAAACACCAAAGCAGAATAAGTATAGCCAGTCAAATACATGCTAATATGTTACCTCCTCTTCTGAAGCCATGCTTGCTGCTGGGCTTGCTGACGTGACAAACTCCGGTAGTGGAATTGAAACTGGAAGAGGCCACGCTTATCATGATAAGCAAACATAAACAGAAGAAAATAGAACCTTGGTGTAAAAGGGAACACAGACCTTTTGCTGTTCCATGGACAGATCATCCATGCATTCAATCAGAAATTCCATATTCCTCTCCATAAATGGATTGGTCGACAATTGAAGACGATCGTAATCACACTAAAGAACAATCACAGTAAACTTAGAATTGGTAGATAGTTTTTCTAGAAATTAAACAATTTAAGAGACAGATCACAAGTCACCTGGGTGACTGGCGTGTCAGCTTCTAGCTCTGTCATAAAGGCACTGATAAGGGCAGAATTTGAAACTTTGATCTGTTCGGTGCAAGCAGCAGAATAAGCATCAGGATGAAATGGAACCAGAGTTTCTATATATACAAATTCCTCCACACAAAAATAATCTCCCAAAGCATCTACTATCACACTATCAAAAACAACACCGAAGTCTTAAACATTATATGACTAGTTCCACCAGAAACTGATACATCTAAACTGGAGTGTCAAATCAATCTTCCCATTCCAAGTAAAGTGTTATTGATACAAGAACTCTAGCAACCCACAGGGGAAGGCTAGTTTCTTTTGAAATTATTAAACTATACCCTAGTTTCTAAAACCTCTTGTCACTACACAATGTAGTAGATTTTCAGGAGAGCTGATTCATATGATCTTCAAGTAACAAGATCAATACTATCATGTAAATGTTAGGTATCAGGAGCAAAAGCACTGAAGGCATGAAATAAATATGAGAAACAAAACACCAAAGCACATTAATTCTTCCAAAAAACAGGAAAAATAAACCTCAAGAACTTACAGGTATTTCTTCAAATATGTTCACCCAGGATAAGTTTTTCTCTCTCAACCTATTGTGAAAAAAGATACACAAAATGACATTCCATCTGATAATTTAAATTCATTCAATATCTAACTAGCAGAAAAGATCCCATACTTCTCTCCAGTAAAATTGTTACTCCGGTACAGATCCATGAATGAATCAGAAAGCTTCAAGGCCTTGAGAGCTAAGACACCTTGAGAGGACCTTGATGGATCGTAGATGATACACACACAGCGTCTAATATTTTCCTGTAAGCAAATTCAAATTTTCTTATAGCCATCATTTCCTGCAACAAATACAATCACCCAAAGGGAGGGCAATGCAATACAGAACTAATGCTTGGTAATTTAACTCGTGTAACCAACAAAACCAGATTGAAGGGGGTGTATGTGTGTTGGGGGCGGGGGGGTAAGCTAACATTGGGTAAGTTTATTTTAACAGTGCTGATTTGGCACTTTTAAATTACCTGGATCCAGTGAGACAGCATTTTTAACAACCATTGTGTTTAAATTGGGGCACATCATCAAATCTGTTACTATGTTAAGGGTTGCTGACAGAGGGGCCAATCCGTCACAGTTATCTGACCACAGAGGCTGATTTGTTGAACTTCAAACCCCATGGACCAATTTCTAACATGCTTAAACCACAGGGGCCGTTGGTACAATTAACCCTATTGAAAATGAGAACTAGTCCTAACATACCATTATTTAAAATTTTTTTTTTTAATAATTAAGGCAATTTTATTGAAAGAAAAGGGAATAGAAGAAACAGTACAAAGGACTATAAGACCCTAGACCAAACAAGCTAGAAAACTAATGAAATCCAAAAACTCTGAAAAGGGAGAGCCCAACATCGCATTCACCCACAAGTCAAGGACTACAAAAATTGCCCCTCAAACACTCCATGGACACAAGCCACACCCTCAAAACATCTCCATTTCTCTCTTTCCAGATATTCCACCAAATACAAGTAGGGATCACTCGCCAAATAGCTAAAGCCCGAGGGTCTTTAAAATCCTTTTCCAGCACAGCAAAACATCAGCTACCTCCTAGGCATCACCCAGTTGTAGTCCATAATGGAGAGCACTAGGGACCACAACTCCCTAGCAACCAAGCAATGAAGCAAAATGTGCTCTACAGATTCCCCATCACTTTTGCAAAGGTAGCACCAGTCAAGCAAATTCACTCCCCTCCTCCTCAAGTTATCAATGGTAGGATTCTTCAGTGAGTGGCTTCCCAAACAAAGGACGCTCTAGGCGGGGCTAAAGACCTCCAAATCTGTCTCCAAGGGTAGCTCACATCAAAGCCCCCAACAAGGTCCTTTAATTAATGTCATTGTAGGATCTACAAATCATGTTATAAATGTTCTTAAAACATATTGAGTCAATATCGAATGTATTCGACAACAGCCTGAACATGACCAAATGTCACATGTTCATTTGCACCAGATACAAGCTAGTTGTACCTTGCTTTTTTCTTCATGGACTCAAGATAACTGATGTAAACCAAGTATGTCCGTTAGACTTTATTCCTCATTTAGCTGCACCATGCTTTTTTTTTGGCTTAAAAGTAACCAAGCCAAGCATAACAAACCCATGTGAAATGGCATACATATCAAATCCCAAATGACTGTAAGGGGTATCAAAAGCAAGACATGCAAAAGAGATAAAAGAATGAAATGAGATATCCTCGGCCCTAAATGTCCTACTCTATACCAAGCAATTGAGTAGATAAGCCTATTCTCTCCGAGAGTTCCCAATTTATTTTCATCTCCTTATGTCCTCTGTTAGTACTTATTGTGCACAGTACCTGCATTCTCAAGTTTCTAAAGACCCGTGTTTTCAAAAGCTGTTAGCTTAAGTAATCTGACATTTAGCTCCTCTGATAAATAATTTAGAATTTTATTTTAGCACGGGCAGAAACTCTCATCATGGCTTCCAATCGTCCACACTGCTTTACTTCAAGATTGTTCTATTTGCTACCAATAAGATTCATGTAACATGTAACATAGAACAGGGATTTATAACCAATACCTGATAATTCATGAAGGTTTCAATCAATTCCTGTGTCTGAAAAGAACCTAGCAGTGTTGATTGATACCTGTAAAATAAGAGAGAAGCTATTAACTGAATTGGGTGGTGTCTAAGCATATGAACTGGATTAGTATTTCCTTTCCGAACATTACATCAACTCATGGCACACATATAACCATATGATATATGAAGCAAATGACAATCACAAATATGTACACATACTTGAACAGAAAATCTGTGTAACTTCCCTTCATAGTTTATTCCTTAAAAATTTCTCAGTACATCCATATGTAAAAGTCAGTAGAAATTACTAAAAGATGAAGAACAATCTTCACACAGAAAACCCATTCCATAACACCTTTCATGAGATTTGCTTTCTTCTGTTGACAAGCATGCTGTTACTTATCTCAAAACTCTATGTTGCAATTGGTTTAATTAAATTTTGTGGGCTACCTTTGACAGCTCGGGTGACTACAGAGAGATGCAACAAGATCAGCCAATGAGGAAATGCATCAGTTGCCATAAGAAGGCATCAAATCAGAAGAGGAATCGGACCAACCCAAAGTCCTTTCAAACAAGACAAGGAAATGGCAAAAGCAAATGACCAGCATATTTGCGATTACTTAATCTAAGCCCCATTACTACAGAAATATCAATTTCACGCAGTCCAAATGCCTCCATAAAAGCATAATATAATTCAGACACAACTTGGTCCTTGAGCTTACAATGCATCTAAATATTCGCCAATTCTGGGAATTGGTAATGCCCACAAAACCTTATGCCAGTATGAACTCTTTTTTGGCAGGAAGGAGAAAAGAAATTAGTGAATAGAACAAATAAATTAAATGCTGGAGAGACATACCCATCAGCAGTTCAAAACACTACAACCTCCACGAAAGAAATGGAGCACATTTTAAGGTAATGCGAAGTCTATAAAACCTATTATCGTTTTCTTCCTTTTCTCCACTTTTTTTGGCGATAAGAGAAAAACACAAGGTACTGTTTTCCCTACATCATAAACATACTTCCCAAAGGGGTTTTAGACACACAATGAAAGTAAATTCAAGGACAACAACGTGTATGATAACAAAAGCAAGAATACAAACACAACAAGAAAGACAAGTTCATAAAAAAACTTACCATCCAACGGTGTTGTTGTCAACATTAACCTCCCTCAAACATTTCATCATATCGAGCTGGTAATTAGCACCTTCGGCCTCGTTTTCCTCATCCTCTTCCCGAATCTAAAAGTGATCACAGATAATGGCATTTAAGCACATGAATGAGGAGGAAGTGAAAAGATGATAATACGGATTCAAGCAGTGAGGGGGGATTACGGCACCGGGAAGGGGAAGCAATTGGTAACTTCAAGAACGCTGCCCACATCAAGCCCAAGAAGTTGGCCCGTAACAAGAGCCGGCGAGAACTCCTTGCAGTGTTTGATTATCTTCAAGATAACCTTTTATTTCGTAGATTATCCGAAAAAACCAAAACAAAAAACAAAGAGTTTGTGAGCTAGAGAACCCGTTATATATTTCTTATATAGAAAATAACAACAAATTGTATTACCAGGCCTTCGATCTGAACAACTCGGAGAGGTGAAGCAACCTCCTCAGTTGCTGCCACTTGGAGGAACGACCTTGGTGCTGAGTTAGCCATGATAATGGACTTCGAGTCTACAGCGGACGGTAAGGAAACTCCCTGCCTCTGTATCCGTGTCCAACCGAGGAGGAAGAACCAACTGAATTGATGAGATTAGTGATTCGCGACGAAGAAAACCCTAGATCTTGTGAGTTGTGTAACGTTTGAGAATTGAGAACCAAGCCACCAAGTTGCACTTTGATTGGGTTCCGTTTCATTGGGCCTGAAGTTTTGCCATGGGCTGGACCCAAGCAGAAAAGAAATTAGAAAAAACAAACGCGGGAAAAACACAAAACCAAAACAAGCAACATGTTGACAAGTCAACTGGCCCTCTTGTCAGCACCTTTCTTCCAAAAGGCTGTCAGAGCACGTTATTTTGTTGGAAACGGCGTTAAACGTTTATATATCAAGCAGGCTCCGATTATGGGCTGACATTGTAAACGGGCCTGGACCAAGTGCAATATAAAACTAATGTGAAACGAACATGAAGTTGATAGGAGAAATGCTTGGTGTCTTTTTTGGGTTCTTTCCAGGTTCTTCTAAGAAGAATCCAACGGCTCAGGATCTCTGGGTGTGTAAGGCTCACTTCTAAAATTAATCCTGAGTCGTGGATTCTTTCCAAAAGAACTTGGGAAGAACCCAGGAAGGACACCAAGCATTACTCAGTTGATATCTTGTGCTATTTTGGTTGTTTGAGCTTTTTCCATTGAGAAATGCTTGGTGTCCTCCTTGGGTTCTTCTCAGGTTCTTTTGGGAAGAATCCAACGGCTCAGGATTAATTTTAGAAGTGGACTTACACACCCAGAGATCCTGAGTCGTTGGATTTTTCCCAGAAGAACCTGGAAAGAACTCAAGAAGGATACCAAGCATTTCTCTTTTCCATTTCCTCTCTTCCCTGTGTTTACATTGCACCGTTCAATATTTAGCTTACGTTTTGCCTCTTTAAGGGGAGTGAAGCGCCTGAATTCCAAGCATATTATCGGATAGCTCGTTGCACCGATAAAATGGTACGTCCATTGTGAGGATAAAGGCAATGTATAAATTGAAATTGAAAATAACCCCATTTCTTAGTTCTATCTTCTCACATCCTATGAGAAATTGAAAATTGCCCACAAAAATAACCCAGGCAAGAGGATTCGTGCCACCAAAATTATCTTCAAATTGCTCCTGCCATGTTTCAATTTTCAGAAATCAAATTAAATTCGATGGGTTTACCTTGTGTTTCCCATCTCAAAAAAATTGAGATTTACTTCAACTGTGTTTCTCAAATTACACATACACACATTCAACAGCTATCTTTGGCGTGCATTTGCTCAGTGTGGGGCAGCCTACATTGCCGTGGCGATCTTCTGCCTAAGTGAAACCATAGCCATGGTTGCTTGGTCTGACAAAATATGGGCATTGGCTGGAAGCGTGACTTGATACAACGGAGTTCCGACAGGTCCCAACAAATGGCTGAGACTAATGTTTCCGTCTTCGTTGTCGCTGCTCTCCTCAAAGCTGAGCACCTCCTCACTCGATTCTTCTGACTCGTCTAACTCACTATCTGAATCGTCGCTAGAGGATGAACTAAATTCTTCTAAGGGTCTCAGCACGTCATTTGCCAACCAACAAAAATTGTTCATTACACAACAGGCATTTATAACAAGCCGTTGTCGAACATGCTTGTACGGTGGCATAAGCTTTAACACCTTAAAACGCTTCTTTAGAACCCCAAATGTTCGCTCAACTGTGTTTTGTAGAGATGAGTGTTGCCGGTCAAATAGCTCCTTATACCCGATCGGGGGCTCGTCCTCGTCCCAGTCATCGAGGTGGTATCTTTGCCCCTGGAACGGACGTATGAATCCTCCCGCCATTGGATATCCAGAATCCACAAGGTAATAATAACCTGCAATAAATCCCAAATTTATTTTATACCAATAAATCCTTTATATTTGAATCCGTACACTATCCAATAAATCAGTACGTTTAATGTTTTTAAAAGAAATATGTTAGCAAACTTATGGTAGATTCGGGAAAACAATTTTCAAATGTAATCAAATACATATCCATTAACTAGTTCAGGATTGTTCAAGATGAATTTCCTAATGTAATGTTTGTCAAATACCCCTATTTCCAACATTTATTAAATCTGGATACCGCATATCATCCTAAAGTGAAATGATACAAATCCAACATTTATTGCTTTTGGATACTGCATATGAGGGGATTCCCAATGCAAAAAGAAAAATTTTAAACTACCCAACATGCTGTACGTGTCAAAATAAAGTTGGACTCGAAAATATTTTTCTAAAGTTATGTTTGTCAAATGACCCTATCTCCAAGTTTGACTCACTTTGGCTAAACTTCTACATGTCAAATAACCTCATTTCCAATTCAGATATTAATAATGATACATGACACCCACACACACACACACACACACACACACACACACACATATATATAATGAAATTATTTGGGCATAAATAATTACCGGAAGGTGCCTGGGGGAATTCCATCTCTTCTCTTGTTAACGCATCCATAAACACTCTTGCATGATTTGCAGAGCCTTCCTAACCCATGTACACAAAAGTGAACATCATGTCGAAGTCAACCACGCACATCACGTTTTGGGTTATTGTTTCCTTCCTAGATCGATACGCTGTCTGTCGGTCTGCAGGGATACAAACCTTCACAAGAGTTCCATCGATTGCGCCAATACAGTGCTGTCCACAGTCACCAAAAACAAGGTGTTATTCAACACTTTTTATATATATACACACTCTGACCCTAATACTACAAAAGTATTAAAGATACTTACAATATTTATGTATTAGTAAGGCAAAGCTCCGTACTTGAAACCAAGGAAAGTATTTTCTTGACATCTTGATGTGAGAATGCACGCCATTTGTATGTGTGGGCGTATAATATGCTGACCCAATCTGCAATTGGCCCTAATTGTAAGCTTGAAGTGACGCGCGACCATCTCTATAGAGCGTTGAAATCTATCTGAGATTTGTCGGTAGTCAGTCGCATGCTCTATAATCATCAAAGTCATACCCACCGCCTCCTCTATGAGCACACCACGTGACTCTTCTAACTGCCTTAGTGAGCGCAACGAGACATATAATCGAATAAAGGTCGGTGGTTGCAATCGAAAATTTTCCAGACATGTTTGAGGGGACACGTTTAGACACCAAATGATGTAATTGCGCTCACGTAATGGTGAGGTGTGTTAGGGCCGACGCCTACGACGTGGAGTAACGAAGTACATGAGTTAGAACATGTCCATTAATAGTGTGTCATCTTCGTTGTCGGACGAGTCAGCTTCTATTACTCTTTCGATATTATCCATTCTGCATGACATGGAAAATTATAGGATTAATGTACTTACTCCTACTGACATTCACTTTCCATTTAAATAATTATTGTTCCCTTTGTAAATTTTTCCTTAGCTAAATCCACGTATATTGGGCATTAAATATATCATACATTAAGTAATGAAACATATTGCTAAAGGAGACATTGTCAAAAATTATCTTACATGGTGCATTAAAAAATTATCACCTTCTGTTTTGGCACTAAAAGCCAACATATTGCTGGTGTGCTATGCTATTAGGTGATTCTCAAAGCTAACGTAAAACCCAACGTATTGCTAAAGGGATGTGCATTCAAAGATTGTGATGAATAAATTCGGGAACCTCAATATTATGGCATAGATGGAGTCTTTAAGCTAGTTGACCAAAAAGTGAAATAGCATAGCAACGCCAAAACCAACTTAACACTTACTTGCCACTTGATTGGTTGGAATGTTCAAAGGCTTATCTTCACTGGTGCAAGACTATGGCCCCAGCCAATAAGACATCGTCGAAGAGAAAAAGCAGCACGAAGATTGTCCAAAATATGTTAATGGATGCCGATAAATACTATGACTTTAAGTGTACAGACTTGACGCACTTATACTCCAGTTCAATTCCAACCCCTTCCAACCTTTCCCTGTTTGCCCATTTATTGACAAAAGTTCTGACAGTATGCACCCATTTCTGTCGACTGAATTGACTAAATTATGACACCATACCCTCTTGAATTTCCCATAGGAGCTGTGCTAGAGTACTTTTTCGAAGGAAATAGTACTATCCAAGAAGGAATAGTAGTCCTAAGGTAGAGCCGTTCCTTGAATCCTGTACCTTACTTAATTTATAAAGCTCTAGTTAGATTTTATCAGTGTTTTTATACATAATTTATATTTTATATTAATTTATCTTTAACTTTCTTCAGTTGTGATAAATGGCAATATGATCCTTGTTTGAGTATTTGTCGGTGGCTTTTAGCTAGAACACTCCAAGTGGTTAGTCCTTTTTTAAATTGTTATCGATGGAAATCTTTAAAAAAAAATCGAGAAAATGGCATGTCCTTAGTTGGAATTGGTGTGTCCTTTAAAACATCGAGAAAATGGCCTCTCCTTTAAAAAAACTACAAGTGGCTTTGCTGAATTACACTGAACTACACGTCGTTTTTCTAATTTATAAGATATGGAGAAAATCTGCAAAAAATATTAAAATAAAAATTTAAATACAGCTTTTATTTCTGTAAGAGAATCATGCTAATAAATTTGGGCGCAGAGGTTTTTTTTCTTTTTCTTCTTATGTATTATCGAGGAGCTGTTACATTATAAATATAAATAGTTACATATTCTGTTGAATATTAGACGGAATAATAGTAAGAGGAACAAATAGTTCACTCCCTATATAGAGAATTACTTCGACTAAAATAAAAAGAAGTTGGAATTACTTTCACACATACATCCTCATTGAAGTGCGGTAATTCACATACCAGCATAAGCAAAACATACAGAGTTTATAGAAACAAATAATTAACTCCTTATACAACACACTTAATATGTGAATTAATTCCCTAAGTTTAAGGCGGGAGAATCCTAAGTCCTCCTGTTACCCTATAGGAATTCACAATGTACCAAACAACAGTTGCAAAAATACTCAAGATGCAACTAGCATATATATCATTAACCTCAACTTCGACTTGTATCTGCGCTCCATTCTTTTCATTCTCCGAATTACCGATGGAAGTGGACTATCATTATATTGATTAATTTGGGGGTCAACCCATTGGAAGAAATCACATGCCCGTCTCCTCTGCAAGATTACATATATTAAAAAAACAATTTCCAAACCACATCAATGGTCACTTAGATCTTCATTGTAAGTTGCAACGGGGGAATACATATGCAATGAAAAAACAAACATTACAAAATTTTAAGTATTTAAGCAATCTAAAAAAACCCACAAAGACCAATTATGTCGTGCTGTCTATAATTGACTTAGAAATAACCAATTTAAACCAAATGCATCATCATGTTATACTAAAAAATTCTAATACACGATGGCAAATATGGCATTGAATATATTTCGTAGCTCATTATGTTCATCTAATTTGACACTAGAGACCTAACATCCATCCCATTATCAAATTCACAATGCTCATCGGGGTTCCTCCACAATACGGACAACAAAAAAAGCATTTTCCCGGGTTCCCTTCCATCAAAGACGTTCAAATGATTGCCCATGCATCGCAATGACATTTTGGAGATTCAGATATACGGTCTCCCCCAACTGACTCCCTTTCTCTTCTAGAATCCCGAACGAAGCACGAAGACTCTGAAATTTGAGAGCTCATGATACTGGTTTACCTCCTCCGATCTACTCACGAAAATCTTTGCCCAAACTCGTTGAAGCTCTTCTCTAAGATTGGAATTCCCAGCATTATCAGCTTTGTGCACGGTTGGGAAGACAAAATGGGAAGACAGACGACGTTGTGGCTAGTAAGTTGGGGTTGTGTTTAGCGTACTCAGCAAGCTTTGAATTTTTTATTTTAAATTCTTTTTATTACCTCGAAAAGTCATTATAAGTACGTGTAGATTCTAGTTACTGAATGTTCCACGCGTAAGCTTTTTGTCCATATTAAATCAGGTACTTATCCATTTTAAAATAGGTGCACAATAAATCAGGTAGGTTGGATTTATCTCAAGTGTCAGTTGAGGATAAAAAAAAGTTAACCATTTCAAATTTTAAAATTATTCAGGACTATTGGAGCCATTAAATTTATGTTTTATTTTATTTTATATATAAATTCATCTTATATGTATTAGTAATACTTAAGTACCAATATCAAAATATTATATATAGAAATTCTGAATATATGATACTTAAGTACGAATGTTAAAATACCATCCGGATTTAATACTTGAGATTTTATTTATCCAATATCAAAATAACTCTGAATTGTTTTAAATCATTACGGAGGAGAAAAATAAGTATTTAAATAATAAGAGAAAATAATTGTTTTTGAAGTAATAATCCCTAAGATCTAGGAAGTATATTATTGACTGCGTTCCAATCAGTGGTCTGCGGAGTTCTTTAAGCTTTATAGCTTATATATATAACAAACAAGTACGTACTAAAGCATGTGGAGGAAGTGCTCTTTAACCAAGAAAGGACCCTAAAAGCATGACATCACCAAAGTGTTTTGAGGTGGCCCCTTGGTAAAGTATCAGTCATAGGGTCATGTTTGCAAATGACAAAAGCATGTAGAGGATGTGCCGTTGTAGTGATTTTTTTTTTTTTATGCTGAATAACGTGTGATAGTAGTCGCTCCCCTATAAATTCGTCAACATGTCTATAAAAATCTTCTCAAATGTCATGAATTGTGCATCATCTCTGTTTTATTATTTTCCTCATGAGTATCATCTCTGTTAGTGTACCGGAGTTCAACCCATAAGTAGCAAGAGAACGAGGTGCCAACATGAACCCTACGCACAACCACAATCAAAGCCACAAGTGGAACCCTCTTACCGTTGAAGCATTAGTAGAGGAGGCTAGTTCTGCTCCACCGGCGGACAATGCAACTGAAAGGCCGTTACGTATCTCAAAGGTTCGGCTCTAACGTATTGCTGATGGAATTAATCAGCAGTGCAACACTCGGTTGACAATTGTGGATGTCTATGGCCAGTATTGTTGTCTAGAACGCGATTATCATGCCTTCACACAACTCATAAGAACTGATGGCTTCTTTTGGGACAGAGAGTCCAATATAGTCCTAGCAACCTTGAAGAGGTGGAATACCTATCTGCAAGTACGCACCCATCCGATTGATCTGCATTGTCCCATAGTGGTTTATAGTAATCTATACATAATGCCTGACATAATCAGATCAATAAATCAAAATTTAAGCATTTTGTATGCGAATTTTTCGTTGTAGGCCCACTCAGACGCTGTCAGATTCCAAGTGAGGGGGTGTGCGCACTACAACTTGATGCATACCATGTTTTCACATACTGCAAATGCAGACGAGGAATAACGTTGAGCATGCAGTCTGTGACTTATAATGACTAGTTATTTTGTGCTGAATTTTCATCTTAGTAATTATCTGGTTCGTATATTGGATACCTGTGATCGAAATGTTTTAGCATAATAGTTAGTTTTCCTAACTATGTGCATTATGTTTTGGAATATAAAGCAAGACACTTCATGGTAATAATATTTTGGCTCTCTGAATTTATATCTCATGGTAATAATATACTTCTTATATATAATTCGCTGGAGCCATAACATACACGTCTTTCTTTCCTTTCTTGGAGAAATAACAAAGACACTTCAAGAGCGTGCATTTCCTCCTTGCACGTATAAAGTTAACATAAAGGGTCCACGGGATGTACCTTTGGGACTCCGCATCGTAAATCCCACATAAAGTAAAAGTGGACAACCATATATATATTTGGCTACGTGGAATTAGCTTTGATTTCTAGTTATCTTCTTATCTATTTTTTTCCATTTAAATAGAATAAAGTTTCATATTACTCTTACAATAAATATCCCCATAACTTTGATTAAAAATTACTTATATTTATTCCATAAATTTAAAAATGCCTTCTACTAACTTTTAACAGTTAGCGATAAAAAATAAATAGGGTCTTAAAAACAAGCTAAGCTAGACAGAATCATTCGTTATATATATATATATATAAATGTCCATTTTCAATTCATTTATAACACAATATTATTTATAATTAAGTTGAGTTAATGTATTAATTATAGAGCAGGCGTCTCGCAGTGCTTAATATTTATTGACACACATTAATTATTCAGGAGCCAACAATACTTAAAACAAACTGGTTGTGTCAAATAAGTGCACCCCGTTGGCATTTCTCACTTTACACCGAATACCACAACTACTACTGACGCTCGCAGAAAAAGTAATAAGTAAAGTCGATGAGAGTGTGGAGGACATTACTTTAACACTTATTATAATAGCTACTACTGACGGTCGTAGAAAAAGTAATAAGTAAAGTCGATGAGAGTGTAGTAATATTTCACATATTCAGTCAGAACCTTTAAGTAATTTAAACTTCAAACTACTGAATGGGCTGTTGCAGGTTTTGTCAATAAGCTATAGAGTGTTCATTTAGTGCATGACAAAAAAAACATTGAAATTATCACCTCGAAAAGGACGTCAACATCCTTCCCAAAGTGTGAAGCTGACAGCTTCACAGTGGCTTCATTTGTTTTTTGCTAAAACAGTGGCTTTATTTCATATATGGATCTGAAAAATGAAATAAGTTCACGGAGACAGTCCTGTGAAAGTCAACATCAGAAATGGAATCCACTGAGCAGTCATGTGAAACAATGCCATCTCACCTAAAGTGCGTATGCGTATATCGTGACAATGAAATAAAGTTCTAACTTATGTAAGAGAATCACAACAAAATGATAAAACCAAATCCACAGACGTATCACTGGCTAACTGAAAAAGGAAATTTGACTCTGAACTACCCTCACCTTGTCACATGATGCATGACAAAGCACAAGTAAAATATCAGCCAATAGATTTTTTTTTTTTAGGCATATGAGCCAATAGATTCAATTGATCGTCCAGCTTAATATTAAAGCATGATCTTATGTGTGGTTTTTAAACGTATCTATGAAATTATAAATTAAATTATGCATTTATAAATAATTTGATGCCCATATCTTCTAACTAAAGTTCATCTATACACAATTTCACGTAGTTCTCCAGCCAATTGTCCCGAAGATATTTTTTACTAATTGGTTCCAACAATTCCAAGGCTTATAATATGTTTTACTATTTATATGTGACAGGTTCCAGCAAATGATTTGACCGACAACCCAATTTGAATCCTCCACTAAAATGCACATGGGGTGCAATAGTGACAATTGATAGATGTGATGGAAGGGTGATTGCACCAGGATAACTCCTATATAGTTGTAGTGCATTCATTCTGATAACAAATCACTTACTTTATAAAAGTTCTCCACACTTTCTCTTCTTAGAGTGTGTGAAGGACTACATATCCTGGTGAACCATGTCAAAGTCCTTCAAGAAGTCACATTTTGGGTCTCCAGTCAAATTTGAGTGGGCAACATCTCCACCATTGGAGATAATTGTAATACCTAATAGCCCAGCTATTTCAATATTATCAGTCGGATCAAGGAATAATATTGACCCGGTAAACCCATCCTCAATCCCATCTATGCGTGCACAACGACTTGTCCTATGGAATGATCCTATAGATGGATGTTCGGAAACAGGTTCGTCTAGAACTGTACAACAGCCTTAACGCAACATTAGAGAGACCCGGAAGACTCCTATTGTCAATAAGAAACAATCTGGTACTACCCCCATTGTTGACTTGAACGACGACTAGAAGTAAAATCGCATTTGTGGAATGTCTCCATTATGTTTAAAACAAGGTGATAACGGGGTGTTGCACGGTTGAAGTCCTTTGTGTTTTTATTAGAGCGGGAAAGCTCACTTATTGTGACGTGTTTTTGTGTACGAGAATCATGTATTACAAAAAAATTTATGTAGAGAATGATGCAATTATTTCGTTAATGGTTAATCTCATTTTATACCTCATGTATGAATTTCACTTTCTAAGTGCGCCGTTGCTGTCTACTCATGAACTAAACGGGTATAATGTGACATTTGTGATTGTCTCATGGAGTTTAAAAACAACATATCTGCAACACATATGGCATTTGTGAATTTAAGAGGATTTCATTGGATGCATAAAAGACGTAAGAGAGTATGTGATTTGAGAGGATTTAATTGGATGCTATAGGATTTCAAATATGTTAATGTAGCTTATAAAAAAAATATATATGTTAATGTAAGAGAGAAATAACAAATAGGAATGGATCATAACAGTACCCAAATTGATATTCGTGCATGTTAGCTAGGTTGTCTCCCAGATCAAGTGTGAGTGTGTTTTATTATATACGTGCGCAGGAAAACAAAGGATGTTCAAGTTTTTGTCATCTTAGTCGGACATCATATATAGTAATTAATTTGTATACAGGCCAGAGGTCATACAGGCAATTTGCGAGATTTATACCGGAGCAATTTGCGAGCTATCTAGTTTTATATTGGAGCTAAGTCAACCCAGAAATAGTATTTATGTGAGGGACTTATTATCTTAATGCAATATGCAATTTTAGTATCGTACCAACTAGCAAGGCATATACGTACACGCAAGCTCTTAGATTATGTTTTGCAGTGGGAACTTGCAGATCTTTTTTTTTTTGTTTTTTCGAGCAGTAACTTGCAGACTTAGCCACGAAACATTCAAAAAAATTTTAACAATGCCAAAAAATTGAAAAAAAAATGAAGTAACAAATTGAAAAATTTAACAGTACACGTGAACCACATTTTTCCACAAACTGAAAAATGGACGTGATTCGACTTATAACATGCTAATGGACGGATAGCTATCCGACTTATAACGAGCCAATTTACTAATTCCGATGGACGGATAGCTCGTTGCACCGTTCATATAACTGATCGTAGGGCCAGGATCTAGTGTGGCCAATCCAGGGTCATATTTGGAAAGCCACTGAGCTCATGACTTGGTGAGGCTCACGAGGAGACAACATTAGGCTTCAACAGTTTGAATTTACCTTTTGCAACTGAGGAAGAGCTCCCTCTGCCATCAACATCATCCCTTACATTCAGTTAAGGCTTTTCAATGCTGTGTAAGAAAATTGGCTATTGAATTGAGTCGCCATTAACACCATTCACCCACCTATAAAACCCACCTCTTCAGTGCCTATTCAACCCATTTTTACATTGTCTCTACCGAAGTTCTATCGACAGTCGACAGTGTTGGCATATATTTCCATCATGGCTCCTGAAACTAGATCTGCATCCCTTGCCCATCGCGCTGTAAAGACTGAAGAGAATGGTAAGCTCACATCAGGGGCACAGGAGGGGCAGGTAACCTTTATTTCCTCAGCCAACATAATCTTGATGAATTAACATATATCTTTTGTGCCGTTCTTTGTATTTTTCTACACATATCTTTTGTGCCATTCAAAGATGAAGTAACAATAATTTTTTATTGACAAAAGTTATTAGAAAACTAAAGGCCCATATTCCACACCCACTCAGAGAGCACGGGATACCCAAATTTGTTGAATGAAAATTAATCCTAGCGGCCTTAGCTGTTCAATGGAAATTAATGCACTTAGTTGTTGAATGAAAATTGGCTTAGGCTGTGATATTTCCAGTGGCTAATCCAATTTTTGTTTATTTGTTTATTGCTCAACATCCAGCAGAGGCATCGTCTTCAGAAGGTTAAATCTGCCTCACGCAAGCATAAGGTTAGTTAGTGTTTGTGACTGCATTTAAGCACATGATCTGTTTTCAATATTTAAATTTGATGCGTTAATTGTTCATGTTTAGGTGTTTAGTAAGCCATTAACTCTGAAAAAAATTGAGTGTTGAAGAGGTAAATGTTTGGTCTAGCAAAGCACTTGGTGTGCCTTTTGGTGACAATTGTGCCCATGTTAATCTAAAATAATATATGGCTGACAATTGCGTTCGAGTTAATCTATTATTCATTTTTCTGCCATAGATGGAGAGGAACAAAATCTTGCCCAGCGTCAAGGTTGCATGGCCTCTGCGCCATACAAGGATTCTTATCAACTTGTTGGTTGACGAAGTGACCAGAGGAAAAATGAATAATGGACAGATCGGGCGTCACAGTTGGAAGAGGATTGCATCGAATCTTGAAGCGCAGGCAAACCATGCATACTCGTTGAAATAAGTGAAGGGTAAATTCAATTGTCTCCGCATTCTGCACCGAGAATTTTCCACACTCCTCAGAGATCCGACCGAGTTTGGTTGGGATCCAGAAACGAACACAGGGATCGCGAGTGAGGAGGCGTGGCAGAATCACCTCAATGTAAGTGGGGTCAATCAATCGAAACTAACTAGCATATATTTTGTTCATTTATCCCTTCAAATATTTTTCTAAATTATGCAATTGGCTTGTGTGAGGCATAAACATAATAAATTATGCAATTGGCTTGCCAATCAACCGATGAGACTTCAAATATCCTACGCATCATTCATTGCTCCTCACTAGGCCTATTGAATTCTAGTGTGAAGGCTGACTTTCATAACAATTGTCCACATATTCAAGTGAACAAGTAAGATGGTCTATATGACAATAGTGCTGAATGTTTGTTTTATGTTCTCTAACTTACACCTGACAATAGTGCTGAGTCATAGGCTTGGTTTTAGTCATAGAAAATTTACAAGTTTGACTTGTTTGTTGACGAAGGGAGAGAGGGCACGCCATGTAAAAATTTATATTTGTTTTCCTCCCAATTTTCTCTAGACCACGTGTTTGGAGAAAGATTCAATTCATAAAGGGATATCCATGATTTTCCCCTTCGTACATCTTGTGTACCTAAAAGGCTTATTTTGCACAGCGAGATATGTTATTTTCACATCACCCATGGTATTTGATTTCGAGGAAAATGACTAGAAAATAGAACCTTAAATCAACCCAACAATTTGACTTATAGTCTTGGTTTTGTAGTTATTCATTCACAATTTTCTTATATATCTATTTGTTGACATATTCGACTTACAATAGTCACTACTTCAATTTAGTGTTCATATTTGCTTACTTCAAATAGCCCTGTTGTTAGCACATAGCAATCATGACTGAATATGAAATTGTTTTTTTTTAGAAACACCTGAATGCAAAGGTATTTCAGAAAAAAGGTCTTGCGAACTACAACTTACTTGGGCTAGTTTTCAATAAGTCCACAGCAACTGGAGGACTAGCTCGTGGGTCTTTCCAACTGCCAGCTAACACAGATGAAGAGGATGCTGAGGAGGAACTGATGGAAGGTGGAATCCACGTTGACATAGTAGCTGGGGTGGAGTCAGAGGAAGACATGGAGTGCTGCCAAACGAATGAGGGTGCCTGTGGAACTGACTCGAACAATCGTAGTAGTACTACGGGGCAGCGAAGCGGGAAGAGAAGCAGGGGTAGGAAAAAGAAAGCGAACAAGGCGTCGGTTATGAAGGAGACATTTTTGGCAATGACAGAGGTGTGCAAAGCTAGGACCAAGCATATTTTAGCTAAGATGGATACTTCACTACCCAGCGGGGAGGGAAGTTGCAGGCCTTCAGGAAACTCCAATGCGCACTATCCTTCAGTTCAGGAGTGCATTGAAATCTGAAAACAATATGGCACTCTCGAAACCCACGGGCACAAATTTCTGGAAGTAGCACAACGATTCGAGCATGAGTGGTGGCGCGAGGCATTTTTGGCATTGCCAGATGAATCTCGTAGAATATGGTTGGAACGGCTCTAGTGAGCTGTATGTGTTGCTCTTATGTTGGAAGAACTTAGGACCTAACATGTTTCATGTTGTTCAAATTTCCTTACGAATGCTATGTTTACTTGTCTGTAGTAGTAGTTTGCTGTATGTGTTGCTGAAATGTTAGTCAAAACTTAATAGTATGGATGCAAAATGCCATTGTTCAGTTTCAGAAACTAATTGAGTGTGTATGTGTAATTTGAGAAACACAATTGAAGTAAATCTCAGTTTTTTTGAGATGGGAAACACAAGGTAAACCCATTGAATTTAATTTGGTTTCTGAAAATTGAAACATGGCAGGAGCAATTTGAAGATAATTTTGGTGGCACGAATCCTCTTCCCCTGGGTTATTTTTGTGGGCAATTTTCAATTTCTCATAGGATGTGAGAAGATAGAACTAAGAAATGGGGTTATTTTCAATTTCAATTTATACATTGCCTTTATCTGCACAATGGACGTGCCATTTTATCGGTGCAACGAGCTATCCGATAATAGGCTCGGAATTCAGGCGCTTCACTCCCCTTAAAGAGGCAAAACATAAGCTAAATATTGAACGGTGCAACGTAAACACAGGGAAGAGGGGAAATGGAAAAAGCTCAAACCACCAAAATAGCGCAGGATATCAATTTCATGTTCGTTTCACATTAGTTTTATATTGCACTTGGTTTAGGCTCGTTTACAATGTAGCCCATAGTCGAAGCCTGCTTGATATAAACGTTTAACGCTGTTTCCAGCAAAATAACGTGCTCTGACAGCCTTTTGAAAGAAAGGCGCTGACAAGAGGGCAGTTGACTTGTCAACTGGCAGGAAAACAAAGAGGGCGTTTGTTTCCCAACAATTCGGCACCTCAATATTTCGGCCCTTATTAAAAAATTATAAAATAATATTTGTTTCATTAAATAATTCTTTTTCATTATAATATTCACTCAAATTTTCTCTCTCTTCACTTTTTCACCAACTCCCACAAAATATCTTTACTTTTTCACCAAACCCAATACCCCAACATTTCTACCATCCTAAAATTTTCACAAACAAACACCAGCAAAAAATAGTTTTCAGAAACGCTTTCTAAACGCACTCTTGGGTTTTTGACCTTTACCCAGGAAGTTTTCTAAGATGTTTCGTTACTTTTTGTTTTTTTTTTTCTTTTTGAGTTACGAGAAACACGATCTGCCAGCACCGAATTAGAACAGAACTTTAAAAATTGTAGATTTTTTTTTAGAATTATGTATATATATATATAAATTGAAATTTTATAAATTTTTGTGTAAAAGTTAGTGAAATTTTTTAATTCTTTTTAGAGTTTGTAAAAAAGTATGAAGAGAGATAATTTGATATAATTTTTTAATAAAAAAAATTAGAGTTTGGTGAAAAAAATATAAAAAGAAAAGATATATTAATTTTTTTTGAAAATATATTAAATTTTGTGCGAAAAGTTGTTGGAATTTGTTTTAAAGCTATTGGTGTTTGTATACATTTTTTTGATGCTTTAGATATTTATTTTGTAAATTTGTTATATTCATTGTATTTTAAAATATTTTTACAAAACGAACATGTCTTAAGACGGAGATTCCAAAAACCTGGGTGCTATAGAAAACTCGAGACACAAGGTACAGTGACCTTTTAGCATATGCATTATTCAGTAGCAAGTTTTATTAGAAGTCAAACCAAGGTCTATATATTTTTGTGTATACCTTTTCGAATAAAAAACGAATCATACTAATCCTCTTTTTATCTTGTAAACAGCCAATGAAGAAGTTGCCGGGACATATCTTATGACCAATTTACGTTAGATCTGATTGCATAAGTTCGGTATCTATGATTTTTGAGATTCAAATTTCTCTTTTTGAAAGATCAGTGACGGATTTTACGTGACCAGTCAATCAGTCGAGGTCTTTCTTCAACTGATATTAATAGTTATACCATCCTCGTCATTTTCGCACCAAAGCCAAACTAAGGCCCAAGAGCCCATTAATATTGGGCCTCTGTGGCGTTTTAGGCCCAGCCGTTTTCTGGGTATCATCAGGCCATTCTGGTAGCTGTTTTTCTGCTCCTCTAATCTCTACAAGGCAAGACCGCTATCAGAATGGCCGGAAGAAGAAGAACTGACGGAAAAATAAATCGGGTACCACAGAACACCTAAAGGTATGTCGAATAACCCTCTTAATTCTCGTTGCTATTGGTTCCCTTGTACACTGGGGTCCCCCTTTGCTCCATACCATGATTTTTAGTCCCATATTAGACAGACGAACCAGTTCTTCCAAGCCGGAAATTCAGCATCCAAGCACCTATAATAACTTTGGTTTAAGGTTTGGTTTTTGATGAGTTATAAATGAGAGAAGATCTAGTTTTTAGATTTGGATAAGTAATAGGAGGTTTCTATTTCATAAAAGGGTTATGGGAAGTATATATTTGTGTCTCTCTTGGTTAGATCTCGTGATGGAGAGACTAGAATTTAATAAAGAAAATGCTTATTACCTGCGTAAAGAAACCCAGAAGCGACAATTTCTCTTAGAAAGAAGAGGAAAAGAACATAGAGGCGCCATTGAAACAGCGCTCGCCAAAAGGCGTAGTAATGCATGTGTAGGCATCATGGCGAGAGACAAGAGCCGATAAGGACAGCGACCCGGGCTTTCCGAGATGCCTTTCTTTCAACTGGATCCTCGACCAGTAGTACTGGAGAGACACAATAATATGTCTCACCTTCTGTGTACTGAATTCAAACAGACTTAGAAAGTTGACGAGCTCCATGCTACAAAACTCGAGACACGAGGTACAATAATCTTTTAGCACATGCATCACTAAGTCGCGAGTTTTATTACTATGAGCAGGTCGATCTTCGTTATATTGACTACAAAGAAGTATATCAAATATTGGAATAGATTCATGAAATTATGTCGTATTGTTTTCATGAAAATGTTAAGGGGAAAATGTTGTTGTCTTGTTTTCCTGATTTTAGAGCAGTTTTGAAATCTTTAAGTTAGTACATAACAAAAACGATTAGATTGCATAGGAATGCGTTCCGAAGTCATCTCACTTCTCTTTTATTAGTTATATAAATGGGTGAAGTTTCATAGTGTTTGGATAGGTAAAAAAAATAAATTATTTTTTTGTTATAGGTAGTGTAGATTCTGTTGGGATTGGTGAAAAATTCGTTAGAGTTTATAAAACGGTATTGGAGTTTGTTAAAATTTGTTAGAGTTTGTGCAAAAATTATTGAAATTTGAAAAAAAAAAGTATTATAGTTAGTGAAAAAATGATTGTAAAAAATTTTTTTTGTGTCATTCAAGCTCGGGCATAAATTTTATAAGAATCTATATACCTCTATAATAGCCTCTTTGCAAGTGAGCCATATTGATCTCTACTCAATTTTTTTTTTCTAAAATGGTTGTGTTTAATAATCTCTATTTTATGTGGTGGCATGGAATTGCATAATATGTTCTAATTCACCGCAAGTTTATACTTTTTGCAAACACTTGGCATAAATTTTATTTTTTCAAAAACCATAAGATTACGCACAAAAAAACATGATTGATTGTTGTTATCAATTGATTATCATACAAAACAAAATAAAAAATACATGAAATTTTACAAAACAATTATACAATAAGCATAAAATCATGTTAATTAAGTACGATTTCCAGCTTGATTAAAAGAAATTAAGCTGGAAATTAACCTCATCAACCTTATAATTAAAAGGTCAGAATAAAGATATATTGAACTCATAGGAGTAAACATAATATTGGATAGTTATAATTCAAAGGAAGTTCAAAGACACGAGTTTATAATTATTTCTGCCTCCAGCAGACTAACCCATATATACAAACACAAAGCAAAAGCTTCAAATCTAGAAATTCTTACTCTTGGACACTTGGTTTATATTCCGTTTATATTCCTCCATCATCATCTGGCCTGTAGTTAGCGAAGAAATTCTCAAACTCATAGTCGGAAACCTCTGCAATATGGTTGATAAGATCACTCTGATCGATAAAACTTGAGAGAGAACAGAAGGGTGGTGTGATGTCTGCAGGGCCTTTCAGCACTTCATCAATATGATTATCGTCATTCATGATGATTTGCTGCTCTTCCAGTTTTGCATACTCCTGCATAGGATTGGCTGCAACGGTGCTGGCGGCTGTGAATTGAGTTACAGTACTGGTTTGGTTTTCTTCATTTGGCAGCTCCTCCTCCACCATCCTCGTCTTGTTTTCTGTGATCAACAAGAGGACACGACGCAAACAGCAGTCTACTTAAAACACTATCTCATGAAATTGGAAGCAAACTCAAGGGATTAGTTCCTACAATCATGAGTTAGAGAAAAATGGGAAGCATATATATATATATATATATACAGTATTCAAGTACTTTTTTATTAGGAAAAGAATGTAATTAGCTACCTTTTGACACATGAGTTTCTTCCTCGTTGAAGAAATTAAGCAAGTTCTTATGTGCCGAGTCCAGAAATTCTTCAATGGTTTCTCCTGTTGTAACATCTTTCTCACTTTCAGAGGAAAACCTTGTAGAATCTGTTGGTTCATTATCACAGTACTGGAAGCTTCTGTTTCCAGAATTGAGTAGATTTTTGTATGCATCGGCTAACAATTTCTCCACCGTTTTAGCATGCATCTTCCCTGCACGAATGTCAGATGAGTAATACAACTTCTCTTTTGATTCATGACTGACGTTGGATGAGAAGTGCAGCTTATCTTTTGATTTATAACACATCTTCCCTTTTGATTTAGGATATGTCTTCTGCTTTGATTCACGCAAGTTAGTCGAGAACCACATCTTCTCTTTTGATTTAGGATATGTCTTCTGCTTTGATTCAGGAAGGTCAGTCGAGAAGCACATCTTCTCTTTCGATTTAGGACATGTCTTCTGCTTTGATTCAGGAAGGTCAGTCGAGAAGCACATCTTCTCTTTCGATTTAGGGCTTTTCTTCTCCTCCTTCGATTCATATGAGAAGTGCATCTTCTTTTCTGACTTTCCAGTACTACTTCCAATTATTGGAGACGAACACTTCCTCTTCAGTACTGATCTTCCTCTATGCTCAGATTTCTGTGGTTTAGAAAATTTAGCAATAGTAATGTGAAGAAGATCAGATCAGATCATAATATCCTCAAAGAGTCTCATGACCAGTTATTCTTGTGATCCAAACAGGTAGCATGTATTTGATATATATATATAACTCACCAGATAATCTTTTTTTAATCCTCCCTTGCTTTCTGCCTTCACTGGTTTTTCTGGATACGCCTCATATAGCATAAACTTGGCAACCTCAACTGTGGATCGAAAGGTTCGGCGTGCATTTTCATGAAAGTAGTACTGCATATCGAACAATATTAGATCCAGATCTATATAATATGATAATTTTTAACAAAAAAAAAAATGGGAATCATATACGGTTTCAAATGTCTATCTTGAATTTACTACTTTTAATCATATGCTTTACTTCAAAGTTATAAGAAATTTTTTTAACATGATATAAAGAAGAATTCATTCAAAATTAACTATACCAAGTCGCATCTTCCATTATTGCGTTGCCTACGCATAATTTTCCATCCATCGAGTCTTTCGGAGAAAGAAAATTGACATACTGTATTCTGCAATAAAACATAATAAAATAACTAAGAAAATAGAAATAACAAAATAATAGTATACAAATATTATACATGTGTGCATATATATATATATATATAATACCTTGTCCACCTCTGCAACATCAATATGACAATCCTCAGGAAGCTGGAAGGATATGGTCATTTCCTTGACCAAAGTTGTTGGTGTTCGTTGTTTTGTCTCTTGGGTCACATGTTCTTTGTACTGCAAAAATTAATTTTAATAATAACGTTGAAATTAACAGCTCTAGGAAGATAAACGAAACTAAATTAACCTAAAACGAAGGTGCTATATATATCTAAGTCCAGGCGGCAAATATTATAAGAGAAATATATATAAATTGAGATCTACCATGTTCATTGCTAGACGAGTTGCGTCGCAATCATCTGGCACTTTGTAGGATATTGGGACTGCATCAATTGCACCGTCTGTTGTCCCATCTCTTGTATTAGCATCCGATGATTGTGTTCTTAAAGCAGCCGTTGATTTCTTTGACAAATAAAATACAATAAACTCGATCACATGAGTATATATAGGTGATATGTAGGAGTCAAGAAAGTAAAAAGTAAGAACAAGTAACTTACAGAAACCATTTTTTGAAGTTTTTCGAGCAATTTAGAAGCTTGGAGATCGAGGTGGCCGTCATGAGAACTCTCAATGGGATTTGGAACATAGGGTTGTATCTCCCGTCCTGTGATACCCTCCATTGGCTCAGGGAAGTTTTGGGAGTTGTTCTTCTTCGGCAGTGACATCTGAACCTGTAAAGAGAGAGTAAAACAGCAAAGTGAATGGCTTGGACAGGAAGAGATCAAAGAAGTGTATTTACTTATATAGTAGGGTGGAAGCCTATTCAAACTGATGGAAAAGTTTGTCAAGGGGGTGCTAATGTGTCTACACTTTGTGGTTGGTGTGTTTAATGTGAAAAAAATGATATATAGTTAAAGGAAGAGTATTGAATTATCCCATTTTGCTAATGACACCAAATAGGGTCTTAGATCCTTACTTTGTAAATTAGGATTTTGTGTTCCATAAAAAGAAACTTCATTACAGAATTTGAACCAGCTGGATATTTGATGCCAGAATGTAAAAATAAAAAACGTATTTATATTGTTAACTCTCTTGATGGAAATGTTGCTTTCTGCGCCAATACCATCCACCTCATATGTGTGGTTGGCCTGCCATTAGAGCTATGTTGTTATTTATGCAAAAGATTCAAGAAAAGCTCCTACTTATAGAAGCCAAGTTGTTGGGTCCTTAGAATTTAAGTTGGTTTCACTTATCTTATACAGGGTCTCCATTACCTGTGAAGCATAAAAGAAAATATATGAATTAGCAACCTCGTGCCTTTGTGATAGATGATTTCGTTTATGGTAACACTAGAGGTGTTTGTTTCCCTAACAAATCACATTTGATATTATTAACGATAAACGATTAACAATTAACGGTCTTTCACTAAGAGATATGAACCAAATCCAGTGGGTGGGATAAATACTAACGGTAAACGATTAACGGTCTTTCACATGATCTAATCCTAAATAATGTTTCCTTCAAATTCCGATTTCGTTAACAATAAAAGACAAATGATTAACAATCAGCGGTTAACCGTTAACGATCGATGATCCTAACGCGCGTATATTCTATAACTCTTACAAACGCCAATAATGATGACGAATGATCAATGACGTTAATTACTTAAGATCATTAACGTAGAAGTTAATTGCTTTCTCTTTCCATAAGATCTAATTCCTCCCCCCTCCCCCAGAAGCGTTTTCTTTTTTAGTTAGTAATTTTTCATTTCTGGCGGCCATGTTTATGCTACCATGAAACTCTATACATGATGTGAATCTAAATAGCTTTAAAAACATGATACTTACTAAATCATAAAGAGTTGGAATCCAAAGGATATTCGGGCCACCTCGCTCTAGTGTTGGAGCAAATGAGTTGATTGGCTGTGTTGCCTAGTAAAATGAAAATTCAAATCCATCAATATTGTATATATCAAAAACTTGTATCTGGTGAAAGCCATACCAAAGATAATAAGCTTTATTAATTTTACAACCTCTATCTTTTCACGTGTAAGCAAATACGAGAATTTTTAACCCAAACAAGAGTAAGATAGTTCCTAGAAGCATGAATGTTATTTTTTTCTTTCTTCTGAAAACAGGAAATTTACGTACTGAATTATCTACCGTGTTAAGATATTGCATGCAAGGCCTCCTCATCATATTTCATAAAGAATTAATTCGAAATCTGTGAACATATAAGCTTTCAATACTGATATATACACGGCAACACTTCTTGAACAAAAGAACTGAAAAAAAAAGAACAAACCCGCCAATAAATTAGATCACCATGCAAAAGCCAGATCTGTACATGCTCCAAACTCCAAACTATACAATCTTTTTCAAGAGATCAAAAAGTGAGGGAAAAATAAGCTAAATTACCCCATCTATTTTTCTAGTATATGTAATGGATCCATTTCGCCAACTTTCTAAGTGACAATTCTCTCGCGGTTGATCCATGCTCAATGGCTTAAGCATCTCTGCATCAGTGCTATCTTCAATGGATACCTCAGAAATGACCACCATTGTAATTGATCGTAAAGCGAGGCAGAGAGAGAGAGGGGGAGAGAAAGAGAGCGAGAAAGAGAGAGCGGGGGAGAGAAAGCTCTAGAGAGAGAGAGAGAGAAAAAAGGGAGTGGGTGAGTGAGGGAGTAGAGGTTTTTCGCCTATTGATTCTCTTATATATGTAAAGAGACTTGTAAGCCACGTGCATGGTAAAAGAGGTGGCGATGAAATTAGGTGGTTCGATGTCACCCTATTGAAGCTGATACATGTCACGATACATGAACGATAGAGTACGATCTTAAAACACATGAAAAGGAAATTACCAACTAATCCAATATTATATCCATGTAAGTAAGAAAAATGTGATTCTCTGACAGCAATGTTATTTAAGGATAAAGCGGAGTTACCACGTTGTCCTCGTATGAGAGTTCTCGCCAACCAATGCTTAAGGGAAAAGTCAGTTACAATATCAAATTTGCAATATTTATGGTACTAATTCAAAATAAGTTGTCGTGTATCACCAAAATTTTATGCTTAGGCCAAGAAGGCTACCTCTTTACTAATTTGAAAATTACCACTATTCATGACAAGGCAATTAAAGTTTTGACCAATTTTGGACTATGAATGCAACTTGGACATGAACATGCTTTGCCTCATTTGGACCAGGTCTTAAATGCAGAGATATAGCATAAATTATCCTATTTATTGTTGAGTTGATTTATTTGGAGAATCTAAATATGGCAACACAATTAATCATCAATTTCTTATTGTAAAATTCAAATTCAAATTGAAAGATAAGATCTTTGGATACTCTACAATTTCTTACCAGAATTGCATCCTTCAATTTAAAAAAGAGATAAACACAATAAGTGGACTCTATTGTAGAGTTCATGCTGCCCGAAACTTTACACGGGTAGCATTAAATAGTGTGAGGTTCACCTGTTATGACTATTGCATAGTGCTATTTAGGCAGGAAATTACAGAGTATCCTTTTATAGAGTACACAATAGGTGGACCTCATTGTAGGATTAAATGGTGTGAGGTTCATCTGTTATGTCTATCTCTCTTCAAATTGCACAGTGCAATTCGGGCCGAAAATTACAGAGGATCCTAATTCAATGAATCTAGGTTATTACTTTGTATCAGAAAAAATAAATAAGAGAAAACTAGATGGAGATAATAAATTTTGTAATAAAATAGAGTTGTGTAGTTAGTTTTTTTTTGTCTTTTCTCCCTTATTACTAATTAATTACCCTCCCATGTAATTACTTCTTTTTTCTCTCTTGCTCTTTTCTTTTTCCTTCATTTTGTTTAAACAGAAGCATGGAGCTCAGAATACCCACCAAACCCATGTGATAGTACCCATATTCACCATCAAGTCCTTCTTCGGGTTGATCCAGGCCTTTCGAAGAGTGCGACTATTCTAAGGTCTTTTGCCGACACAAATTGTGACACGCCTAAAGGTGATGTCTATCCCAAGTTAGTCAAATACAATTCACAAAGCTCTAGTCTGTAATTAAAAAAAAGACGTCAATGCACCCATTGTCCCTGCTATATAATTTCAATGTTACAAATTAGTCTATGACGTAAATAAAGTTACAATTTAATCCATGAAGTAAAAAGTTTTTGTTAAAAACACATCCCTCTTTCTATTCCTTTTTCTTTCACTAATGATAAATGCCAATGGGTCAAAAGAAAACAAGTTAACACCAATCACAACGCACCACATGCCCCAAAGAGACCTGCTAGCCACATAAGTCTCACTTAGTCACCTGCCGGTCAGCCAAGTCTACACGTCACCGGAGAAAAAAAAACGTACGTCCTACTAATTGAAACAACGTCGTTTGGCCCCACTAATCGTGGACCCCCAATCCCCTTATTCTGCAATCATGAACCCTAGCTACCCTAATCCCCCAATTGCATATTCAATCGCAAGCCCATAGTTCTAAGCGAGGCTTACGTGGATAGTGGGTCTATTTGGGGCAAGTGAAGTGTTGTAGTTATTATTCCAACGAAGGGTACTGTTGTGGATAGATTGGGACATACTGAGGAGAGGGAGGATGAAACACGCTGCTGCGTTTTGTGTGGATCTGCAGTAGAAACTACCTAGCATTTACTGATAGATTGTATGGTGAGCAGAATTATTTGGAGTTCTTCTCCTTGGTCCTTGGATATTAGGTGTTTCTCCAACCGTCCTTTATTTGCATGGTGTACAAAGATCATTGATCCATCTTTGTTGCACGGAATGCCTCCGAATGATCATCACCATTTTCAGGTGTATGCTTTAGTTGTGTGGGACCTACTGTGGTGGACTAGGAATCAAATTGTCCACAATTCAGGTATGTTGAATATAATGGGGTTGCTATCAAGGATTAAGTGAATATCTGGTGAACATATGGCAGCTTGGAGTCAGTGCGTTGAAGTGGTGGTAGCTCCTAATTGGCATCCCCCTCCTATGGGGATGATAAAAGTGAATTTTGATGTTGCTGTGCGACCTGATTTTTCTGTTGGTGCAGCTGTTCTTCATGATAGTCTGGGAGGGTTGTTGGGGCAAAGTCTTGAGAAATTGTGGCTGGAGTTTTAGAAGGTGAAGTGTTTGCTGCCCAATTGGGTATTGGAGGCAAAAAACAAAGGATTTTGTGAGGTGATTATAGAAGGGGATTCCAGCCAGGCGATTGATGCTATTAAGCGGTTTCCTGCTAAGGAGAACTGGAGAGTTCATGGTCAGCTTTGTGATTCCTTTTGCTCTTTTTCTGAGTTTGTCTCTTGTCAGTTTTTGTGTTAATCGAGGTGCAAATGAGGTAGTGCACACTTAACTCGTTGGGCTGCCTCTCAAATTTATTCCGGAGGCTACCTATTGTTCATGAGCATTTCCCTGCCCTCTATTGGGTTTATGCTGGGACTGATTCCCCCTAGTTTCCTTCTTTCTTTTGAATAAATGTAGTAGTAGCATTGATTAAAAAAAAAAAAAAAGGAAGTGTTGTAGTTATTGTTGACGTAACTTTCATTTGACCCGTCATGGCATCTATCGTTAGTGAGAGACAGAGATGCACATAGAGGCAGGGACGAAGCAACGGGGGGCTAGTGGGCCATGGCCCCCCCAAAGTTTTTCAAAGAAATTTATATATGGGTGAAAATTTTAAATTTTTGCAAAATTTTTTTAGTATAGGGGCAAAACTGATAGTATCTTTGTAATAGCCCCTCCAAAAATTTTGGAAAAATAAACCTGAGAGGAAGAAAGAATGTGAGAGAGAGAAATAACTACTTTATAAGTGAGTACTTAAAAGAAAAAAATACTAAGTGTGATTTTTTTTTTTTACTTTTCTCTCTTCCTCCATTTTTTTCTAAAATTCCTCCCTCCCCCTCTCTCTCTCTCTCTCTCTCTCTCTCTCTCTCTCTCTCTCTACTTATTTTCTAAAATTCATCTCTTCATTCTCTCTCACTTCTGCCTCTCACTGTTTACACTTTTATTTTTCAAATTTTCTCTCAATGGCCTCTCTCTTTTCTCCCCTCCCATTATTTTACCTCATATACAGAAAATAGCAAAATCCATATTCAATGCTTAGAATATAACAAGCCTTTTGCTTTGCACACAAAAAAAATTCCTCTTCAAAGTTTGAATTCTAAATGTACATTTAATTATTATTGTCCTTTTTTTAAAAAAAAAAAAACTCATTTCATTATTATTGCCTAATTAAAATATTATTACTCTATTTTTTTCTAAACAAAAATTATTATTGTCTATTATTTGTGTGTACCTATTTATTTTGGCTAGATTTTAACATTGATTTGTGCCTTTGTCAATAACATATGAACCCTTTATTTCAATGATTTTAAACTTTTGATTATATTTGGCTGCACAAGGTTTTAGTACTAATATAATAATTGATGACTTTTACTCATTGAAGAAATGTCCGGTTCAATTAGCATAATTTATGAAAATTTTGCTTTTACACTTAAAAAGTTTATAATTTATAATTTTTTTAAAAAAATTTTAAAATACGTTGTAACATTTTAATTATGCGTATTTTGATTATAATAAAAATTTGAAGGCCTTAGGATTAATCGAAGTAACGTAACATGATCTCAATACTTAGTTAGAAAAAAAAAATTTTAAGCAAAAATTATATTTGGCCCCCTCTAAGGGTAAATCCTGGCTTCGTCCTTGCATAGAGGTATATTTTTAATGGAAACCATACTCAAGGACTAAATTGCAACTTTTTTTTTTTTTTTTTTTTTTTTTTTTTTTTTTTTTTTTTTTTTTATTTTTTTTTTTTTTTATTTCTGGAACAATTTGCAACATTCGAATAAAAAGACTCTAGGTGCATTTACACCTTAAAAAAAAGTTGAAGTTAGATTTTAATCTGTATTTTTAAATAAAATTCCATATCTTGTCATTCCAGTATTTCACTACCTTTTAGATATTCTTAACGGGAAATATTATAAAATGCTCTATATTTATGGGGTAAAATCAAAGTGTTAGCTTCTATCAAGTTTCGTTTTGTTTGATTACGCTCTTTAAGTTATAAATCAATTCTCGCATGTTGTTCCATTTGGCCATTAAATCAGACGTAAATTGATGCATAATCAGACAAATTGAAGCTTGAGGGGGACACTTTGATTATGCTCCTTAAATATAAGGCATAGTATGATGTTCCCTCTTCTTAACTTTGCAGTTCCTTATTCTCAAACTTAGGAAGTACTACAGTGATGAAATTTATATTAATTTGGTTGAAATTAATTATTATTAGACTAGAAGATCCACCATGAAATTATCTTCGAAACACTTATTTTTCAATGCCTAACACCAGTTTACTATTTACATGGTGTTTGGCTACATAAAATTTTAGCCTAAAATTTCATCCTTACATTCTCACTCTCTCTCCTTACCTTTTCACAACTACTAAAATTTTACTTACCCAAACACCATGATCTCTTGACCTAGGTCTATTGACTTACTAGAGTAAAATTTCATCAATCAAGATCTAACCTAAACAATCTAAATGAGCTTAGTTATTTAAGTGATAAATACACTTTATACCCACGTATTAAAATATAGGGGGATTGACACATTGCACCTCAAACTATTAGTTTTGACACATTGCATCATTCAACTACCAATGTTAGACATTTGCATCTTTCGTCAATTTTTTCTATCAAAATTGGATTGAAATGGCGATAATCTCCTTTACCTACTTTGCATATATTCATATCCACCCAGGACATTAATTTTGTCAATTTATTGAGTCATTTGAAGCTTTAGCTTCATTTAGGTGTAAACAAACTTAGGGGAAAATACATTTTGCACTTTCAATTTAGTGACATTTAGCCTTTAGATTTTGATTCTTGGCGATTTCTACCCTTCCGTTAAATTGACCATTAAAACTAATGGAAAGTAGGAAAAAAAAATTTACCCTCAAAAAGACGTTTTATGCTTTGTTGGCTAGCTAGTAGAAGGAAAAAATGTATTTTTTTCTGTAGTTTTAACGGTCAATTTGACGGGAGAGTGCAAATCGCCGAAAATCAAAATCTAAAGGGTTTAATATCACAAAATTGAAACATGGGATGCAAAGTGTCAGTGCCCTTATACTTTGGGGTGCAAAGTGTCATTACCCTTATACTTGGAGGTGCAAAGTGTACTTTCCCTTAAAACTTATGAATTTTCATTTAATTTGACTGAAAAAAGTTGAGGAAGGATGTATAGTGTCTAACATTAGTTCTTGAATGGTACAATGTATTAAAGATGGTAGTTGGGAGTGCTCTTGTCAGATTCCTATAATTTATAGATAATGGATCGATTTAATTAGTTCTTGAGAAAAATATCCAATGTCAAAATAATTAAGGAGTATTTTATCTGGAGGGAAGGGTTGCGGGCTCTTCTCTCCAAAGCAGGAGCGAGTGTATAACATGACTCGGCCTTGGATGGAGCACGTCATTAAATAAAAAAATGGTGGATTAATGAATATATAGTATAGTATTATGTAAGGTTTTAATTTCTGGTCGTTTAAGAATTGTCTGGCCATATTGTTGAAGCAAACAGTGTATGTTAAAAATTATATGCTTCTTCAATATATTATGTAACATGCATGATGAATTGTATTCATGCATTACATATGGGTTTTACTCTTTGACACTTAAAAACAGAAATAAAAGAACGAAATCAGAGGGGTCATTGAAAAAATGGTTGAGGAGGAGATCACAAAATGCAAATTTTCATGCTCGGATTTCGATTTCCCCAATAGGGGTTGAAGTCCTAAGTAACCAAATTAATTCTACAAAAAATTTGACCTTTTTGGGACAGATTTAACGATCCGTCCCAAAAGATGTGACTACCTAAATTTTTCATGACAGAATTTTTATATCTCAAAAAAAAAAAAAAAAAAAAAAGGTTTTTTGGAGCAGATCATGTGCAACAGATTATTGTTAGAACGAGATTTGAATGAAAATAAAAAATTAAGCTCTAAAATTACCCCTTTTTTTTTTATTGGAACGCTTTTAATTAAACTGTTTAAACTCTTATCACTTACTGTTAGAACCAGGATATGTATAGTTCGAACTGTAATTCAAGGACCTTCATACAATTTTTTGTGACAAAAAATGGCACAGTGGCAAAAAATTATTTTCATTCGTAGCCATTGGATGTAGCTTTCGAACGGTAATTCATGGACATACGAAAAATTTTTTAGGATGAATAATGGCTCTGTGCCAAAATAGTATTTTCGTTAGCCATTGGATGTAGTTCGAACAGTTGGGATAACCCGTCCAGAAAAGAGATTTTAAGGGACGGGGAAACCAAATTATCCCAAATTTGTTTTTTGTGATGAGGATATAGGGGCATATGTGCCATCCCAAAAAACCTTTTGGGATGAATTTTGAGTTTTCTGTCCCAAAAATCAGTTTTGTTGTAGTATAGGATTGCATTAGAATTTTTTGATTAGGGGAGGGCGAGATTTTAATATTTTTGTAATAAGTCTATGCGTATGACATAAGTTCATAAGTTTACGTATATTAATTTTTTTTTATTTGTAAGGAAAAGTACTTTAGAATCCTCGTGTGTAATTAATTGAGTCAGATCTACCCTAGTCTGATGCACAACAGTATTTTGCCTACATGGATAGGTTGCCGGCTTGCCTTTCATCCGGAATTTATCAGGTAGGGGTGAGTCAAATATGGCCCTTCCTTGAGTGGGTACCTCGTGTATTAATGAAGATTATAATGTATGTGGACCCGGCTTTTAAGATATGCTCGGTTAAGATCAATCGTCTGACGAAATTATTGGCCATAGTATATATTGAAGCAAAATTTGTATCTAAAATATTATCCGCTTTTTCATTAATATTATTTATCATGTTGAACTATACGCATACGATACGTAATGCAAGACATTTATTAATCTAATTAGAAGGAAAAAAAAATTAATTACTCTAGTTTTAAAGAAAATAGAAGTGCACATTTACACTATGACAAATGGTATCTTACCAATTGATGCATTAAGCAACAGAATAAACAGTAAACAGTTCACATGATCTAATCCTAACTAATGTATCTTTCAAACTCCGATTTTGTTAACAGTAAAAGGCAAACGATTAACGATTAACGATTAATAACTGTGAACGGTTGATGATCCTGTGGTACATTCTATTACTCTTACAAATGTCAATAATGATGACGAATGATCGATAACGTTAATTACTTAAGATCATTAGAGTAGAAGTTAATAATTGTTTTCTCTTTCCATTGGATCTAATTCTCCCCCTAAGGGTTTTCTTTTCTAGTTAGCGATTTTTCATTTCTGGTGGCCATGCTTTGCTACCATGAAACTCTATACATGATGTGAATCTAAATAGCTTTAAAAACATGATACCGATTAAAAGATGTTAAAGATTTGGACATAGAAGAGACATTACTGTATCTCTCGTGTTTTATGTTATGAAATTTTCTAAGCACACCATAAGCTTTGAAAGTGATGGTGTCCAAAAGATATTCAGGCCGCCTCGCTTTGATGCTGGAGCAAATAAGTTAATTGGCTATGTTGCTTAGTAAAATGAAAATTCAAATCCATAAATATTTTCTATATCAAAAACTTGTATCTTGTTGAAGCCATATCAAAGATAATAAGCTTTATTAATTTAACGGCCTCCATCTTTTCACGTGTAAGCAAATACCAGAGTTTTTAACCCAAACAAGAGTAAGATGACCCCAGCAACATGAATGTTATTTTTTTTTCTTTTTCTGAAAATAGGAAATTTATGTACTTAATTATCTACCGTATAAAGATATTGCATGCAAGGCCTCCGCATCATGTTTCATAAAGAATTAATTCGAAATATGAGAACATATGAGCTTTTAATACTGATAAATATACGAGGCAATGAACTCTTCTTGATCTATTTTTCCTCCTTAATTATAATTTGGGGAAAAGTCATAGTTAGCCCCGTATTTATAGGGCAAAATCAATGCCGTACCCGCTATTATCAAAATGGGGATTTGGACCTTTTATCTTTTAAAAATTACCAATGTACGGCCCCTGTCCAAATATCACATTAAGTCAGATGAAAAAACATACAAAATGTCCAAAATGGCCCTCAAAGATAAAATTTTAATAAATAATAAAATTTTAAGAAATAAATAGATTATTGAAATAGAGTTTCAGTAGTTTTATTTAAAAATTATTACTTTTTTAAAAAATTATTTTTAATTTTTAATATTTTTAGTAATTTTATCTTGGAAGGGTATTTTGGTTATTTTGCATGCTTTTCTGTCTGACTTAATGCATGATTTGGATGGGGGGCGTATATTAATGATTTTCAAAAAATAAATGACTCAAATCACCGTTTTAATAATAGCGGGCATGACATTGATTTTGCCATATAGATACAAGGCTAACAATGACTTTTGCCTTTATAACTTTTATTGCCATTCAACTAAATGTAGAATACTACAATTTAAACTAAAAGTTGAACTCTTTACAATACTTGTCTGTTGATTATCAATAGTAGAAAAATTTAACAATCATCTAACACTCTTTTACCCTGTCTTCGAGCATTATCAATCTTGAAAGTTGTATGCAGCCCTAGATTTGACATAGATTTTCAAATTAAGAGGATCATGCAAGTTTTAAAGAGGGTAAACACACTACAACACTACTTGAACAAAAGAACTGAAAAAAAGAACAAACCCACCAAGGGATTAGATCACCATGCAAAAACTAGATCTGTCATACTACAATAAGCCGTTAGCAGTTATATTTCCTACTACTAATCCTCAGGTTACTCAGTAAGAAGAAAGGTAATAATGGCTATACTATTCTGTACGACTCAATCATATCAATTGACGTGTGGATCCTACCAATTGATGTATTTATTAGTATTAAATGTTGTCTATGATATGATCCTCTAAATATGATTTCAAATTAGATTCCATTAATGAAAATCAGCAAACGATTAGAAAATATAAGTACTGAGCTTATCTTATATATATAGATAGATAGATCTTGTATATATATATATATCATTGATAATGACTAACCATGTAGGTACAATTTTGTAATGCAATCATTTAGTCATCTAATTAAACAGAAAAAAATGATACCTTTAGTTATAAAGAAAACACAAGTGCACATTTACACTATGACAAATGGTATCTTATCAATTGATGCATTATGCAAGCAATAAACTATAAATGGTAAATGGTTCACATGATCTAATGCTAACTAAAGTGATATTCAAACTCCGATTTTGTTAACAATAATAGAGAAACGATTAACGATCCATGGTTAACCGTTAACGGTCAATCATTATGTTATATATTCTATAACTCTTTCAAATATCAATAATGATGACGAATGATTGATGACATTAATTACTTAAGATCATTAAATTAGAAGTTAATTGCTTTCACTTTCCATAAGATCTAATTCTTCCCCGGCCCCAAAGGTTTTCTTTTCCAGTATGCAGTTTTTCATTTTTGGTGGCCATGCTTTTGCTACTTTAAAAACATGATACTTACAAAAAGATTAAGAGTTAGGCATAGAAGAGACATTATTGTGTCTATTGTTCTGTATGTTATGAGATTTTCTAAGCATGCCATAAGCTCTGAATGTAATGGTGTTTAGAAGATATTCAGCCTGCCTCGCTCTGTTGCTGAAGCAAATGAGTAGATTGGCTGTGTTGCCTGGTAAAACAAAGTCTGAGAAGATATGAACTTTTAATACTGACAAATATATGATGCAATGAACACTTCTTGATCTCTTCTTCCTCCTTAATTATAAGTTTTATTGCCCTGCAACTAAATGTAGAAGACAATTATTTAAACCGAAAGTTGAATTCTTTACAATACTTGTCAGTTGATTATCAGTAGTAGAAAAACTTAACAATCATCTAACACTCTTTTACCCCGTCTTCGAGCATTATCAACCTTGAAAGTTGCATGCAGCCCAAGATTTGATAGAGATTTTTAAATTAATTGAATCAAGCAAGTTTCGAAAAGCGTAAACACATTGCAACATTTCTTCTTGAACAAAAGAACTGAAAAAAAAAAGAACAAATACACCAATGAATTAGATCACCGTGCAAAAACCAGATATGTTATACTACAGTAAGTCATTTGCAGTCACATTTCATACTACTAATCCTCTGGTTACTCAATAATAAGAAAGGTAATAATGGCTCTACTATTATGTACGACTTGATCATATGAATTGACACGTGAATCCTACCAATTGACGCATATATCAATATTAAATGTTGGCTATGATATGATCGTCTAAATATGATTTCAAGTTAGATTCCATTAATGAAAATCAACAAACGATTAGATAATAATAAGCTTATCTTATATCTATATAGATATTGTATATTGTATATCTATATATATCATTGACAATGACGAACCATGAAGGTACTATTTTGGAAAGCAAGACATTTAGTCATCAAATTAGAAGGAAAAAAAATTCATAACATTAGTTATAAAGAAAGCACAAGTGCACATTTACATATGACAGATGGTATCCTATCAATTGATGAATTGAGCAACGCAATAAAAGGTAAATAGTTCACATGATCTAATCCTAACTAATGTATCATTCAAACTCCAATTTCGCTAACAATAAAAGACATTAACGATAACCGGTTAACCATTAACGGTCGATGATCTTGTGGTACAATCAATTACTCTTACAAATGTCAATAATGATGACTCATGATCGATGATATTAATTACTTAAGATCATTAGAGTAGAAGTTAATAACTGTTTTCTCTTTCCATCAGATCTAATTCTCCCCCTAAGGGTTTTCCTTTCTATTTAGCAAATTTTCATTTCTGGTGGCCATGCTTATGCTACCATGAAACTCTATACATGATGTGACTCTAAACAACTTTAAAAACATGATATCGACGAAACGATATTAAAGAGTTGGACATAGAAGAGACAATACTATGTGTGTCGTGCTTTATGTTATGAGATTTTCTAAGCACGCCATAAGCTCTGAAAGTGATGGTGTCCAAAGGATATTCAGGTTGCCGCGCTCTGGTGCTGGAGAAAATGAGTAGATTGGCTGTGTTGCCTAGTAAAATGAAAATTTAAATCCATAAATATTGTCAATATCAAAAACTTGTATCTGGTTGAAACCATATCAAGATAATATGCTTTATTAATTTAACGGCTTCCATCTTTCCAAGTGTATGTAAATACCAGAGTTTTAAACCCAAACAAGAGTAAGATGTCCTAGCAACATAAATGTTATTTTTTTCTTCTTCTTTGGAAAACATGATACTTACTAAACGATATTAAAGAGTTGGACATAGTAGAGACATTACTGTGTTTGTCGTGCTTTATGTTATGAGATTTTCTAAGCACACCATAAGCATCTGATGTTATTAGATGCATAAGGTGATGGTGTCCAAAGGTTATTCAGGCCACCTCGTTCTGATGCTGGAGCAAATGAGAAGATTGGCTATGTTGCCTAGTAAAATGAAAATTTGAGTCCATAAATATTCTGACCGCCTCACTCTAGTCTGGAGCAAATGAGAAGATTGACAGTGTTGCCTACTAAAATCAAGATTCAAATCCATATATATTTTTTATTTGAAAAACTTGTTTCTGGTTGAAGCCGTGAAAAATAATAGCTTTATTAATTTAACGGCCTCCATCTTTTCACGAGTATGTAAATACCAGAGTTTTCAACCCAAACAAGAGTAAGATGTCCCAGCAACATAAATGTTATTTTTTCTTCTTCTTTACAAAACATGATACTTACTAAACGATATTAAAGAGTTGGACATAGTAAGAGACATTACTATGTTTGTCGTGCTTTATGTTATGAGATTTTCTAAGCACACCATAAGCTCTGAAAGTGATGGTGTCTAAAGGTTATTCAAGCCGCCTTGCTCTGGTGCTAGAGCAAATGAGTAGATTTGCTGTGTTGCCTAGTAAAATGAAAATTTGAAATCCATAAATATTGTCTATATCAAAAACTTGTATCTGGTTGAAGCCATATCTAAGATAATATGCTTTATTAATTTAACGGCCCCCATCTTTTCAAGTGTAAGGAAATACCAGTGTTTTTAACCAAAATAGGAGTAAGATGTCCCCAGCAAGATGAATGTTATTTTTTTCTTCTTTGGAAAACATGATACTTACAAAGTGATATTAAAGAGTTGGAAATAGAGAGACATTATTGTGTCTGTCGTGCTTTGTGTTATAAGATTTTCTAAGAATGCCATAAGCTCTGAAAGTGATGGTGTCCAAAGGATATTCAGACCACGTCACTCTGGAACTGGAGCAAATGAGTAGATTGGCTGTGTTGCCTAGTAAAATGAAAATTGAAATCCATAATATTGTCTATGTCAAAAACATGTATCAGGTTGAAGCCATATCAAAGATAATAAGCTTTATTAATTTAAAGGCCTCTATCTTTTCATGTGTAAGCAAATACTAGAGTTTTTAAACCAAATAAGAGTAAGTGTTCTGGCAACATGAATGTATTTTTTTTCTTCTTCGAAAAACATGATACTTACTAAACAATATTAAAGAATTGGATATAGAAGAGACATTACTGTGTCTGTCGTGTTTTGTGTTATAAGATTTTCTAAGCACGCCATAAGATCTGAATGTGATGGTGTCCAAAGGATATTCAGGCCGCCTCACTTTGTGCTGGAGCAAATGAGTAGATTGGCTGTGTTGCCTAGTAAAATGAAAATTCAAATCCATAAATATTATCTATATCAAAAACTTGTATTTGGTCGAAGCCATATCAAAGATAATAATTTTTATTAATTTTACAGCCTCCATCTTTTCACGTGAAGCAAATACTAGAACTTTTTAACCCAAACAAGACGAAGATGTCCCTAGCACATGATTGTTATTTTTTTTCTTCTTCGAAAAAGATGATACTTACTAAACGATATTAAAGAGTTGAAATAGAAGAGACATTACTGTGTCTATTGTGCTTTTTGTTATGAGATTTTCTAAACACGCCGTAAGCTCTGAAAGTATTAGTATCTAAAGGATATTCCGACCACCTTATTCTGTGATGGAGCAAATGAGTAGATTGGCTGTGTTACCTAGTAAAATGAAAATGAAAATTTATAAATATTGACTATATCAAAAACTTGCATCAGGTTGAAGCCATATCAAAGATAATAAGCTTATTAATTTTGCGGCCTCCAACTTTTCTCATGAAGCAAATACTAGAATGTTTAACCCAAACAAAAGTAAGATATCCCAGCAACATGATTGTTTTTTTTTCTTCTTCTTCGAAAGCATGATACTTACTAAACGATATTAAAGAGTTGGACATAGAAGAGATATTACTATGTCTGTCTTGCTTTATGTTATGAGATTTTCTAAGCACGCCGTAAGTTTTAAAAGTGATGGTGTTCAAACAATATTCAAGCCGCCTCACTCTAGAACTACAACAAATGAGTAGATTGACTTTGTCGCCTAGTAAAATAAAAATTCAAATCCATAAATATTGTCTATATCAAAAACTGTATCTGGTTGAAGCCATATCAAAGATAATAAGCTTTATTAATTTAACGGCCTCCATCTTTTCACATTTAAGCGAATACCAAAGTTTTTAACCCATACAGGAGTAAGTTGTCCCAGCAACATGAATGTTATTTTTTTCTTCTTCTTTGGAAAACATGATACTTACTAAACGATATTAAAGAGTTTCACATAGAAGAGACACTACTATGTCTGTAATGGTTTATGTATTAGATTTTTTAAGCACACCATAAGATTTGAATGTGATGGTGTCGAAAGGATATTCAGCTGCCTTGCTCTGAGCTGGAGCAAACGAATAGATTGGCTCTGTTGCCTAGTAAAATGAAAATTTAAATCCATAAATATTGTCTATATCAAAAACTTGTATCTGGTTGAAGCCATATCAAAGATAATAAGCTTTATTAATTTAACGGCCTCCATCTTTTCACTTGTAAGTGAATACCAGATTTTTTAACCCATATAGGAGTAAGTTTTCCCCAGCAATATGAATGTTATTTTTTTTTTTTTTTCGGAAAACATGATACTTACTAAACAATATTAAATAGTTAGACATAGAAGACACATTGTTGTGTCTGTCATGGTTCATGTTATTATATTTTCTCAGCATTCCATAAGATCTGAATGTGATGGTGTCGAAGGATATTCAGGCCGCCTCGCTCTGGTGTTGAAGCAAATGAGTAGATTGGCTGTTGCCTAGTAAAATGAAAATTCAAATCCATAACTATATCAAAAACTTGTATTTGGTTGAAGCCATATCAAAGATAATAAGCTTTACTAATTTAACGACCTCCATCTTTTCACGTGTAAGTGAATACTAGAGTTTTTAACCCATACAGAAGTAAATTGTCCCTAGCAACATGAATGATATTTTTTTTCTTCTTCGGACAGCATGATACTTACTAAACGATATTAAAGAGTTTGACATAGAAGAGACATTACTGTGTCTGTTGTCGTTTATGTTATTAGATTTTCAAAGCACACTATAAGATCTGAATGTGATGGTGTCAAAAGGATATTCAGGCTGCCTCACTCTTGTATCTGGTTTAAGCCATATCAAAGATAATACGCTTTACTAATTTAACGGCCTCTATCTTTTCACATATAAGTGAATACCATAGTTTTTAACCCATATAGGAGTAAGTTGTCCCCAGCAACATGAATGTTATTTTTTTTCTTCTTCGGAAAACATGATACTTACTAAACAATATTAAAGAGTTTGACATAGAAGAGGCACTACTCTGTCTGTCGTGTTTTATGTTATTAGATTTTCTAAGCAGACCATAAGATCTGAATGTGATGGTGTTGAATGGATATTCAGGCCGCCTCGCTCTGATGCTGGAGTAAATGAGTAGATTGGCCCTGTTGCCTGTAAAATGAAAATTTAAATCCATAAATATTGTCTATATCAAAAACCTGTATCTAGTTGAAGCCATATCAAAGATAATAAGCTTTATTAACTTAACGGCCTCCATCTTTTCCCTTGTAAGCGAATACCAGAGTTTTGAACCCATACAGGAGTAAGTTGTCCCCAGCAACATGAATGTTATTTTTTTTCTTCTTCGAAAAACATGATACTTACTAAACAATATTAAAGAGTTGGACATAGAAGAGACATTGTTGTGTCTGTCGTGCTTTATGTTATTAGATTTTCTCAGCAGCCATAAGATCTGAATGTGATGGTGTCCAAAGGATATTCAGGCCGCCTCGCTCTGGTGCTGGAGCAAATGAGTAGATTGGCTGTGTTGCCTAGTAAAATGAAAATTCAAATCCATAACTATATCAAAAACTTATATCTGGTTGAAGCCATATGAAAGATAATAAGCTTTACTAATTTAACGACCTCCATCTTTTCACGCGTAAGTGAATCCTAGAGTTTTCAACCCAAACTGGAGTAACTTGTCCCCAAAAACATGAACGTTATTTTTTCTTCTTCTTCTTCAGAAAGCATGATACTTACTTGTGAGTCCAAATACCAACCTAAGAGGGGGGTGAATTGAGTTTATCAAAAACTTAGCATCTTTCAATAAAAAACGTAGATCTAAAAATATTTAATGCTATAAAGAACGAAGAACAATAAATGATAACATTAAAGTAAAAGAATTGGGAAGAGAGATAACACCGCTAATTTTAGATGGTTTGGCCAAGACTTGCCTACGTCGACCCCCAAGGCCATTACCTTCCTTGGGCTTCTCCACTATAATCCAATAGTGTATATAGCTTAGCTTCCAAGTGCTACGTGACTGTTACTCGAGTTTTTCCAAACTCACTTTTCAACTCGTATACAAATTTTAAAGCCTTGAATTTCTTCTATCCTCATAGGTAAGCCTAAGCGTATCCCATACGTAAAAGGTTTTCAAAGATTAAAGATAGGAATGAATAAACAATAGCTCTCAAAGTTAGATCAACAAAAACAATGCTCAATAAAAGGCTACAAGACAAGATCTGATGATGATGGCAACAACACAGTAGCAATTTTTGGAAAATGTGCAATCCTTATCTTTTGCACTTTTATCTCACTTTTTGGAGGCTAGGTCAAGATTGATGATGTAGGAAGGCAAAAGGTGTGCAAAAGATCTATTTTTCTCTCTCCATAAGGTTCCCTTTATAGGTCTTCAGTCTTGAGGGGTCCAAGGGCCTTTTTGGAATGTTGGAGTCCTAAGTGCCACAACATCTTGATACACGTGTTGAGGCATCTTTTTAAAATCTATGTTCCCACAACATGTGTTGACACATACATGCCTATGTATCAACACTTTCATCAAGTCTAGAAATGACTCGTAGGTGCTTGTGGCATGTGTCAACACTTCCTTCACCATGTGTCGACACCATCAAAATGACATTTTGGCTTCTGTGCTATGTGTCGACACCATATCAATCCTGTGTCAACACCATCTTGGTAGATAGAGTTTTTCAGTGCTTTTTGATATGCAATTTATTCCGTTTCAACACTAAACTCCTACAATGAAAAATATCATAGTTTAGGTGCAAGCCATGGTGTTTAAATCGAATATAGGGCATAAAGAATTAAAGAAAGATATAAATACAATTGATTACTCTCGAATGAATAGTGGATTGACAATCACGTATCCTAAAATATTCCAAAGCTGTTTTGTCATTTGTTATCATCAAAATCAAGTTAGATAGCTAAAGGAGCAACCCTGGGCGAACATTACTAAATGATATTAAAGAGTTGGATATAGAAGAGACATTATTGTCTATGTTGTGGTTTATATTATTAGATTTTCTAAGCACACCATAAGATTTGAATGTGATGGTGTTGAAACGATATTCAGACTGCCTCGCTCTACCGCTCGAGCAAACAAGTAGATTGGCTCTGTTTCCTCGTAAAATGAAAATGTAAACCCATAAGTATTGTCTATATAAAAAAACGTGTATCTGGTTGAAGCCATATCAAAGAGAATAAGCTTTACTAATTTAACGACCTCTATCTTTTCACATGTAAGTGAATACTAGAGTTTTTAACCCATACAAGAGTAAATTGTCCCTAGCAACATGAATGATATTTTTTTTCTTCTTCGGACAGCTTGATACTTACTAAACGATATTAAAGAGTTTGACATAGAAGAGACATTACTGTGTCTGTCGTCGTTTATGTTATTAAATTTTCAAAGCATACTATAAGATCTGAATTAGATGGTGTCAAAAGGATATTCAAGCCGCCTCACTCTAGTGTTGGAGCAAATGAGTAGATTGGCTGTGTTACATAATAAAATGAAAATTCAAGTCCATAAATATTGTCGATATCAAAAACTTTGTTCTGGTTGAAGCCATATCAAAGATAATAAACTTTATTAATTTAAAGACCTCTATCTTTTCACATGTAAGCGAATACCAGAGTTTTTAACCCATACAAGAGTAAGTTTGTCCTCAGCAACATGAATGTTATTTTTTTAATTCTTCGGAAAACATGATACTTACTAAACGATATTAAAGAGTTTGACATAGAAGTGACACAACTGTGTTTGTCCTAGTTTATGTTATTAAATTTTCTAGGCACACCATAAGATCTGAATGGGATGATGTCGAAAGAATATTCCGGCCACTTTGCTCAGGTGTTGGAGCAAACGAGTAGATTGGCTCTATTGCCATGTAAAATGAAAATTTAAATCCATAAATATTGTCTATACGAAAAACCTGTATCTAGTTGAAGCCATATCAAAGATAATAAGCTTTATTAATTTAACGGCCTCCTAAGCGAATACTGGAGTTTTTAACCCATATAAGAGTAAGTTGTCCCCAACAACATGAATGTTATTTTTTTCTTCTTCTTCGGAAAACATGATACTTACTAAACAATATTAAAGAGTTGGATATAGAAGAGACATTACTGTGTCTGTTGTTGTTTATGTTATTAGATTTTCTCAGTACGCCATATGATCTGAATGTGATTGTGTCGAAAGGATATTCAGGCCGCCTCGCTCTGGTGCTGGATCAAATGAGTAGATTGGATGTGTTGCCTAGTAAAATGAAAATTCAAATCCATAAATATTATCTATATCAAAAACTTTTCTAGTTGAAGCCACATCAAAGATAATAAGCTTTATTAATTTTACGCCCTCCATCTTTTCAAATGAAGCAAATACCAGCATTTTTAACTCAATAAGAGTAAGATGTCCTAGCAACATGTTTTTTTTTTCTTCGAAAAAGATGATACTTACAATATGATAATAAAAAGTTGGACATAGAAGATACATTGTTGTGTCTTTCGTGCTTTATGTTATGAGATTTTCTAAGCACTCCATAAGCTCTGAAAGTGATGGTGTCCAAAGGATATTTTGATTGCCTCGATCTAGTGCTGGAGCAAATGAGTTAATTGGTTGTGTTGCCTAGTAAAATGAAAATTCAAATCCATAACTATATCAAAAAATTATATCTGGTTGAAGCTATATCAAAGATAATAAGCTTTATTAATTTAATGGCCTTCATGTTTTCACGTGTAAGTGAATACCAGTGTGTTTAACCCATATAGGATATTTATAGGATCATGTCATAGACAACGTTTAATGTTGATAAATGCTTCAATTAGTAGGATTCACATGTCAATTGATATTGTAATTCCTAGGATTAAGGCAACACAAAAGGGGTAGTGAATTAAGTTTCAAAACTTTTTTCAAGCTAACTTGTAAGGATGTGTTAGCCAGTTACATGATCTACAAAGATTATCGATTGCAGTAAAAGATTAATCACAGGGATGGATAAAGTAATTCCAACTATGCAATTTTCTATTAATTCAAGAAATTAGTAGCTCAAGGTAAAGATAAGGGAAGAGAAGAAAACACAAGATTTTTAGGTGGTCGGCAAACCAACATACGTGCACCCCTTAAGCTCCTTTACTGAGCCTTGAGGTTTCTCCACTAAACTCCCTTCAACTAAAGGAAAGGTTTCTTTACACTTGAGCTTGAGAAACACCTCTTCTAGCCTTAAGAACGAGTTGGAGAACAATCCTCTCCAAACTCATTCTTTTGATTAACGACCCTCACTGAAAGGAAACAAGAGAATCACTCTCTTAAAAGTGTAGAAGGATGAACGAAATTACCCAATAAGACTCCCTTGATGGAGTAGATATTAAAATAAAAAATTTCTATCTCTTAGGCTTCACATGATAACAAGGATGTGAAAGTGTTGATTATGTGTGGATGATGCGAGAAGTAGAATTAAGCTATTTTTTGTCACTCTTTTCCTTAGCAAAATGATAGATGACCGTTATGCAGTATTTATGAGGCTTAAATAGGTCTCATAAGAAAACTAGATGTTTCTAGCCTTTAGGGGTTGATCTGTCAAAAATCCCGTTGTACCGGTTGACTGCTTATGTAATTTGGTCGACAGCTGCAAGTTACCATTACCCTAATGATCAAAAAGTCAGAAAAACTCTTTTTTAAAATAGTATCCGGTCGACCACTGCACCATACAGTTGATAGCCGGTCAACCGCTTCACCAGTCGGTCGACCTTTACAATTTAACACATTATCCGGTTCATTCAAAAATACAATTTTGACCTCTACAAAGCCAATTTTGAAGACTAACTTCCCATGAGTGCAAATAAGGTTTTACAATTTGTGTGGGGATAATTTGAAGCCACTAAAATCATATTTTGATCTTCCAAACAACTAATAGAATGGTTTATGCATGTTTTGAAGAAATATGCAAGTGTGTTGTTCAAATACTTGTTAAAGATAAAGTTTAGAGTTACAAACATTACCTTAATAGCTTGAGTCTTCACTTTTAGAGCCACTTCCATTTAATTGAATGTTACTTATTTGTTTCGTACCCATTTTGGATCTTCTTTGTTTATCATCTCATTTACTTCTATTATTATCATCAAAACATCAATCATAACTAAAAGCCAACAGATATGATTTAGTAGTGTGGAATAGTATAGCCATTATTACCATTCTTATGATTGAGTAGCTAGAGGATTAGTAGTAGAAAATATAATTGCTAACGGCTTACTATAGTATGATAGATCTAGTTTTTGCATGTTGATCTAATTCATCGGTGGGTTTGTTCTTTTGATTTTAAATTCTTTTATTCAAGAAGTGTTGTAGTGTGTTTACGCTTTTCAAAACTTGCTTGATCCTCTTAATTTGAAAATATCTATCAAATCTTGAGTTGCATGCAACTTTCAAGGTTGGTAATGCTCAAAGACAAGGTAAAAGAGTGTTAGATGATTGTTAATTTCTTTACTATTGATAATCAAATGACAATTATTGTAAAGAAGTCAACTTTAGCTTTAAATCTTCATCTTCTAAATTTATTTGCATGGCAAAAAAAATGTAATTAAGAAGGAAAAAGAGATAAAAAATAGTTCATTGCATCATATATATATCAGTATTAAAAGCCCATATGTTCTCAGATTTCATTTTACTAGGCAACACAGCCAATCTACTTATTTGCTTCAGTAGCAGTGCAAGGCGTTTAGAATATCTTTCGGACACCATCACATTCAGTGCTTATGGCATGCTTAGAAAATCTCATAAATAATGAACGACAGACACAATAATGTCTCTTCTATGCCCAACTCTTTATTGTTTAGTAAGTATCATGTTTTTAAAAGCAATTTAGATTCACATCATGTATAGAGTTTCCTGGTAGCAAAACCATGGCCACCAAAAATTAAAAACTTTCTAACTGAAAAAAAAAAAACACTTTGGGGGGGGGGGGGGATTAGATCTGATGGAAAACAATTAACTTCTAATATAATGATCCTATATAATTAATGTCATCGATAATTCATCATCATTATTGACATTTATAAGAACAATACATTAGTTAGCAATAGATCATGTGAATAGTTTACCATTCCTAGTTTATGCAAAATGCATCAATTGATAAGATATGATTTGTCATAGTGTAAATGCACTTGTGTTTTCTTTATAACTAGAGTTATAACTTTTTTCCCATTAATTATATGACTAAATTTTTTGCATTACATAATTGTACCTACATGGTTCGTTATTGTCAATGATATATATATAAGATAAGTTGATCACCACTTGATATTTTCTAATCATTTACTGATTTTCATTAATGGAATCTTATTTGAAATCATATTTAGAGGATCGTATCATAGACAACATTTAATACAGATAAATATGTCAATTAGTAGGACCCACACATCAATTGATATATTTGAGTCATACGGAATAGTATAGCCATTATTACCTTTCTTAGTATTGAGTAACTTGAGGATTAGTAGTAGGAAATATAACCGCAAATGGCTTAATGTAGTATGACATATCTAGTTTTTGAATGGTGATCTAATTCATTGGTGATTTGTTCTTTTTTTTTTTTTTTTTTTTTTGAGTTCTTTTGTTCAAGTATTGTTGAGCGTGTTTACCCTTTTTCAAAACTTGGATGGTCCTCTTAATTTGAACATCTTTGTGAAATATAGGGTTGCATGAAACTTTCAAGGTTGATAATGCACAAAGATAGGGTAAAAGAGAGTTAGAGGATTGTTAAATTTCTCTACTATTAATAATCAACTTAGCAGTGTTGTAAATAATTCAACTTATGGTTTAAATCGTAGTCTTCTACATGCAGTTGCAGGGAAATAAAAGTTATAATTAATTAAGAAAAATAGATCAAGAAGAGTTGGTTGCATCGTATATTTATCAGGATTAAATATTCACATGTTCTCAGATTTTGAATTAATTCATTATGAAACATGATGCGGAGGCCTTGCATGCAGTATCTTTACACAGTAGATAATTAAGTACATAAATTTCTTCTTTTCAGAAGAAGAAAAGAAAACATTCATGTTGCTAGGGCCATCTTACTTTTGTTTGGATTAAAAACTCTAGTATTTACTTATACGTGAAACGATGGAGGTTGTAAAATTAATAAAGCTTATTATCTTTTATAAGGATTCAACTAGATACAAGTTTTTGATATATACAATATTTATGGATTTGAACTTTCATTTTACTAGGCAACATAGCCAATCTACTCATTTTCTCCAGCACTAGAAAATCTTATCACATACAACATGACAGACACTGTAATATCTCTTCTTTGTCCAACTCTTTAATATTGTTTAGTCAGTACCATGTTTTTAAAACTATTTAGAGTCACATCATGTATAGAGCTTTGTGGTAGCATAAGCATGGCCATCAGAAAGGGAAAATTGCTAACTATAAAAGAAAATCCGTAGCGGGGAATTAGATCTTATGGAAAGACAAAGCAATTAACTTCTACTATAATGATCTTAAGTAATTAATATCATCGATCATTTGTCATCATTATTTACATTTGTGAGAGTTATAGAATATATGACAGGATCACTGACCATTAGCAGTTAACCATTGATTGTTAATCGTTTGCCTTTTACATTTAATGAAAACAAAGTTTGAATAATACATTAATTAGGATTGGATCATATGAACTATTTACCATTTATTGCGTTGCTTAATGCATCACTTGATAAAATACCATTTGTCATAGTGTAAATATGCACTTGTGTTATCTTTATAATTAGAGTTATCAATTTTTTTCCTTCTAATTATATGACTAAATGTCTTGCTGTACAAAATAGTACCTTCATGGCTCGTCATTATCAATGATATATATACAAGATTTATATATATATAAGATAAGCTCACTACTTATTATTATCTAACCGTTTACTGATTTTCATTAATGTAATCTAATTTGAAATCATATTTGGAGATTCATATCATAGACAATATTTAATATTGATAAATGTGTCAATTTGTAGGTTCCATGCGTCAATTGATTTGATTGAGTCATACGGAATACTATAGCCTTTATTACCTTTCATATTATTCAGTAACCTGGAAATTAGTGTTAGGAAATATAACCACTAACGGCTTACTGTAGTATGATAGATCTGGTTTTCGCATTGTGAACTAATTCATTGGTGGGTTTGTTCTTTTTTTCAGTTCTTTTGTTCAAGAAGTGTTGCAGCGTATTTACCATTTTCAAAACTTGCAAGATCAATCTTTCTGAAATCTAGGGCTACATACAACTTTCAAGGTTGATAATGCTGGAAGATAGGTGTTAGATGATTGTTAAATTTCTCAACTATTGATAATCAATTGACAAGTATTGTAAAGAATTCATTTTTAAATTTAAATCGTAGTGTTCTGAGATTTTGAATTAATTCTTTATGAAATATTATGTGGGGCCTTGCATGCAATACCTTAAGACGGTAGATAATTAAGTAGATAAATTTCATGTTTTTAGAAGAAGAAATAAAAAATAACCTTCATGTTGCTGGGGACATCTTACTCATGTTTGGGCTAAAAACTTTGGTATTTGCGTACATGTGAAAAGATGTAGTCCATAAAATTAATCAGCTTATTATCTTTGATACGGCTTGAACCAGATTCAAGTTTTTGATATATACAATATTTATGGATTTAAATTTATAATTTGCTAGGCAACACAGTCAATCTACTCATTTTCTCCAGCACGACAGTGAAGCGACCTGAATATCCTTTGAACTCCATCACTTTCAAAGCTTATGGTATGCTTATAAATCTCATAACATACAGCAAGAAAGACACAGTCATGTCTCTTCTATTTCAAACTCTTTAATATCATTTTGTAAGTATTATGTTTTTAAAAGATAATTTAAATTCATATAATGTATAAAGTTTTGTGGTATCAAATGCTTTGCCTCCAGAAATGAAAAATTGAAAACTAGAAAAGAAAACCCGTAGGGGGAATTAGATCTTATGGAAAGAGAAATCAATTAACTTCTACTCCAATGATCTTAAGTAATTAACGTTATCGATCATTCGTTATCATTTTTGGCATAGGTAAGAGTTATAGAATAAATACGACATGATCATCGACCGTTAATAGTTAACTATTGATCGTTAATTGTATGTCTTTTATTTTTAACAAAATTGGAGTTTGAAAGATACATAAGCTAGGATTAGATCTTGTGAACTGGTTACCATTTATTGCTTTGCTTAATGCATCAATTGATAAGATACCATTTGTTATAGTGTAAATGTGCACTTATGTTTTCTTTATTGCTAGAGTTATAACTAAAATTACTAAAACTTATTATCTTTGATATGGCTTCAACCAGATACAAGTTTTTGATATAATTATGGATTTGAATTTTCATTTTAGTAGGCAATACAGTCAATCTACTCATTTCCCCAACACTAGAGCAAGGCGGTTAGAATATCCTTTGGACACCATTGCTTTCAAAGCATATGGCGACCTTAGAAAATCTCATAACATATAGCACCAAAAACACAATAATGTATCTTCTATGTCCAAGTTTTTAATATCATTTAGTAAGTATCATCTTTTATGAAGAATAAAAAAAAAAAACAATCATGTTGCTAGGACATCTTACTCTTATTTTGATTAAAAATTATGGTATTTGCTTCATGTGAAAAGATGGTGGGTGTAAAACTAATAAAGCTTATTATCTTTGATATGGCTTCAACAAAAAACAAGTTTTTGATATAGACAATATTTATGGATTTGAATTTTCAATTTTACTAGGCAACACAACCAATCTACTCATTTGCTATAGCTCTAGAGCGAGGCGGCCTGAATATTCTTTAGACACCATCACATTCAAATCTTATAGCGTGCTTAGAAAATCTAACAACATAAAAAAGCACGACAGACCTAATAATGTCTCTTCTATGTTCAACAGTTTAATATTATTTAGTAAGTATCATGTTTTCCGAAGAAGAAAAAAAATAACATTCATGTTGCTGGGGACAACTTACTCCTATATGGGTTAAAAACTCTGGTATTCGCACATGTGAAAAGATGGAGCTGTTAAATTAATAAAGCTATTATCTTTGATATGCTTCAACCAGATATAGGTTTTGATATAGACAATATTTATGGATTTAAATTTTCATTTTACAAGGCAACACAACCAATCTACTCATTTGCTCAGCACCAGAGCGAGGGCCTGAATATTCTTTCGACACCATCACATTCAGATCTTATGGTGTGCTTAGAAAATCTAATAACATAAACCAACAGACACAGTAAAGTCTCTTCTATGTCCAACTCTTTAATATCGTTTAGTAAGTATCATGTTTCCGAAGAAGAAAAAAATAACATTCATGTTGCTGAGGACAATTTACTCTTGTATGGGTTAAAAACTCTGGTATTCACTTACATGTGAAAAGATAGGAGGCCTTAAATTAATAAAGCTTATTATCTTTGATATGGCTTCAACCAGATACAAGTTTTTGATATAGTTTATGGATTTGAATTTTCATTTTACTAGGCCAAACAGCCATCTACTCATTTTCTCCACCAGAGCGAGGCGGCAAGAATATCCTTGGACACCATCACTTTCAGATCTTATGGTGCTTAGAAAATCTAATAACATAAAGCACGACAGACACAGTAATGTCTCTTCTATGTCCAACTTTTAATATCGTTTAGTAAGTATCATGAAGAAAAAAAAAATGTTGCTAGGGACATTTACTCTTGTATGGGTTAAAAACTCTGGTATTCATGTGAAAAGATAGAGGCGTAAAATTAATAAAGCTTATTATCTTTGATATGGCTTCAACCAAGTTTTTGATATAGACAATATTTATGGATTTAATTTTCATTTTACTATCTACTCATTTGCTGTGAATATCTTTCGACACCATCACATTCAGATCTTATGGTGTGCTTAGAAAATCTAATAACATAAACCAACAGACACAGTAATGTCTCTTCTATGTCCAACTCTTTAATATCGTTTAGTAAGTATCATGTTTCCGAAGAAGAAAAAAATAACATTCATGTTGCTGAGGACAATTTACTCCTATATGGGTTAAAAACACTGTATTCACTTACACATGAAAAGAAGGAGGCCGTTAAATTAAAAAAGCTTATTATCTTTGATATGGCTTCAACCAGATACAAGTTTTTGATATAGTTTGGATTTGAATTTTCATTTTACTATTCTACTCATTTTCTCCACCAGAGCCTATCCATCCATCACTTTCAGATCTTATGTGTGCTTAGAAAATCTATAAAATAAAGCACGACAGACAAGTAAAGTATCTTATATGTCAACTTTTAATATCGTTTAGTAAGTATCATGAAGAAAAAAAAAATGTTGCTAGGACATCTTACTCTTGTTTGGGTTAAAAACTCTGGTAACGTGAAAAGATGGAGGCGTTAAATTAATAAAGCTTATTATCTTTGATATGGCTTCAACTAGATACAAGTTTTTGATATAGACAATATTTATGGATTTGAATTTTCATTTTACCAAACAGCCAATCTACTCATTTGCTCCAGCATCAAAGCGAGGGCCTGAATATCCTTTCGACACCATCACATTCAGATCTTATGGTGTTAGAAAATCTAATAACATAAACACGACAGACACAGTAATGCCTCTTCTATGTCCAACTCTTTAATATCATTTAGTAAGTATCATGTTTTCCGAAGAAGAAAAAAAATAAAATTCATGTTGCTGGGGACAACTTACTTCTATATGGGTTAAAAACTTTGGTATTCCCTTACATTGAAAAGATGGAGGCCGTTAAATTAATAAAGCTTATTATCTTTGATATGGCTTCAACCAAAAACATGTTTTTGATATAGACAATATTTATGGATTTGAATTTTCATTTTACTAGGCTACACAGCCAATCTACTCATTTGCTCTAGCTCTAGAGCGAAGGCGGCTGAATATCCTTTCGACACCATCACATTCAGATCTTATGGCGTGCTTAGAAAATCTAAAAATATAAAGCACGACAGACACAATAATGTCTCTTTTATGAACAACTGTTTAATATCGTTTTGTAAGTATCATGTTTTCTGAAGAGAAAAAAAATAACATTCATGTTGCTAGGGTCAACTTACTCCTGTATGGGTTTAAACTCTGGTATTCGCTTACACATGAAAAGATAGAGGCCGTTAAATTAATAAAGCTTATTTTCTTTATATGGCTTCAACCAGAAACATGTTTTTGATATAGACAATATTTATAGATTTGAATTTTCATTTTGCTAGGTAACACTGCCAATCTACTCATTTGATCCTACACCAGAGCGAGGCAACCTGAATATCCTTTAACACCATCACATTCAAATCTTACGGCGTGCTGAGAAAATCTAATAACATAAACCACGACAGACACAGCGAAGTCTCTTCTATGTCCAACTCTTTAATACCGTTAGTAAGTATCATGCTTTCCGAAGAAGAAAAAAATAACATTCATGTTGCAGGGACAACTTACTCCTTTATGGATTAAAAACTCTAGTATTCCCTTACACATGAAAAGATGGAGGCCATTAAATTAAAAAAAGCTTATTATCTTTGATATGGCTTCAACCATATACAAGTTTTTGATATAGTTATGGATTTGAATTTTCATTTTACTAGGCAACACAGCCAATCTACTCATTTGCTCCTGCACCAAAGCGAGGCGGTCAGAATATCTTTTGGACACCATCACTTTTAGAGCTTATGGCGTGCTTAGAAAACTTCATAACAAAAAGCATGAAAAGCACAGTAATGTATCTTCTGTGTCCAACTTTTTAACATCGTATAGTAAGTATCATCTTTCTCGAAGAATAACAAAAAAACAACCATGTTGCTAGGACATCTTCCTCTTATTTGGGTTAAAAATTCTGGTATTTGCTTCACGTGAAAAGATGGAGGGCGTAAAATTAATAAAGCTTATTATCTTTGATATGGCTTCAACAAGAAACACATTTTTGATATAGTCAATGTTTATGGATTTGAATTTTCATTTTACTAGGCAACACAGCCAATCTACTAATTTGCTCTAGCTCCAGAACGAGGCGGTCTGATATCCTTTTGACACCATCATATTCAGATCTTATGGCATGCTTAGAAAATCTAAAAACATAAAGCACGATAGACACATTAATGTCTCTTTTATGAATAATTGTTTAATATCGTTTAGTAAGTATCATGTTTTCCAAAGAAGAAAAAAAATAACATTCATATTGCTGGGGACAACTTACTCTTGCATGGGTTAAAACTTTGTATTCGCTTACACGTGAAAAGATGGAGGCCTTTAAATTAATAAAGCATATTATCTTTGATATGGCTTCAAGCGGATAAAGGTTTTTGATATAGGTAATATTTATGGATTTGAATTTTTATTTTACTAGGCAACACAACAAATCTACTCATTTGCTCCAGCACCAGAGCGAGGTGGCCTGAATATTCTTTCGACACCATCACATTCAGATCTTATGTTGTGCTTAGAAAATCTAATAACATAAACTACGACAGACACAGTAAAGTCTCTTCTATGTCCAACTCTTTAATATCGTTTAGTAAGTATCATGTTTCCGAAAAAGAAAAAAAATAACATTCATATTGCTAGAGACAACTTACTCTGTATGGGTTAAAAAATCTCGTATTCACTTACACGTGAAAAGATGGAGACTGTTAAATTAAAAAAACTTATTATCTTTAATATAGCTTCAACCAGATACAAGCTTTTAATATAGTTATGGATTTGAATTTTCATTTTACTAGGCCAAACGCCCCATCTACTCATTTACTCTAGAACTAGAGCGAGGCAGCTAGAATATCACTTGGACACCATCACTTTCAAAGCTTATGGCATCCTTACAAAATCTCATAACATAAAGTACGACAAACACAGTAATATATCTTCTATATCCAACTTTTTAATATCGTATTGTAAGTATCATCTTTTTTAAAGAATAAAAAAATACAATGTGTTGCAAGGACATCTTATTCTTGCTTAGTTTAAAAATTATGGCATTTGCTTCACATGAAAAGATGGAGGGCGTAAAATTAATAAAGCTTATTATCTTTTATATGGCTTCAACTAGAAACAAGTTTTTGATATTGACAATATTTATGGATTTGAATTTTCATTTTACTAAGCAATACAGACAATCTACTCATTTGCTCGAGCTCTAGAGTGCAACGGCTTGAATATCCTTTCGACACCATCACATTCAAATCTTATAGTGTGCTTTGAAAATCTAATAACAAAAAGTAGGACAAACACAGTAATGTCTCTTATATGTCCAACTCTTTAATATCATTTAGTAAGTATCATGCTTTCCGAAGAAGAAAAAAAAAACATTCTTGTTACCAGGGACAACTTACTTCTGTATGGGTTAAAAACTCTGGTATTTGCTTACATGTGAAAAGATAGAGGCTGTTAAATTAATATAGCTTATTATCATTTATATGTCTTCAACCAGAAACAAGTTTTTGATATAACCAATATTTATGAATTTTCATTTTCATTTTCATTTTACTAGGTAACACAGTCAATCTACTCATTTGCTCCAACACCAGAGCGAGGCGGCTTGAATATCCAGTCGACACCATCACATTCAGATCTTGTGTTCTTAGAAAATATAATAACATAAACCATGGCAGACATAGTAATGTCTCTTCTATGTCCAACTCTTTAATATCGTTTGTAAGTATCATGCTTTCCAAAGAAGAAAAAATAGCATTCATGTTGCTGGGGACAACTTACTCCTGTATGGGTTGAAAAAGCTAGTATTCATTTACAAGTGAAAAGGTGGAGGCTGTTAAATTAATAAATCTTATTATCTTTGATAGGACTTCAACCAGATGCTGGTTTTTGATACAAATAATATTTATGGATTTAAATTTTCATTTTACTTGGCAACAAAGCCAATCTTTTCGTTTGCTCCAGCACCAGAACAAGGCGGCCTGAATATCCTTTCGATATCATCACATTCACAACTTATGGTATGCTTAAAAAATCTAATAACATAAACCACCACAGACACAATAGTGTCTCTTTTATGTCAAACTCTTTAATATCCTTTTGTAAGTATCATGTTTTTCGAAGAAGAAAGAAAATAACATTCATGTTGCTAGGGACAACTTACACCTGTAAGGGTTAAAAACTTTGGTACACACTTACTGGTGAAAAGATGGAGGCCGTTAAATTTGTAAAGCTTATTATCTTTGATATGGCTTTAACCAGATAAAGGTTTTTTTTACATCGACAATATTTATGCATTTAAATTTTTATTTTACTAGGCAAAATAGCCAATGAACTCATTTTTTCAAGCACCAGAGCAAGGCGGCCGGAATATACTTTGAACACCATCACTTTTAGAGCTTATGGTGAGCTTAGAAAATCTCATTACATAAAGCATGAAACACACAGTAATGTATCTTGTATGTCCAACTTTTTAATATCATTTAGTAAGTATCATCTTTTTCGAAGGATACAAAAAAAATAATGTTGCTAGAATATCTTACTCTTGTTTGGGTTAAAAATTCTGGTATTTGCTTCACGTGAAAAGAAGGAGGGCGTAAAACTAATAAAGCTTATTATCTTGGATATGGCTTCAACAAGAAAAGTTTTTGATATGGAAAATATTTATGGATTTGAATTTTAATTTACTAGGCAACACAACCAATCTACTCATTTGCTCCAGCCCAGAACGGGGCGGCTTGAATATCCTTTCGACACCATCAAATTCAAATCTTACAGTGCACTTAAAAAATCTAATAACATAAAGCACAACAGACACAACAATGTCTCTTATATGTCCAACTCTTTAATACCATTTAGTACGTCTCATGTTTTCCGAAGAAGAAAAAAAAACAACATTCACATTGCTAGGGACAACTTAGTCCTGTATGGGTTAAAAACTCTAGCATTCGCTTAACGTGAAAAGATGGAGGCCGTTAAATTAATAAAGCTTATATTCTTTGATATGGCTTCAGCCGAATACAGGTTTTTGATATAGACAATATGTATGGATTTAAATTTTCATTTTACTAGGTAATACATCAAATCTACTCATTTGCTCCAGCACCAAAGTGAGGCGGCCTGAATATTTTTTCGACACCATCACATGCAGATCTTGTGGTGTGCTTAGAGAATCTAATAACATAAATCACGATAGAAATCGTAGTTTCTATTCTATGTCAAACTCTTTTATATCGTTTAGTAAGTATAATACTTTCCAAAGAAAAAAAAAATAACATTCATGTTGCTAGGGACAACTTACTTCTGTATGGGTTAAAAACTCTAGTATTCACTTACACGTGAAAAGATGAATGTTGTTAAATTAATAAAGCTTATTATCTTTGATATAACTTCAACCATATACAAGTTTTTGATATAGTTATGGATTTAAATTTTCATTTTACTAGGCAACACAACCAATCTACTCATTTGCTCCTGCACCAGATCGAGGCCCGCGGAATATCCTTTGGACACCATCACTTTCAGAGCTTATGGCATGCTTAGAAAATCTCATAACAAAAAGTACGACAGACACAGTAATGTCTCTTATATGTCCAACTCTTTAATATCATTTAGTAAGTATCATGTTTCCCGAAGAAGAAAAAAAATAACATTCATGTTGCTGGGGACAACTTACTCCTGTATGGATTTAAAACTCTGGTATTCGCTTACAGGTGAAAGGATGGAGGCCGGTAAATTAATAAAGCTTATTATCTTTGATATGGCTTCAACCAGCTACAGGTTTTTGATATAGACAATATTTATGGATTTAAATTTTTATTTTACTTGGCTACAAAGCCAATCTACTCATTTGCTCCAGCACCTAAGCGAGGTGGCCTAAATATCCTTTCGACATCATCACATTCAGATCTTATGATGTGCGTACAAAATCTAATAACATAAACCAGGACAAACACAGTGGTGTCACTTCTATGTCAAACTCTTTAATATCGTTGCTGGAGATAAATTAGATTCCATTCAATGAAAATCAACAAACGATTAGATAATAATAAGTAGTGATCTTATCTTATATATATAGATCTCGTATATCTATATATATCATTGATAATGACAAAGCATGAAGGTATTATTTTGCAATGCAAGACATTTAGTCATCAAATTAGAAGGAAAAAAAATTGATAACTCTAGTTATAAAGAAAGCACAAGTGCACATTTACACTATGAGAAAATGGTATCTTATCAATTGATGCATTAAGGAACGAATAAACGGTAAACAGTTCACATAATCTAATCACATAATCTAATCTTAACTAATGTATCATTCAAACTCCCATTTCGTTAACAATAAAAGACAAACGATTAAGGGTTAATGGTTAATCTTAACTAATTGACACGTGAATCCTTCCAATTGAAACAATTATCAATATTAAATTTTATCTATGATATGATCCTCTAAATATGATTTCAAATCGGATTCCATTAATGAAAATCAGCAAACGATTAGATAATAATAAGTAGTGAGCTTATCTCATAGATATAGATCACGTATATCTATAGATATAATAGATAATGACGAACCAGGAAGGTAATATTTTGTAAACATTTCACATGACATAATCTTAACTAATTTATCATTCAAACTCCGATTTTGTAAACAATAAAAGACAAAGATTAACGATTTTGACCATTTTTAGCAAATAGTCCTTTGATTTTCAACTTGATTTTAGAGGTCCCTGAGTTTATAATTCCCAAGGAATTCCTAATTGGAATTAGAGTATCTTTTTTCATCAAGAGCTATGACCCTAGGGGGCAGGGACGAAGTCAGGATTTGTCCTTAGGTAGGGCCAAATATAGTTTTTGCTTGAAATTAAAAAATCCTAAAAGCGTAGGCAATAAATAAAATATTCAAATTTTCATTATAATCAAAATAAGCAACAAGCCAATAAGTAGAAGTCAAAATTTCATCAACTATGCTAATTGAACCTGACGTTACTTCAATGAGTAAAATCATCAATTAACACATCAGTACTAAAATCTTTTGCAATTTCTTTCTCAACGTAAAAAACAAGATAATTTGCAAGAAAGTCATCTTCCATCTTTTCTCAAGGTCTTGCCTTGGCAATTTTCATCGTTGAAAAAGCTTGTCAGTAGTTGCAGTTGAAACTGGAAGAGTTAAAACAAGTTGAATCAATCTTTCAACCACACAATAAACTTCTGACTTCCCAGTTTTTACCAATGCTTGACACAAATTAGAAATGGTAGACAAGTTTTGTAACTCTGGATGATCATGCATCTCATACTCGAAGTGTTGCAACTAAAATCTCAAAAGAGTTATTTCCTAGTCATTAAAATCTCCACGGTAAAATTTCTCTACAAGACTGCAAATCTTGTCAATATCGAATGACTGCTAATCATTTCTAGGATCCAAAGAAGCACTAAGAGTAAGAAGCTCCATTGTCTTCTCATTAAACCTACTATTTATGTGAGACCCCGACCTTATTTCTATCATTGTAAAAGAATTATGACTACTTAAGTACGTATTACTCTAATTTTGAGAAATGTATGTATGGTTAAATTAATCTAAAGTTATGTCTAGGTGGAATTTTCCCCTAGCGTTTTTATGAGTTTTAAGCTAGGATTTAAATGTTATATTATTTGCAATTGTTAAAATTGAGAAATTGAGATAATTAGGCTAATCATTTTATCGATGGAATATGTCCCTGAGTTACAATATTTGGAAGAATTTAATTAGGGCTTTAACTTTGAAAATGTGTGAGACTTAGAAATAAACTTAGAAAGGCATGTTAGAGTAGTTTATTTAGTAGCAGAAAATAAAGGAAATAAAAGAAAAAGGAAAAGAAGGGAGAATGGAGGCTCACGTGGGAGAAGAGAAAAAGGGGAGGGGGAGGGCAGAATTGTCATTTCCTTCGCCCAAGCCCTTGCATTTCACGCATAAGACCACCCCCTCTCTTCCTCTACCGCATTTTCAAAACACTTGCCCTAGCACCCACCCGCACAAGAGAAGAGAAGAAAGAAGAAGAAGAAGAAGAAGAAGAAAGAAGAAGGAGAGAGAGAGAGAGAGGAGGTGAGGAATTTTGGCCCTTGTTGGCCGACCAGCCCCATTTCTTTCCCATTTTCTTCTTCTTTCTTTTAATGGTTGTTGGTTGTGATATTTCTTTTAATGGTTGTTGGTTGTGATATTTGTTTGGTTTTCTCCTTGTGTTCATGTGTGTTCCTTTGAAGAAAGTATAGATCTAGTAAGTTTAAAGGGTAGTATAGATTGTACATGAAACCATGGAAAATGTGGCCAGATCTGGAAAATCATACTCAAGAGAAACCGTTTATGAACCCTAAGTGTTTGATAAAAAGCTTAAAAGAGGGCAGAAATCGGTTGGTGTGTGTATGGCCGAATTTATTGGTTTGATGTATTAGGTTTATGCATGTTAGTCTTGTTGAGAACCACCAAGCCCTAAGTGTTAGATATATGGTCAGATCTGAAAAATATGCAAGAGGACCAATAATGCACCTTAGGTGTTTGATAAAAAGTCCAAAAGAAATAGGTAAATGCAATAGTTTTAGCTTGATGAAGATGGAATCATGGTTTTGTTGTAAACTTTGAATTGGGGTCGTAAAAGTGGGAAGAATGTGAGAGAATGGTTGCTGTTATGAGATGTTAAATTAGCCTTGGATGTTGGTTGTGACATGAAGAGATTAGGGTTTTGGTTGTTGGAGGTTTGGAAGGTTGAGAAGATCATTGTTGTTGCTGAAATTTAATCTCTGCAGATTTCAAGGCTCGAATTTGGAGTGTGTTCTGATGCACTTGTGCTTATCCCTTGATCTTAAGAGGATCCTAGATTGAAGGCCTAGGAAATAGGAAGATTTTAAGCCATACCTTGGTTGATTCCGATATCTATTGAGTGAGATATGCGTTGTTCAAGGCCCGGACGTCAAGCTGCCAGCAGCCTTGCACGTCCGGAATGTTAGCTCATTTCGAATACCTTTTGAGGGATCATTTTAAGTCCAAATTTTACGAGGTTGGTCTTGAATTTTAAGTTTAAGGAAGAGGAACATTTTAAGATAAATTTCGTGTGATTTAGAGGTAAAATGAATGAGTTGTAGTATTTTGAAAATGGAGGGCCGAGCTGGAATCAGCAACAGCGTTGTTGTAGGATTTTCGCCTAATAAGAAGTGTTTGTGAAAATGTATAGTAAATCCTGCTGTTGTGAATTTTACCCCCAATCTTGACCTATGAAAGCTGAATATTTCAGAATAAATTTCATGTAATTTGGAGCCATGATTTTGAAGTTATGAATTTTTAAGTTGGAGACGTCGGGGCTGCCCGCTTGGACGTCCTCAGCAGCTTGTATTTTCAGGGAAAGGTTTTGAGTAGCAAATGAGCTTCAAATTACTTAGAATTTTGATATGTTATGAAAATTTGTGTAAGGATCAGTTTAGAATCCAATTCTTATGGCTTCGGCATCCTTAGAATAACATTTGCATTATAGGGTCACCATTGATAAGTCAAACAATATGGGTGGTGATTTTGTATGATGAGCTGTGAATAATTGAGTGACTACTCTATACATTTAGTAAGCCTATGAATAACTTTAGTATGAATCAATTGTAGGCAAGGTGCTGCCATTCGCTCAAGTGGACGGAGGTAAGTGGAATTTGTAAGTAGAAACTTACGTTTTTCGAAAAACTGGAATGATACACAGCATGAAAAGTATTTATGAATAAGCATATCAAGCATGGCATGATACAAGCATTTGCATGATTTTCTTGAATGAAAAAGAAAGTTTTGTGCAAATGAAAGCATGAGGAGTATTATGATTTCTCATTATCAAGCATGACATGACATGAGCATTTGCATAAGTTTCTTTATGCAAATGAAAAATGATAAGTATGTTATCACAAGTCAAGTTAAAGGGCTAAATAAGATGGTCGGTACCGTACCAATAAGATAGGACATCCACTCCGAAGGACGAATGCGAGAAGGATGGATGATTCCTAAGGGGCACCCACTCCGAAGGACGAATGAGAGAAGGATGGGTAGGTCCCGAGGTATGTGCAATCACACCGAAGGATGCTTGCAAGAAGGTGTGAACCTCCAAGGGTCGAGTCTAGCCACCAGGCCTAGGGCCACAACAAGGGCTAGCTCAACCAAATGATGTGTTCCCAAGGGAAAAAGGGAATAGTTCCGAAATGAACGCACAACCCTGACTTCAAGGGTAAATGGAGCGTGATAAGTAGCCAAATCAAGAAAGAAAGGTTTTCAAGAAAGAAATATTTTCAAGCAAGAAATGTTTTTCAAGATCAAGTACATTGTCTTATGCATATGCAAGCATCAATGTACATTCATGATTTATGCAAGACATGCATTATTTATTGCATATAAACCCTTACTGAGTCTTTCGACTCACAGTTTTAAATTGTACCATTCCAGACAATATTTCAGGTGGGGAAATCTAGAAGAGGGACCGAAGAGAATGTCCTCTTCCCTTTTTGTTGTTTCATTAAAGGATTAGATATAATTTTTTTGGAAGAGCCGACATGAGCCTCCGTTGTGTGGTGGTCATGGGTTATTCGGCCTAGTAAAGTTTAAGGTTTTTAACCGATTGGTATTTTGAGACTGTGTTGTAATTACTTCAAGTTATTGATCGAGATGCAAGTGTTAGAAATAGGTTCTAATGTTTCGTATGCACGTTAATCGCTAGCGATATAAAGTTTTAAAAAAAAAAAAATTAGGTATTATGATATTTTCGCTGCAAGAATTCTCTGAATGAGAAATATTCCGCTGCAAGAATTTAGTAAGTACGCTGGAGTGTTCCTTGTTGGGAATGCTCGCGGCTGTCATTAGCCTCGCTGAGCTAGCGTTCGGGGCGTGACAATTTAACTCTTGCAATTGAGAATCTATAGTAGCAGTAAATATGTCTATTCGATAATGATGTTCCACTATGATTTATTATTGTTGATGACGCTCACTATGACTTGCAGGAAAACGAGCATTCATATCTTAAATTTCAATAGAATGTTATTTACAAAACAATGACACATTCTCAAGTAATGCATCCCAACCGCTATCTCTAATAATAATGAGTAGGAGAGAGAAATAATGAGAAAGGCGATGAAAATTTGGGGAGATAAGGAGAGAAAATATGTGAAGGTAAGACTATAAATTGTGAGAGGCAGGAAGAGAAAGAAATTCAAGAAAATCTAGAGGCAGAAACAAAGAAAATCTGGGAGGCAACTGTAGAAAGAGAGAAAACCTAGGAGAGGAAGAACAGATTGTGAGAGAGAAGAAAAAAAAAAGAGGAGTTGAAACGATAGAAAATAAGGGGAGAGAAAAAATTCAAAAAGAAAAACCAAATGCATCAATAGGTTTGTTGGAGAGTTTAGAGAAATGCTTTCTGTATCTACTTCTGTAAAGGTCATTGATAGCCACAATGTCTAGTTTTGGTGACGCAAGAAATTAACCATCCTTTCAATTGCTGAATTTCGACGCTTTTTGGTTTATCAAGATGTGAAAAAAAAAAAATCAAAATTGGGGGACCACTACTCTATTCTCTCTCACACTTAATGCTTCTTACTTCCTCTCACCCTTTTTTTTCTCCAAAAATTTTGGTGAGGCCATTATAAATACTATTTAATTTTTTTAAAAAAATTTACCTATACATTAGTAAAAAAAAAAAAATTTGGGGGGGCCATGGCCCCTACTAGCCCCCCCCCCCCCCCCAGTAGCTTCATCTCTACCAAGGGGGAGGGGGAGTACACAGGCAGGTACGAACCGAGTGGGGAACAAAAATGAAGGAGCCCAGCCAAGAGGCGAATCAACTGTGTAAAGGCTAGTGGTACGGTTAGCGGGCAAGATGGTCTCCCGTTAGACTGGTATTCTACTCCTTGCTATCTCACTACCCGGCTATTCATGTAAGTGCTTAAACCCTACACACGAAACCGCCCATTTAGCTAGCAATCTGCTATATCTGAAGATGAAATTTTTGTCAAAAAAGTCATTCTTTTAAAATTTTATTCTCAAAATTAATGATTCACACGTAAGCTCCAATCATAAGTTCTCACGTGTCTTCCAAAAATTAAAATAATGTAACTTATAATTTTCTAAATTTTTTTTTTCTTAATTTTTTGCTTTTTAAAATAGCTCTAAAAGTGATGGTGTCCAAAGGGTAAATAAGCTGGAACACTTCTTTAACAAAAGAATTGAAAAAAAAAAATAGAACCCACCAATGAATTAGATTACCATGCAAAAACGAGATCTGTCATACTACAATAAGGCGTAAGAGGTTATATTTCCTACTATTAATCCTCAAGTTACAAAAATTAAGAAAGGTAATAATGGCAATACTACTCCGCATGTCTCAATCATATCAATTGACGCTTGGATCCTACCAATTGACACATTTATCAATATTTAATGTTAATGTCTATGATATGATCCTCTAAATATGATTTCAAATTAGATTACATGAATACAAATCAGCAAACGATTAGATAATAATAAGTAGTAAACCTATCTTATATATATATATATATATATATATATATATATATATATATCATTGATGATGACGAACCATGAAGGTACTATTTTTTTATGCAAGACATTTAGTCATCTAATTAAAAGGAAAAAAATTCGATAAACTCTAGTTATAAATAAAACACAAGTGCCCATTTACACTATGACAAATGTTATCTCATCAATTGATGCATTTAGGAATGCAATAAACGGTAAACATTTCACATGATCTAATCCTAACTAATGCATCATTCAAACTCCGATTTTATTAACAATAAAAGAAAAATGATTAACAATCAACGGTTAACTGTTAATGGTCGATGATCCTGTCGTATATTCTATAACTCTTACATATCTCAATAATTATGATGAATGATCGATGATGTTAATTACATAAGATCATTAGAAGTTAATTGCTTTCCCTTTCCATAAGATCTAATCCCCCCCCCCCCCCCCTACGGGTTTTCTTTTCTAGTTAGCAATTTTTCATTTCTAGTGGCATGCTTTTCCTACCACTAAACTCTATATAAGATTTGAACCTAATGAGCTTTAAAAATGTGATACTTACTAAATGATGCTGGCTTTTGTTCACAATCAATATTTTGATGATTTCAATAAATGAATGAAGTTTACAAAATGGACATCTTCAATGACAAAGACATCTTTATCAAAGAGCCAAAGACAAGAAGATTGAAGATCAAGAAGATGCAATGAGCTCAAAAGTGAAGATTCAAGATCGTAGGGTACAACCTTGTAACTTTTAGTTTTACTTTTGACAAGGATTTGAATCACACTTGCATATCTTTCAAAACGTGCATAAACCGTTTTACCTCTTGTTTGAAAGATCAAATGTTTTTAATGGTTTCAAAATAGCCCAATCAACTCTCAAACCTTTTATATACTTATAGGTAGTTAGTCTTTAAAACTGGGTGTTTCAAAATAGTCAAAATTGTAGTTTTAAATGAACCGGATCATGTGCTTAAGTTGAGGAGGTTGACTGGCTGGTGAAGCGGTCAACCGGACTTCGACTGCTTGGTGTAGCGTTGACCGGTCTATGTTTTGAAATAGATCCATTCAGTTCTGACATTGTGATTGTTGGATAACAGTAACACTGAAGTGGTCAACCAGTACATGAAGCGGTTGACCGGTATAACGGTAAAATTTCTAACAGCTAGAAATGGCTAGTTTTTTCATGTGGCCTATATAAAGACATTCCTATTGTCTCAAAAAGAAAGAGTTCAACCACATATCATTTTACATAGCTTGAGAAATATCTTAAACATTTTTATTCCATATTTATCATATCATTCACACAAATTACATTTTCACATCCTTGTCATTGTGTGAATCAAAGAGATAGAGCTTTCCATTTTCATATCCACTCTTTGAGAGAGTTTATTCTTGTATCTTCCTATCCAAAAGAGGTGATTCCTTTAGTGAGGTTGTTCACTAAAGAAGAAGCTTAGAGAGGATATATCTCAAGCTTGATTGGGTTGTAAGTGGTGAGCCCGAAAATCACTTGAATTGTGAGTGTTGAGCCTGGGAAAATACTTGTACGCTTCTCTAGCACCCAGAAGCTAGAGTGTATACTATTTGAAGATAGTGGGAAAACCTCAAGGCTCGGTAAAGGAGCTTGAGGGGTGGATGTAGACGGGTTTGTCGAACCACCAAAAAATCTAGTATTTGCTTATCTAAACTACTCTCATTTACATTTAGTACTTATCTAATTGTTTAAATACTTGTGCTAAACTAATTTTTACTTTGTAAACATGACTTTTGGGGTTAAAAGAGAAAAAGTTTGGAAACCCAATTCATCCTCCCCCCCCCCCCTTTTAGGTTGCCTTAATCCTTGGACTTATAATTGGTATCCGAGCTTGGTGCTCGTTATACAAGATTTAAAAATCTTGAATTAGAATGGCAACTTTAGGCGGGTTTGCCCAACCACCTAAAAATCTAGTGTTTGCTTCTCTAAACTCTACTCTTTACATTTAGCACTTATTTACTTATGGCATCTATATCTCTTTAAATACTTGTGCTAAACTAGTCTTCACTTTGCAAACACGACTTTGAGGGTTAAAAGCGAAAAAATTTGGAAACCCAATTTACCCCCTTCTTGGGTTGCCTTAATCCTTGGACTTACAAACGATATTAAAGATTTGGACATAGAAGAGACATTACTATGTATATCGTGCTGTATGTTAAGAGATTTTCTAAGCACGCCATAAGCCCTAATAGTGATGGAGTTTAAAGGAGATTCAGGCCGCTTTGCTCTGGTACTGGAGCAAATGAGTAGATTGGTTGTGTTGCCAAGTAAGATATAAATTCAGATCCATAAATATTGTATATACCAAAAACTTGTATCTGGTTCAAGCCATATCAAAGATAATAAGCTTTATTATTTTCACGGCCTCCATCTTTTCACGTGTAAGCAAATACCAGAGTTTTTAACCCAAACAAAAGTTAGATGCATGTCCCTAGCAACATGAATGTTCTTTTTTTCTTCTTCTTTTGAAAACATGAAATTTATGTACTTAAGTATCTACTGTGTTATGGTATTGCATGCAAGGCCTCCGCATTATATTTAACAAAGAATTAATTCAAAATATGAGAACATATGAGCTTTTAATATTGATATGTGTATATATATATACATACACGATGCAATGAACTCATCTTGATCTCTTTTTCCTCCTTAATTGTAACTTTTTTATTTCCCAACAAATAAATGTAGAAGACTACGATTTAAACTGAAAGTTGAATTCTTTGCAATACTTGTCAGTTGATTATCAATAGCAGAGAAATTTAATAATCATCTAACACTTTTTTACCCCATCTTCGAGCATTATCAATCTTGAAAGTTGCTTGCAGCCCTAGATTTGACAAAGATTTTCAAATTAAGAGGATCATGCAAGTTTTGAAAGGGTAAACACATTGCAATAGTACTTCTTGAACAAAAGAACTGAAAAACAAAAGAACAAACCAACTAATGAATTAGATCAACATGCAAAAACCAGATCTGTCATAATACAATAAGCCATTAGCGATTAGATTTCCTACCACTAATCCTCTGGTTACTCTATAATACGTAATGTAATAATGGCATACTATTCCGTAGGACTCAATCATATCAATTGACGCATTTATCAATATTAAATGTTGTCTATGATATAATCCTCTAAATATGATTTCAAACTAGATTCCATTAATGAAAATCAGCAAACAATTAGCTAATAATAATAATAATTAGTGAGCTTATCTTATATATATGTCATTGATAATGACAAAAAATGAAGGTACTATTTTGTAATGCAAGACATTTAGTCATTTAATTAGAAGGAAAAAAATTAATAACTCTAGCTATAAAGAAAACAGAAGCGCACATTTACACTATGAGAAATGGTATTTTCTTAATTGATGCATTAAGCAACGCAAGTAACAGTAAACAGTTCGAATACAATAGAGACTTGAGGTGCTTTTACGCCTTAAAAATTGAAGTTAGATTTTAATCTGTGTTTTTAAAGAAAATGTTCAATATCTTGTCATTCTAGTATTTCACTACCTTTTAGATATTCGTAAGGGGAAACATTATAGTATGCCCCATATTTATTTGGTAAAATCAAAGTGCTCTATCAAGTTTTGTTTTGTCTGATTACTCCCTTTAAGTTATAAATCAATTCTCGCATGTTGTTCGATTTGGCCATAAAATCAACAGTAAATTGATGCATAATGATCAAAATATCCCTCCCAGGAAAAATTAGGAAAAATTGAATAATAAAATTAAAATTACAATAAATTTTTTTTTTCATTTCTCAATATTTTGATATTTTATATTGGAGGGGCATTTCAGAATTCCACGTCACTTCTGTCTGATTTAACGGTCAAATCAAATGACGGGTGGTAACTGAATTTTTTTGCAACTTAAATGCATAATCAGACAAATTGAAACTTGAGAGGGACACTTTGATTTTGTTCCATAAGTATAAGGCATAATATGATGTTCCCCGCTTCTTAACTTTGCAGTCCTTATTCTCAAACTTAGGAAGTACTAAAGTGATGAAATTATATCAATTTGGTTGAAATTAATTATTATTAGACTAGAAGCTCCACCTTGAAATTATCTTCGAAAATCTATTTTTCAATGCCTAACACCAGTTTACTTTTGAATCTTTTGACCTTGGTCAATTGACTAACTAGAGTTAAATTTCATCAATCAAGATATAACCTAAACAATCTAAATGAGGTTAGTTATTTAAGTGATAAATACACTTTGCACCCACATATTAAAATATAGGGAGATAGACACATTGCACCTTACACTATTAATTTTTGACACATTGTATCCTTCAACTACCAATGTTAGATATTTTGCATCTTCCGTCAAATTTTTCTGTCAAAATTGGATTGAAATGACGATAATCTCCCTTACCTACATTGCATATATTCATATCCACCGAGGACATTAATTTTGTCAATTCATTGAGTCATTTGAAGCTTTAACTTCATTTAGGTGTAAAATTTTTTTTGGAGAAAATAAACTTTGCACTTTCAATTTCGTGACATTTAGCAATTCAAGTTTCGATTTTCGATGATTTGCACCCTCTCGTTAAATTGACTGTTAAAACTAATGGAAAATAGAAAAGAAGGTTGAGGAGTAATTTGCCCTTACTTTAAAATTTATTGATTTATGAACTAATTAAATTTGTCTTCTTCAAAATCTGGCTTCAAATTTTAAACTAATTCGAAATGGAAGTCATAGATCACATGATTTGACCCTTTAAGATGTCTTGTTAATTATAGAGATATATAACAACAAAGGAAATTAAAGGATAATATTTTGATCAATTAATCTTTTCTTCTCTTCTCTTTTGTGATAAAAACTGATGTCCCCTATACGAATGGATTTGATTCTCATTTTTTTTTATTTGATTGGGCTGTTTTCATGTGCAAGATATTTTCCTAACAAAAAGAAAAAAAAACCTCTGTAAATGGGATACCATTTCACAAGAATACAACACGACATAATAAAAAAGTATCAAATTAATCAGCAAACGAAAGCCTTTTAGCTTCTTTGAAAATCATGTGCCCTGAGCGCCCCCCCCCCCCCCCCCCCCCCCCCAAACAAAGAAAAAACGCTTTTTTGGGTAAACAAAATTATCACTAATGTGATGTAAAAAAAAAAAAAAGAAGAATAGAAAGGCAAATTAAATATAAATAGATTTTTTTTTGTACAGGCAATTAATGGAGTACTATATATATCTATGAAAGAATATTGAATACAGCGTTCATATTAGTAATAATTAATAACCCAGAAAACATATTCATCGATACGAATAGATAACAGAACTGCCTATAGAAATGAAACAATTTCACCAAAAGCCATAAGTACCCTCAGCCATACAAATTAAGATCATTTAAACAAATGTTCTTAATTAATCCAGAATGTGACCACACAAAACCATGATCTGTTGTTGAGATAAAGTACTAGTTATTTGTGTACAACTTTTATCATTCTTTAAGGTCATGAAAATTAGTGGCTTGCTGAATAATTTCTTAATATTTTTTTGGTATAAAACGGAAAGTAAGCTTAAACTACATTTTTTCCTTATTTGTTTATGTATATATTAATATTTATATAAATAGTAGAGGCAATTTTAAGTTTCTCTTTGCCTTATGTACATATCATCGACAATATGTTAGGTCAAAGAATTATCTATATCATATGTATTCATAATGATCATACACAAGCTATCACTACAATAAATGTACTATTCGATGACGCGTTTCTTGGGTGCGGAGGGCATCCCGTCGTCCAAGCCTTCTCATCAACGACCTCCAAATCATTTCCGCGGTGGATAATTGAGAATGCGCTACCATGGCTTGGCGACAAAGATTTTTATCTACAAAAGAATAGCGACTTGTCGACATAGGGTGCAGTCATTGGAATAGTCGACCGCTCCATCCGATGTCATGGAAAATCAGCAAATTTAATCAGCAAACGAAACCCTTTTAGGTTCTTTGAAAATCATGTGGCCCCTGGCAAAGAGACAAAAGCAACTTTTCTGGGGGAACAAAATTATCGCTAATTTGATAAAAAGGAAGAAGAATAAAAAGGTAAATTAACTAGAAATAGATTATTTATTTCCATATATACATTGTGATAATTAGCCTGTCTCTTTTGTTTTTTTGAGCAGGCAATTAATGGAGTACTATATATATCTATGAAAGAATGAATACAGCATTAATCATATTATTAATAATTAATAACCCAGAAAACATATTCATCCATACGAATAGGTACCAGAACTGCCTATAGAAATGATACAATTTCACCAAAAGCCGTGACCCTCAGCCATACAAATTAAGATCATTTCAACAAATTTTCTTAATTAATCCAAAAAGTGACCACACAAAACCATGATTTGTTGTTAATTAAGATAATTAAGTACTAGTTATTTGTGTACGACTTTTATCATTCTTTAAGGTCATGAATTGAAGTAGCTTGCTGAATAATTTCTTAATTTTTTCTTGGTATAAAATGGAAAGGAAGCTTAAATTTTTTTGCCACAAATTAAGTAGCATATTCTGTATGTATCCGACCATTATTAGGCATAATTTGGAAGAGAAGAAAAAAATGAGAACCGGTATAAGGACCCTGATGATGGCGGGAGCTGTTGTCTGCCTTCTCTTAATTGCATATGCTGACGAAGGGACTGCCAGCTTCTACAAAAGCCCTTATCTTCGTGAGTACAAATATTTTTATAGAGACACATACAGAATATTTGAACCCAAATATATAATTAATGACCATTATCCTTAATTTGGCAGCATCTGCATGCTATGGATACGAAGACGTCGCTGGCTTCTGGATAGCTGCAGCAAGCAATGCCACATGGAACAACGGGAAAATTTGTGGGCAAAAGTTTTGGGTCAAATGCACGGGGGGCGCAAACCTTGCTCCAAATCCCTGTTACTCTGGTGGCATTGTGGTTACGGTTGTTGATTATTGCCCAAAATGTCGTGCGACCTTAAACCTTTCTCTATTGGCTTTCTCCGTAATCGCTGATTTTGATGCAGGGAGAGTGAAAATCTACTATGAAAAATATCCGATGTTAAAATAAGGAGTACTGTTTTATCTGGAGGGAAGGGTTGCAGGCTATTCTCTCGTCCGGAGTTTATCAAACAGGAGCGAGTGCAACATGACTCGGACTTGGATGGGTTCCTCGTCATTAAATAAAAAAAAAGGTGTATTAATGAATATATAGTATAGTATTTTGTAAGGTATTAATTTCTGATCTTTTAAGAATTAGTCTGGCCATATTATGTAAGCAAACAGTGTATGTAAAAAATTCTATGCTTTTCCAAAATATTATGTAGCATGCATGATGAATTGTATGCGTCAAATACATATGCGTTTTGTTCCCTGACACTAAAAACCAGAGACAAAACAGGGGTAGAAATCCTAAGTAAACAAATTAGCTCTACAAAAAATTTGACTTTTTTACACGTCTTTTCTTTTTCTTTTTTGGAAAAGCCAAAATCCGTCCTAAAAATTACTCTTTCAAGATGGATTTTGCAATCCGTCTAAGACATGACTACCTAAATTTTTGCGACAGAAAATGAATTCGTCCCAAAAATTATATTTTTCATGATGGAATTTTCTATCTCAAAAAAAAAATCTCAATTTTTTTGGAATGGATGTACAACAGACATATGCTGCCCCTAAAAATTTCATTGTTTTTGGCAACGAAAACATCCGTCCCAACATTACCGTTTGAACGCTTATCACTTATCGTTAGAACGACGTTTGAATAAAAATAAAAAATTAAGCATCAAATTACTCTCTTTTTTTTTTCGTTGGAACACTTATATCTACCGTTAGAACGAGGTTACGTACCGTTCGAACAGTAATACAAGGACGTTCAAGCAATTTTTGAAGACAAAAAATGGCTCCATGTCAAAAAATTACTTATGTTCATAGCCATTGGATGTAAGGTTCGCACGATAACTCATGGGCATTGGAACAATTTTTGGGACAAAAAATGTCTCCGTGCCAAAATATTATTTTCGTTTCTAGTCGTTGAATGCAGCATTCGAACTGTAATTCATGGAGGTTCCCCATCAGTCCCAAAATATTTTGAGTTTTCTGTCTCAAAAAAATCAGTTTTGTTGCAGTATAGGATTACATTAGAATTTTTAGATTAGGGGAGGGCGAGATTTTAATATTTTTGTAATAAGTCTATGCTAATTTTTTTTATTTTATAAGGAAAAGTACTTTAGAGTTCTCCTATGTAATTAAGTTAGGTCAGGTGCATCTAACCCGATGCACAACAATATTTTGCCTAAAGAGATGGGTTGCAGGCTCTCCTTTCATCCGGAGTTTATCAGGTAGGCCGGGTGAGTCAAATTAATATGGCACTACCTTGAGTGGGTACCTCGTCGTCTGAAAATAAAAAAAATAAAAACAAATAAAAATAATAAGGAAGAAGAATTTAATGAAAGGTTATAATGTGTGTCGACCCCGGTTTAAGTTATGCTCGCTTAAGAAACGCCAGACCAAATTATTGAAGCAAAAAATGTATCTAAAAAACTCTATGCTTTTTCATTAATATTATTTGTCATGATGAAATATTATATGCATACGATACGTCTACGTTTTACACATTAACGCAAATTAAAAGCAGAGACAAAACAAAACTAGGGGTTGAAGTGTATCGTCAGTAATGAAACTAGGATTTTTAACCTAGGGAAGGGCAAGACAATAATATTTGGTAATAAATCTATGCGTATAACACAAGTTGATAAATTATTGTACTTAATTACCCAATAAGTCTATGCACATGTTAAGAATTGTATAAAATACAACCAATAGAATTATAGAATATTAGAGTTAAAAACATTTTTTACTCCTGAACTATTAGGTCATTCATACTTTACGGTTTGCACTTAAAAATATCAATTTTAAGATATTTCACTTTCAAACTACCAATAACTAACATATTGCACTCTAAATGTATGGTTTTCAACAAATTGAACCGAGAATTGGACAAAAAAAATCATGCACAATATATCTGCATTATTTAGACTAGAAAATGATAAAACTAAACCAGTAGCCTATAAAAAGAAGCAAAAACGTGAGGAAAAAGACCAAAAAAAAAAACTAAATATTTTTGTTAAAACAATAATGGTAATGTTGTTGTTTCTAGCCTAAAGAAAATAAATACAATACACAATTGAACGAAAATCATATATCTAAGGTGTTCGAGAATAAAGTGTTTCCAAATTGATAATTTAGGGTGCATAATACAAATGACCCCACAATTTAAGAGTAAAAAATATATTTAACTCAGAATATAATTATTCGGCTATATAGACAAACATGACATTAGATTAAGAGAGAACTACACTTTGTTCTCTCTCTGCTCACTTTGTAATTTACACCCTAAAGTAGCAATTTTAACCCGTTGTACCACAAACTAACAATATGTTTGCACTTTACATCAAAGTTGAGATTTCGCCATTAAATTGAACAAAAAAAATGTGACATGTGACACAAACTTAATAGATATCAAATATAAATCTACTGATGGTTCGGGGGTATATGTGTTTAGTGGTTTAGGAGTAAATTATAAAATAAGTAGTATTTAGAGGGTGGAAGAGGAAGCCCTGATGTCTTAGTATAAATTCATTGCAACGGCATAACAGTTCGAAACCCTGAAAAGAGGTCCTCAGAGACGCAAGCGGCCGAGTGAGTGTCCCAAAACGCGGACTTCGGAAAGCTCTGTCTCTCCAGTACTACTGGTCGAGGATCCGATAGAAAGAACGGCATCTCAGAAAACCAGTGTCGCTGTCCTTATCGGCTCTTGGCTCGCTATGATGCCTACACATTACCCCCAACGCCTTTCGGCGAGCGCTGTTTCAATGGCGCCTCTAAGTTCTTTTTCCTCTTCTTTCTAAGAGAAATTATCTGGGTTTCTTTAGGCAGGTAATAAGCATTTTCCCTTTTAAATTCTACTCTCTCCATCACGAGATCTAACCAAGAGTGGCACAAATATATACTTCCCACAACCCTTTTAGGAAACAGAAACCTCCTATTTACCGATCCAAATCTAAAAACTAGATCTTCTGATCTCATTAAGTCATCAAAAACCAAACCTTAAACCAAAGTTATTATAGGTGCTTGGATGCTGAAATAGTTCGTCTGTCTAATATGGGGTTAAAAATCGTAGTATGGAGCAAAGCAGTACTATGATGATCTCCAGCGCCCAAGGAACAAATAGCAACGAGAATTAGCGTTGGTGAAATTTTTGCAATATAGGAAAGAAAAGCCTTAGGAACTTCACAGAGCTTCCGATGCTTAAGTCGGTGGGTCATTTCCAGAGAATTCCAATTTTGAGAGGTTTATTCGATATACCTTTATGTGTTCTGTGCTCCCTGATTTATTTCTCCTTCAGTTATTGTTCTTCCGGCCATTCTGGTAGCCGTTTTGCCCTGTAGAAGATGACTAAATGGGCTCTCGGGCCTAAAACGAGGGCCTGCTGATACCAGAAAACGGCTGGGCCTAAAATGCCACAAAGGCCCAATACTAATGGGCTCTTGGGCCTAAGTGTGGCTTTGGTGCGAAAATTGGTCATAAGATATATGTCCCTCAAAATCAAGGAGGCCAAGGTCACGGCAACTTCCGTTGGCTGTTTTTTATTTTGTGACAGTCAAACTTTCCGCCATTTAAACACAACTTCGAATGAAACAAGATAAAACGAGGATTTGGAGGATCGCTTGTTTTTCGATTCCAAAAGGGTTAAACAAAAATATATATATATAGCTTACAACCTTCAATATAATTTACTTATATTATTTACTGCGAGTCTTATCATTTGACGTGTCTTTCTTTTTCTCATGAATTGAAGCATCTAATTAGACAGTAAAATTTAAGAGAATTTCTCTTTTTGGGTAAGCAATTTAAGAGAACTTCAATTTAAGAGAATTTCAATCTTAAAAAAAGTCACTAAAAACAGTTTACGTTACGCTGGCATCCAGCCACTCATGTCAACTTTGGTCAGTCTTGGCAACTGCTGTTGTAAAACGTGTCATTATATGTTTATTTTTCTTGTATTGAACTATGTGCCCAGGGATTGGTTTGATGCCAACGAGAGTTAATTATTGCTCTGATCTAATCCATAACAATGCATGCCTTGCGTGATGTTATTAGAGGATAAATAAGTTAGACCCGTTGGTGTTAAATTAAAATTTGCATCAAATTGTCTACATTATTTAGACCTAAAATGTCATGTTGGACAAATCTTTTGTCAAGACAATGTACCTTCAAGTGATTAGAGACCGTGTGATTGCTTGTCAGTGGTAATGATGTGTCTCTCTCATCTACATACGAGTTATTCCATTAATTAAGTCAATCGAGTTGACGGAATGACCACTCTAATACACAAAGAATTTTTTGAAATTAATATTGGACAAAATAAAACTTAGGAACTAGTTTAGGATTCGGTCATATTCTAGGGACTAGTAGACTAATTAAGCTTAATTTTTAATTAGAAGTCAAATTAATTATCATTAGTTATTATTTGGGATGTTTTAGTTCTATTGTGCTAGTATAGTACCTAGTTGTACACATATAGAAGTTTAAAATATTTTTATTTCTCTGTAATATTTAGTCTATAAATTAGAGGTGTATCATTGAATAAAAGACAGATTAGTTTCTTCTTTTCTTATTGGTGAGATGCTAATATGAGGTGTGACACCTCAATTAGTGGTGAAAAGTTGCTATCCATGACTTTTTCTAACAAATTTTCTTACCAATATTTTTCCTGTGCTATATATGCGCCATATTATCGATTCAAAGTTTTGAGTACACGAAGATTTAGTAACTCTTATTCTCTTCTATTTTCCATCTGTAGATAAAAAAAAAAAAAAAATGATTTTCACATTCCTCCCCGAAGTGCCTTAATTCCATTGAGATAATTGGGATATTTGCATTTGTTGGTCATGGCTTTACATGCATGGCCAGCCTCTAATTTCCCTCGGTGTATATAAAAGAGTTGCTGGGATCGAGCTAGGGAGAGCAGCTGGTTAAGGATAATTGAGAATTCACTTGACGATCGAGCCAAAGGCAAACAATTTATCAATGAGAGTATACGTACTGTGTGAGAACTTTTAGTCGGGCTGCAAAAATTCAAGAGATGCCATCTTATCCGAAGCATCTAATAGCTTTTGGAAAGAGAATTAGTAGAGACAACAACCGAAATATTTCATGTGACTTTCCAGACCGTAAATAAGTAACACACATCGTCATGATCACCATCGAATCATCTTCGCAATCAACAATATTACTTATTTAACCACAAATTAAACTAATTTTCGAATCATCATCATTCTTTAACTACACTTTGAAGATCAACAACGAGAGGTTCGTGAGCCTGTGCTGACATGGCGAGCTCAAACTGCCTCAAAGAAATCGTAGGGAAAGAAAGTATCTCCGGAGCTTTGAGATTTTCCCAACCCTTTATATGAGTGTTGGTTGTAGAAGACCCATCCAATCCTATGTGCGTGACGTGCTTCACATCTGTTGGATATCCAATTTCCATCTCCTTCTCCATTTCTCCAATCTCTTCTTTGTAGACTAAATTTTCAAGAGAGAGAGAGTAAATGAAATGGAAAGAAGTAATAATATGCAAATACTGCTAATAGATCAGCAATTAATCTGCAGATTGCTAAAATTTCAAACGTACATATATAACAAGAACATCCCAAGACCAAATTAGGGAGGAGTTAATTAATCTAATTACGTACCAGTAAAATCTTTACTCACAAGTTGTCCAAGGAGAACAAAACCACCATGTAACAAGTTATACAATGTAAACAATATTAATAAAGGATGGTCGGTTCGATAAGATGAGCTATGCTAGATTAGAAAGTGATCTTACTCTTTGGGGAACATAAATCGGCTTCTTATGCATAAACTTAAATTCATTGTCTCTCCTTTCGTTTCTCTTAATATTTCTTTCCCTATTGGGTATTATAATTTTGATTTGAACAAGTTAAAACATCATTTCTCAAGCTAATCTTAAGATTTTAATTTCGAAATGCACAAGGAAATCCCTTCTTTTTTAAGATAAGAAAGCGCAGAAAGTCGTTAAGCAACAGGATAAAGTCGTTAATATTTTAATTTTAAAGTAAAAAATGTCTAAAATTAGTAGTTGGAGTGCAATATGTCAAAACTGATATTTTATATGTATCAAACTCTTTATAATTGACAAGCAAAAAATGTATTTATCCCTTAAGAAAAATATCAGAAGTCCAGAATGTACCGTGATCTCTTACCTTGAAATCCTATATTGTCGTGTAATGTGGGTTTGTAAATATGGTTCATATGTTGTTGATCAAAAAGTTTGGGATGCACAAATCACAAGCAATAGCTAACTAACAAAGCTTACTTCGGTAACCTAATTCTCTATTTACTCAATTTTTTTTTCAATATTTAATTCCACAATTTAAAGGGTCTATCGTATTATTCACTCGATCAAAGGATGCCAGGTCCCTTAGTTGACCCGTCTAGAAATAATCCTATCTGAAAGCTCACAACTTGCCCCAGTGGAATTGATGCTGAGAAAGCAAGCAAAGGAAGTTGCCTACCTAATTAACTATTTCCCATAATCTTTCTTGTCCATAGCTACAAGAAACCTTTAGGTTGGAGTATACCATGGAGAATCTTTCCAACTAATCTAAACCAAATAGATAGATATAATTTACTTAAAGAATAATAAAAAATAAATAACAGTAAGATAATTAGCTTACTATATAGACTCTGATGATCTCGAGCATATTTAAGTTGAATTAACATAATGTAAAGAAAAACCACAACATGTGGGAAACAACGTCTCCCTAGTATGCCTCATAAACTGTCTCGATCCCATGAATAGTATAAATGCAAGGAGATCTGGAGGTTTAAATTCTTATTTGTAATATATTTATGATTCCCAACGCAAACTCATCAAGTGTCCATGCATTTTTTTGAAAACGATTCAGATGATAATAAGCATCGAAGAACCAGTGATATTCATCGATCCCGGCCACTTACCAAAGAGTTGAGAAAAGCTTTTGATGCTCCTAATCACTCGCTGAATCCCACCGCCAATATTCGGCTTTGGACGTAGAGCCAGGAAACTGAAAGAATTCTTCATTTTTCCTCTAGATGACAACCTCTCTTCTCCTTCTTGTCTTCCTTATAAAAAGTACGACAGATAACCAAAGCAGTCAAATGCTGCAGCAAAAGATTCCAGCCCAAAAAGATACGACAAAAACTACTAGGAGAGAATAATGAGCTGAGATGATGGAGACCATACTCGTTAAGGGAGGCTTTGGCTGATGATCTGCTTTTGGTTTCTTCGGTTGACTCGTGCCAAGAGCAACGCTGGATTCTGAAGTGCAGCCTATGGAGAAAGGAAGAACTACAAATCTCTCCGCTCGATCTCTCATCCCTTCATAGGCTGATAGGAAGAGACTAGCTGGAGAACAGTACCAGGCGGATCAACAAGAGGTGGGTGTTGCTGTGGAGGGCATGGAAACCACTGGAATTGAAGCTGGGAATGTTATATTGGATTTCCTGTTGGCTTTAGGAGCAAGCCAGAATGATTTATGTATTGAAGTGTAGGATCAAACCAAGTTTGGTATGAGAGGGATGGAGAATCTATCATTATGGGGAGTGGGTGTTAAGAGTGGTTAGTTGGTTAAACCGTGCAACTCAACCTACTTGTTCCTGAATGGAAGTCCAATTTGCAGGATTAGGACCATTTTTGAGCCCACAGACCAAACTTACACAAAACTATCCTTAATTATTCTCCATGGTGGGCTCCTTTCACTTGTCTCTCTTGTACACCAAGCCACCATGCATGACACCATCTAGGTTCACGGGCTCCTCTTTTTTCTGCCTTTTTTGTTTTCTCTGCCTTTTTTTTTATATTAACGGGCTCTGAATCTGTAGAATTTGAGTAAAACCCAAGGGATATCCGGCAAATGAAGTTCAAATGCAGGCTCAAGTGTTTCTTGGTTTCCAAGTTCGTTTGTTGGAGTTGATTCCATTTTTTGCACCATATTTCTTTTGTCCTCTTAATTTAATTGTTACAATATTTACCGATTTGTTAATTAATACGCTCTTTAAAATTAAATTTTGAAACTAAAATTAGAATTTAAACAGACGGGCCAGATCACAAAAAGTCATGAGCTCGTGATCCCAAAGAGGACCAACATGGTTGTTGCCTCATTTTAATGATAAATCAAATAGGTCAGTTTCGGGATCAATTTGAGGGGGGTCAGTAAAATGGATGGATATATATTGTGAATCTAAATATTACATAGACCAATTTCAACAAGAAAGAAGAAATCAGCTAGCTTCGAGAAAGTTCATGATTAAAACCCTCTTCTTTTCAGAAATAGGAAACCCAGTCCCCATCAATCCCGCGAACTGTTGACTAAGTGGTAAGATGCTTATATATCCTCGTGAATTGGTTTGGCGCAATTGGGAAATCACGGATTCGATTATTCATGGGCCCAAGATCATGCTCATATCTCAGGCCCCAAGTCTCTTTACCTATGCCTTTGTTGGGATCAGGCTTTAGGTCGATTGGTATTTTGGAAGTGCCTCTAACCCCCCAAACATTGATCTCGCTTAACGGGCTCTATATAGATCTGTCCAGGTCCCTGTGATGGGTTCTCCAATGGCTAAGGGTGCTACCATGGTTACACTAGGATATAGAGGTCTAATTTCACGTTCCACAACTATAGGGTCAATTTTTGGTCGTCGCTATATGTTGCAGAAGGGAATTTGGCGACCACAACTATGTCGCGCCACTAATACCCCATTAGCCTTTTGACATGTAATTAGTGTCGGAATGAAGTCTGTGTTAATAAGGAATGTTTCTCCTCGCCAACCGATCTTTTTGTACCGACCAAATGGTTACTGCGCACGCTAGTGAATCTTTTTACCAACAGCCAACTGCATCTTTGGTCCCTTCTGAGACAAGAATAGTCGTCGTTAAAAAGTATAGTGCATTTTTTACCACTTTGTTTTTTTTTTTTCTTTCCCAGCTGCCTCCTCTGGCTTTTGTCAGAGCACTCGGAGGTTTCTTTTCCTTTCTTCTTTACCAAAACCACGACATATTTTAAGGTTCTCTCACCGTGCATTCCTATCTTTCTCCTCCCCTCCCTCGCGTGTATATTCCGAGTTCAAATTTTTATCATCTTACCTAATGAATAGGGTTTTCTTTTGGTTGAATTTCGAGTGCTCTGTTAGTCCCCGAAACATGAACTCGGGTGACTAGCTGGAAGAACTTTGTCTTACCTGCCAAATCTTCTGAGGAAAATACTTACTTTTTAGCTAAATGTTCTCAACACCATTTCATACCTAAATGGTTCCTCACTTGCGTACACTGAAAGACAAGAAACGAAAACCCCGACTTTTAGAAATCTTCCTTTGAGTTGTCATCGTTACACATGCTTTCGGTACTCTTTAGACACCAGTGTCCCACGTGAGCATTACCTTGACATAAAAAAAGTTTAGCACTGAAATTTATTTCTCTTGAATGCGTATATTGGAGTTTATGGGATAGTTTTGAAATTGCGGAAATTAACATGTTTGCAAACACTAAAATTTTGAAAAAAATTTTGAGTATCGTAAAAAAGTGAGAAGATTAAAGTTTTATTAGATTTTGTGAGAAAGTATTGTAAATAGACTGATTATTAGAGTGTTAAATAATAACTGGAATTGGTGGATGATTTACAACTTTAGCCCTAAAATAATGAACTGCACAAAATCTTCTTTGTGCCTTTGTTGGTAAATTGCCAAAAGAGACAGCCATTACCGTGAATGCTGTGGGACCCGGTCCTCATCATGACTTGCAGTGACTGTATATGCCGTTCGGAGTGTTTTAAAAAGCGGAGGAGTTTGTAGGCCAAAGTCGACGTTGTATGAGTTATTCATAGGGGCAAAAGCGCCACAAAGGCAAATATCTAGGAGAAAAAGCGTCCCAAATTGGAATTGAATTCGTGTTCGCATTCCAGAACAATAAAAAATTCTCAAATTTTTTAAAAAAATGGGGTTTCCAAACACCGCATAATCATAACATGTTGGGTACATGATCAAATTGGATTGGATTAGAACGTGTACCTGAATTAAATTGATAACTTGTACCTTTTGATTCGAAACTAGTTAATCTTCAGCAATTCATGCATATTGCATCCTAAGTTATTGACTTAACTCTCTCTATTTCCTATTTTGAAGGGTTTTGAAAAAACACTTTTCTATAGCCAACTTATGCATAACATCTCTTCATATAGGAGTTGATATAATCCTAGAGAAAGTATTGCATGTCAAATTCTTTAAAGATCTCAAATCTTAACCATAGGATTATCAGAAAAATTCTTTTCCAATTTCATCCCGTAAATTCTTTGTAATTGAATTTCGGGCTTCTAAAACCCTAGAGAAAGTATTGGGTGTTATATTCTTTTGAGATCTTAAATCTCAGTTATAGGATTATCAGAAAAACTCTTTTCCAATTTCATCCAAAACTTCTTTATAATTACATTTTAAGCTCCTACAAATTGCAATTATATTCATCAACATATTACAACTGAATCCCTGAAATATTGAGATTTCGTAAAACGGTCTCTTTACATACATTAATCATAGATCTTCCTTTCTCAACAATATATTAATTTCACATGAACTAGTAGGATTAAATAATATCACTTTCATAAATCCGTAGCTCAAGCAAATATCATAATTCATTATCAAATTATACCAACAAACATTTTCCAAAACAATATACATATACATATACATATAGTATGGCTATAACGCCCTGGACCCAAACTCCAAATGGAAAGATTTTCGTATAAAAAAAAAAGGCTTTTTCACCTTGGCTAATCATTTATCTAGGCTTCGATATTTCAAAACTAATTATTACAACCTGATCAAAATATTCATAAACCCTAGAAAGCCTAAAAATATCAATCCAAACCAGTAATTTACATTAGCATATCCAATATTTTCCAACATTGACGAAGGTCTCCCAAAATAATTACAATAGCGACTTCTCAAAAATTAATCTCCAAAAGTACCCTTACAAAATACGCCTTCGAAACACAAATATATCGAAGCTCCTCGAACTTCTCTAATTCTGAATGAGAATAAGTACGGGTGGGCACCGAAAATTTCGGATTCGAAAATGACCAATCCAAATCCGAATCTGAAATTTTCGGATACCAGATTTAATCTTCGAATCCAATCCGAAATGCACCAAAATTTGGCCTAGTCGGTCAAATCGGATTCGAATCGGATTTGGAGTTATGTCAAGCCTAATTCAAAATATGGCTTCTTCGAAGTTCTTCCTGAGGATGTCCACAGAACCTACTTTTGAGGGATACTTTCAACGCCAATTCAAGGCCAAACAAGAGAAAAGCTTATGAAATCCACAACTTTGACATCGACAAGTATACCTTATGACTTACAACAATCTCCACAAAGCTTGTTATTAGGGCTACTCTGCCTTCCGCAACTATTTTCGCCTTTCAATCTGCTAACTTGCGAATGATTTCAAGCTTTGTATAGGGCACGGAGACCGACGACAGGTGAGGGGGAAAGGGGGAGATTGGCGAGTGGCAGCAGCTGAGAGGGGGGCGACTAGTGGCGTCAAAGACCTTAAGGTTAGGTTTTTTGGAAGAAGATTGGGAAGAGTGAATCGCGAATGAGAAAGAGGGGAGGGGGGCCGAAACGCAAAGAAGGGAGGGGGTTGGGTTAAACGCACGTTTAACTAACATAGGAAATCGGGTCGGGTCGGATTAAATCGGATTTATGTCCGGATATCCGGCTCCGACCCAGTTACTTGTTTTTCTTATAAGCATTATCAGACTCCGAACCCAAATCCAACTCCACCCGACCCGATCAGGTCGAGGCGGGTCGGATCCATGTTGGCGAGTAGGATCGGGTAATTTTTTAACACCTCTAAGAATAAGTGGTGAGTAACAACTAGCTCATTAAGTAGTAAATTAATGGGGGTTGGGGAAAAGATAATTTGTATCACAATAACCGAAATCAAGAAAAACGTTGTGAGCCATACCAAACCCAAAAATACAAGTTGTAAGAAAAATATCCAAAGTCATGCGATATAGGGAAATCACCAACGGTCACATAGACCTCCAGGCAATGAAGACCTCCAAATACCACAAGGGGACGTATCAAATTGGTCACACAGACCACAACATACCACAAGAGATACCAAATTAGCCACAAAGATAAATTGGCCACACAAGCCATAGAGATATCATATCATTGGCATAAGGATAATTTTTATCGTATGCTCACCAGAACAAGTTATAAATATTTCAATTGAGTTTCATGAAATCTCGACAATCTCATTTTTACCAAAATTTATGCAATTCCACACAATCCTTAAAACTTCTCCAATAATTGCTGAACAAATCTCTCGGAACCTAGTCGTATCACCTCAATCCAAAATTTTGGTCTCCAATATACATTCTATGCGTCTATTTATTAACCTCAATCTCTTTAAATTTTAAAATTCAAAAATAACTCTATCCATCACTTTTAAATTCAAACATAAGATCATTATCCATATCTTTCAAACTCAAAGATAAGCGTAACCTTTATCCTTATCTTAACTTTTAAATTCAAACCTAGGATCAAATCTCTATCAAAACCTTTAAATTCAAATATAGGTCACATCTCTATCTCATCACCTTTAAAATTGAAAATACGATTCAACCTCCATCCTTTAGCTTTCAAAAATCTAAAATAGGATTAAGCTCTTATCTCTTAGTTTAAAAAATTCAATTTACTCACTAAACAACTTTTCGATACGGGGTATTACAATGGCCCAATCTCAAACTAGTTCTTAAACTAGTCCCTGAGGAATCCTTCATGACCACTCCAACTAGTCCCTGAGGAATTCTTCATGTCCTGGAGTGGTCATTCCGTCAACTTTGTTGGCTTTATTAACAGAATAAATCTCATGTGACTAATAGGGACACATCATCACCAATCGCAAGTTAGAATCGTTGGTGCTAATTTAAAATCCACATTGAATTATCTATGCCATCTAGACCTAAAATGCCAACTCAAAACGCCATACTGGACACATTTTTTGTTAAGACAACGCACCTCCGAGTGACTTGGAGCTGCGTGCGTGGCTGCTTATGATTGGTAATGATGTGTTCCCGTTAGTCATGTGAGATTTATTCAATTAACGGAGTCAACCAAGTCGATAGAATGACCGCTCTAAGGCACAAAGGACTCCTTAGGGACTAGTTTAGGACAAAATAAACCTTAGGAACCAATTTGAGATTCGGCTATACCCTAGGAACTAGTAGACTAAATAAGCCATATGTATATATATACATAAAATACTTGTTGAAAAAATATCACCAGTTGGTTTTCTTTTAGTCCAACTTCTAAATGTAAATTAATTGAATATACGGTCTCTTCCAGAGACTAGTGGATTCCTTATTAAGCATTCATGTCTATTCTATCATCATACACACAACCTAGTTATTTCAATATATTTAGTCTTTAAGGGACTATTACTATTGACATTTCCAAAGCATGTGCGCATAATAAATAAATTGTAAACAAAAACCTCTCAAGTTTGAAGACAATAAATGACCTGCGATAGAATCTTCTTTCAATCGACAATGATTTCATTAGGCATTCTCTTTTAGATCTTGTTTAATGCATTTACAACTTACATAGAACCCACTTGTTTACTTAAGTTCTCTACCTCAATGATGGAGTTAATGATTCTTTCATATCGCAGCACAATAAGTGTAGACATTAGTACTCTTCTATTACCTAGAACAACTTTAGGTTTAAAAGGAACTGAAAAATTATTATTCTCCGCATGTAATTCATAAATCATTCTCAAACAATATTATTTGACGTAGTGTTTGTTATTTCAGGTAACATCTTATGTCACATTCATTATTTCACGTGGCATCTATTGTTACATTTGCGTTCAGCAACCAAAATTTTAGCTCTCCAAAATTTTATCATTATTACAAAAATTTCCCTCTCCTCACTTTTTCATCAACTTCCATAAATTTTTTCACTTTTTTACCAACTTTTACACTTTTTCACCAACTTTTTCACTCTCTCTCCTCACTTTTTCACTAACTTTTATACCCAAAGTTTTAACCACCTTAAAATTTTGGCACTCAAACACAATCTTAAATACCCATATTAATTATGTATGTGGAAACAATATTTATCATCATGATCAAATCACAATTATTAGTTTTCAAAGGCACACATTCTAACAGATACGTAAGTTCAAAAAGTTTTGCTTACGGGTTCGAAACTCCCTTTTGGGGAGGGAATTAAAAGACCCGGGGTCGAATCCCCCACCACCTCAGGCTTGGTCCTGCTACTCCAATTTGCCTAGAAAAATAAATAAATAAATACGACTCTCTAATGTTTGCACGCTAGTGACATTGCCAAGACTGGTTTAATTTGTTGTTTTGCAAGTTTGAAACTGACATATGTGGTTCGTGTACTGATCTTGTAGTGACACGAATGAATGCAGTCCCAACTACAATAGGGTTGTTGACCCACTTAGGTATATTGCTTGAGAAAGTGACATTGCCAGGGTTAGCCTCGATGCATGTCAACTGCCCCTTTGGTATTTTGTGATGGACAACACTCTGCTCATGTATTATGTCTATGATCCTATGAATTCGATCTACAGATTTAACATCGAAGGTACATATAGTTCAGTATTTTCTTTTTCTGCTCTGGTACAGTGGAGACAAATCATCAATTCTCATCTAAAACCTTGAATACAGAATAAGAATAGAGAATATGAATAATTAGTGCAAATACAAAATCTAGAGGGAGATGAACTCAAAGCTTCAATCCGAACCTACAATTACTAGCTTTAATGGTGATTGAACTATTAGCAGAGACATTGTCGACGACCAATGAGCATTCTCCCAAGATGCTGACCTTTTTGAGCTTCAACGAGCCAAGCTCGATAGCAACCGGTGCGTCAACCTTAAGATCCAAGGGAATGCGTCCAGTTTGTTGTTGTTCTTGGAGGGCACTCAACAAGGGGCTACCGGACTGCGTTTGGCCGGTTAAGGCCAGCTGCAGAGTCGTCTTGTTTCGGTGACCTTGGTAGAATTTTGGAAGTGGCCCATCACAGAGCTTCGTGTTTGTGTACCACACGCTCAACTGGCCTCCTTTCTCGTAGTAAATTCCGATTTTCTCGTTTGGGTTGTAGGTTGTGATCTCCACGTCGAATTCCGCATACAGGGACATGTCCAAGTTGAGCCCCAACCTGCTTATCTTCAAGCTATCAACCGAGTACGTGGGAAGTTTTGGTTGGAAGACGAAATAAAGAATGGCAGCAGTGGCTCCAAATAAAATTAGCAGGAGAACGAGGAGACCAATTGTCCAACAGATGCATTTGCAGCAACAGTTTCCACCCTTTGGCACTGCCATGGCATGGCTCACCGGAAGGGGATGCGGCCTAGGCGGAGGACGCTGAACCTGAACCGGACATCCTTTTTCCGATGGGCATGAGTCGCGCGGCACCAGAGGAGCTGTTGGTGGGGCTTCCACGTCCACTACAGGATGAATCTTTTGGTGCTCCGCCATTGCTGTATATAATATTCTACTTGCAGATCAAGAAATTGGCGCTTCTTCTGCAGTGATAACACCCACCTCTTTCTTTCGGAAACTAGATTGCGTCTCCAACTTGCATTAGAAGCCTTTCCATATCTTCTGGACTGTTAAATAGAAAGGACTGAACTCATCCATTATTGGGCTTGCTTTCTTTCTTGACGGTGGTTTTGTGGGGCTCGATTTTTTTTCCTTCAGAGGAGGGTACAGGTTGAACCAGTCTCACCTTCCTCACCTAATAACATATACAAAGGGCAAAATGTATGGAGGTAGTTCAGCTACATCAGAGAAGTTCCCATTCAATAAAAGCTGTGCAAGAGATCTTTCTTATAATTCAAATGGTCTTGGTGTAGGAGTATAAGTGACATAATTGACGTACGTGGAAATCATGGCCAAAATTTTGTACAAGAAAAAGGCACCTGATCAAATTTTTAAGTAGTAACAAGTAGTTAAGAAGGAATAGGCCTTAAAGCTTAAAAATACGACTAAATTACCGTATATTGTAAGAACGGAGTACTAGCTAAAAGCATGTAGAAAATTAGTGACATACTTAATTTAAGATTTAATAATGCATTTCTTTTTTTTTTTTTTAGATAAGTAAACTTTAAAAATAAGTTCTTCTGAATATTATACTCCTCCAAAAGAAATACAACTCTTGGTAGCTAGTTTTTTCAGCTATTCAATGTTTTTTTTCTTTTATAAATATATTTTTCACTTATCATGAACAGTAGAGGGTTCAGCACATTGCACCCTAAACTATCATCTTTAACACATTACACTCTCTAATTTATACCAATTTTAAACCCTTAATTTGCACCATTTGTCAAATTTTTTCGCCAAATTACTCCAAAATGACGACAAACCTTGACCTACTATCTGATCAAGGGTATTGTTGTCAATTCATCAAGTCATGGAGGCATTGTTGTCATTATATGTGTATAAAAATTTAATTTCTTTCCAATTTAACAGCAAAATAAGTTGGAGAGTGTAAAGTGTCTAAAATTGAGGTGCAATATGTCAAAGCTAATAGTTTATAGTACAATATGTCACTGCCTCTATATATAGTTGATGGGTAAAAAATATATTTAGCTCTTTTTTTTCGTCTTAAATTACAGTTTCTTTAAATGATTCATTTTTTTAATTCATCTTATGTCGTTTTATGAATCTAGATCAGTTGGTTATTTCACTTTATGAATCATGAGCGCTGAAACAAATTAAAGGAATAAGATTTTGTGATGAAGGGCAGGGGCCCCATGGAATTAGTATAGCGCGGCCTGGGACTTGGGCCTTGGCTTTTGAATTCGCAGTGACGGCCAATTCAAAGCATTTTGATGGTCGGATCATGATCAGTTACAGAAACTGGATTCCTTATATTGCACCCTCCTGATCGTCTCCCTAAGTGCAAGGGACAAGAAATTCTTTGAGAATACCTCTCTTTCTCTGCAATTTTATTTCCCTTTACGCTATGGAGTATCGAGGATGTTTCTCTAATAGAACACTCCGCCGTGTGACCAAAAAAAAAAAACTCCACAGCTCAAAAATGTCGCTGAAATTCAGGGATTAAAGCACGTGAAACAATTTAATAAATTTTAAACTTCTGGAGAAGTTAGTGATTTCACATGTAAACTATTCTAAACCTAACTCTACACTTCAACTCCGTTTCAATTAAAATATATAAGTTATGAGCGAACCAATTAAGTGAGAGTCCAATCCACACTTAAGGGAGAATGTGAGAGAATATAATTTAAATAATCAGATTATTTACTTAACTTAAAATTTTGAAAAAGTTGATGATTTTAAGTTCAAAAACGCTATCCCATTATATTTCCCTGTGCATATATTTTTTCTAACAGATTTTTATCGATCACGATTATTAATTCATAAATATATATTGAGGTAGCCTTGTATCACGAGTTAGAGTTTTTCCTGTTGTAAATAAAGCTAAACTCTTGCTTCACCTTTTGTTCTCTTAGTTTTGCCTTTATTTTACAAATAGTTCTTGAATTTTGCAATTGATCATAGGTAATCCTGGGTTTAGACAAAGAGTAAAAAGCAGTCCTTCCACTAGTTTGTCATCCAAAGTTAATAGATTGGAACATCATACCCAATAAAGTTACTCCGCATGTCCAATTTATAACCAAATCAGAGACTCCACCTCAAATAATAAATAAATATTTTATTTTGCTGTATTTTATTTTCTTTGTTGTTTTAATATTTTTATTAATTTAATAGTTTTTTATTTGACTGACATTTGTGACATTTAGTGTAATTTTATTAGGAATGATGTGTCAATCCATGAACTTCGGATGGCAAATTGACTCCAAGTTTTTTACTCTTTGTCCAATCCCGAGACCGCCTATGATCAATTGTAAAATTTAAGGACCATTCTTAAAATGAAGGCAAAAACCAAAAGATTATAAGGTTCTTTAACCCTTTCAAAAATCACTGCAAGACCTACCATATTGGAATAAAAATCTTACTTAGGCGGGCTGAGTACGTAACAGCATACGCACTAATTATTCTATGTTTCACGCGGTTGGTAGGTTCCTATTTTGGGTATTAGATGCGCTTTCATGATCATGAGTTGGCTTCAGCATCTTTGCACACTTTCATTTTCTTTAATTTCCTCCTAAAAGCTAGCTACTACCCCCTATCCTTTAGAATGCCGACCATGAGAGATTCTTCCATCAAGTTTCTTCTCGGGTTATTTTCACCTCTCAAAATTCCGTTATATTTTAATTCTGATTTTCAAGGATTTTTTTTTTTATGGAATAAATGCATTTTTGACCCTTCAACTTTAGAGGTATATCACATTGTACCCCAAACTTTGAATTTTGAGACATTTCATCTCTGAAAGTTTGAGAGATCTGACATGTTGTACTCTACCATCAAGTGATTTTTTGACGTGCGATTTTATATTTTTCCCCCAACCTGTCCTATCGAGAGTATAAATATAAAATTACACACTAAAAAATATCAAAAGTTTAAGAGTGAAATTAATATATAAATATTTGAAGTTTTGGATGCAATAGTGTATCAGACGCCCTAAATTAAGTTCGATGGTAAAAATGTATATGCCCGTTTCTTTATTTAACTCTAAGAATAGGGTAAGTATTACTTCCGAAAGAGAGATTTTTAAAGGTGTACTCCTAAGGAATAGACTGTCTTTTATTTAAAAAATTTAACGGTCTTAATTACGCACGTCATTTAATAACTCAACTCATCTAAGAATACTTGTACAAGCTATATTATTCATTAAATGACATGACAAGTTTGATCGAAACCTGAATCTTCGGCGGAGAATTCACTTTATTGGATAGTTTCAAGTATATGATTCGTCCAAGTGTACAAGAGATATAACATGACCGCACTGATTACAGAGAAAATGCACGTCCAACTCAACAAGGATCTGCTATAGCTGCTCGTTATTAGGCTGAGTGCGCTCTTCTTAGGCTTTTAACAAGTAATTTCGACGAAGAAATCGTACCGCTTATCCCAAGAAGAGAGCCAAATGCAATGAGGAGCAAGTTGAGCACCAGGACAGGTTTCGATACCTGGCCCCAACAAATCTTGATGTAGAATGCGCAAGGAAAGATTACGCAGATACCGATACTGACGAGGGAGCCGGTGAGGCTGAGAACGTACTCGAAATACGGCACAGAGAGAGCCAAGGCGAGTATCACTAGAATCAGAAATGAACCTACGCCACCCCTGATGAGCATCTTCGATCTGGAACTCATTGAAGGTGGTAGCTTTTGCTCAAGCTGAATGGCAAATGGAGCGAATTCGAGGGCATATTTGGTCATGGGTGTCAGGACAGTGGCCCATAGTGCGATCTTTGTCACAAGAAGATGTCGAGGCATGCTGAGAGTGATCTGAGGATTGACTCCATGTCCAAACAATTTGGCCCCCATGAATGCCAATGATATATAAAGTGCTGTCACTAATGCGAAGCTCACAATAGATACCTGGAATCCCAAGTTGAACAAATAGATAAATGAATAACTAAAGCATGTAACAGAGTAGAGAGCGATTATATGTAGTTAGTTATATTCGAGTAAATAGCATTTACTTTATTGGTTCGAGATGAACGGGAGTAGATACCTTGGTAAACCTGGATGGATCTTTCATGGCTTTATATAAATTGGGAAAAACAATGTGTCCTGCATAGCTGAAGATATAGAGCCCAGATATTGCAGGAATGTTACTGAGGTGGAGGACAGGTACGTTGTGATTGGCTTTTACACCTCCGAAGATGGCAGTGCATGCCACTGATATAAAAATGAGAAGCGACATGATAATTCCGCCTGACGAGAGAAAAGATATGGAAGACAGATCTCTCAGCCACAGACTAGGCAGGGCAATCAAGACGGCAATTATAGTTAGGAGCTGAGATGTAGAGAGATTAGCCCCTGGCACCTTAATCTGCATCCCCGAAAGTACCGTACTTAGGTTGTCGTGTAAGGAGATTGTGTAGGACACTAGTGCCATGAAAAATGGAGCGAATTCGAGGGCATATTTGGTCATGGGTGTCAGGACAGTGGCCCATAGTGCGATCTTTGTCACAAGAAGATGTCGAGGCATGCTGAGAGTGATCTGAGGATTGACTCCATGTCCAAACAATTTGGCCCCCATGAATGCCAATGATATATAAAGTGCTGTCACTAATGCGAAGCTCACAATAGATACCTGGAATCCCAAGTTGAACAAATAGATAAATGAATAACTAAAGCATGTAACAGAGTAGAGAGCGATTATATGTAGTTAGTTATATTCGAGTAAATAGCATTTACTTTATTGGTTCGAGATGAACGGGAGTAGATACCTTGGTAAACCTGGATGGATCTTTCATGGCTTTATATAAATTGGGAAAAACAATGTGTCCTGCATAGCTGAAGATATAGAGCCCAGATATTGCAGGAATGTTACTGAGGTGGAGGACAGGTACGTTGTGATTGGCTTTTACACCTCCGAAGATGGCAGTGCATGCCACTGATATAAAAATGAGAAGCGACATGATAATTCCGCCTGACGAGAGAAAAGATATGGAAGACAGATCTCTCAGCCACAGACTAGGCAGGGCAATCAAGACGGCAATTATAGTTAGGAGCTGAGATGTAGAGAGATTAGCCCCTGGCACCTTAATCTGCATCCCCGAAAGTACCGTACTTAGGTTGTCGTGTAAGGAGATTGTGTAGGACACTAGTGCCATGAAAATTTCCATGTAGATGAAGATTGAAGCTAAAACTTTTCCTTTGGTTCCAAATGCATGCTGTCCAATATCTGCATAGCTTGTTGACTTGGGATTCTTGTCGAGACATTTTCCAAGTAGATGAGAGCTATATGCACATATTATCCCAAGTCCTATAAGCAAAGAAGCAGAAGCCCAACCTCCAGTTTCCAATGCATATGGAGTGGATAACTGCCCCAAACCTGTTAACAAAAAAACACATCAGGAATTTGATAGCTGATATCCAAAAGTAGAACAAATGCAGGGTGAAGTAGTACTTGACGGAAGACTTTACCTATGAGCATGCCAATCATATTGATGACAGCATGAGCAAAAGAACCATCGGCCTCGACACGTTGCTCCCCATTTTCGGCACTCTTTAAAACCTTAATGCTGTGGTCGCACAAACATAGCTTGCTTTCCTCTAAACACACATGGCAGTTCCCCCACTGCACATCCAAGGTTGCACCACGCATGACTTTCTCACTTGGAACATTATTACGGGGTGGAAGACATGAGTTTGATTGGAGGCCGCATAGAGAATTTCCCGTGGACTTTGATATCTTGTGCGCCATACACTCCAACAAGTTTGAACAGCTTGAATCGAGCTAATTAATTCACTTTAAGCCGTCACTCTAGCTTGAGAAAGGAATGACCTTGCCCATTAAGCATGCGAGCGCGGCTATATTTATAATTGAAGAAAAGCAATTAAACAGTCCCAAGTGAACATTATAAGATTCGAAAAGAAGATGTGACGGAATGCGCATATTAACAACAGAAGGATACATCTGCACACGTAATACTAAACTACAATTTGTATGGAATCTAGCTGTAAGATATGGTTGGATTTGCACCAGATAGAGAGAGATCAGGGCGTCGTGGTCTGTACCAAATGTGGATACCAAAGCTTATTGGAAATTTGATGGGGATCTAAGCTGCCAAATTGAACAATTGTTATCATTCTGATGCAAGGCAAGCAGCCCATGAACGTTGAAAAGTTGATCAACTGCAGTGCTGACAGTGGCGTCTTTTAGTAGAGGCAGTTTAAGCGGTTATCTAAGGTCCTCAAAATAGGAAGACCCCTAACTTCTTATTTTACTTAATATTCAATAGGTTATAAGCCCTCTAATTTAAATATTTTAACTTAACAAAAGAAAAAATAGGTCTTAAAATAACCTTATTTAATGCAAAGAAAAATATAATTCAAAATTTCAAAGGAGATAAACTTCTACTTTTAAAATTCAAAAAAGACTATCAAACTTCTAATTTTAAAATTGAAAGAAGTTTTTCAACATTAAAATTAAAACTAATAAAATTATATCTAACATCTACTCTAACTCAAGAAATATTACATGAATTAGCTATATTATCGCTTAGAAAAAAAATTAACTATATTATCAATTAAAAATGATATAATGACAAATCTAATTTTATTATAAAAGACTTATTTTTATGGTTTTGCCTAATGTCTCGTTTATCGACCCTGGCAGTGTATGCATGGACTCTTAAACGAATGCATGGCCCTTATTGAGATGTCATATTGGTAGATGAGACCGAAGCTGTGACGTTAGCACGCACCGGACAATACCAGTTAGGTTCCATTAATGTTTGGGATGGCTGCGCAGGCAGGAAGAAATTAGGTTCAGGGTATTATACGAATTTCCTTTGTCATCTTATTCCATGATGACGAAGATTCCCATGACCTGTTATACTACTCTCTGCTTTCGGTATCCCCTCATAATTTTTTTATTTTTTTATTTTTGGGTAAATCCCCTCAAGAATTCGTTAAAGTGAAGTTTGGAGGAAAGTGATGCTGAAGGAATCCTGGCGCCGTGTCGATACGACCTGCGATCTACAAAGATGCTCGTGCGAAACGTTCCCAGTGAAACTTGACATGAGCAGATTAGAATGAGGTTTTTAATGGAAGGATCTGAAGGATCTGACATGGAACCCAACCATGTTACCTCTTTGAATTTCAGAAAAAAGGAAAACAAAAAAAGAAATTAAACTCACTATATATATAGTTCTGAACGTTTGAAGTTTGAACAATGATAAGAAATCATGGTTGGTATATACAGTTATACCAAAAAAAATGTATAAAATTCCCAAAAACACAATATTTTCCTATCCGTTCATGTAGGTCATAGAAAGTAATGTAAAACGAGGAAAATTGCAGAGGAGAATATGATAGAGTCTTAGAGACCCGCTTTAATGGAGCTGTTAAACATGTTCTCTGTCTGCCTCTCTTTTCTAACAAGATTAGACTGATTATAATATATACCAAATTTTCTTCTTTTTTTTTTTTTTTGCAGCATGCATGAATGGGAATCATCATCATCTCTCTGGGGGGGTTCTGCATTCGCTAGTTGCATGCATCACATGGTCGGAAAATTTCTAGAGGGATCGATCGAGGTTGCAAGCGACAAACGGGTTGACAACTAGCATATACACATTTACGACATCGAATCCGTACGTCCCATATTCCCCGATTTGATTCCATTACAATAAACAATTGGATTACTACGTATAAGATATTTAATTACGGGAGATCACTTATGACACTATGTCAGAAAAGCGAGCTCTTCTAGAAAGCACAGAGAAATTAAAATAAATCGATCCATAAGTTGGAAACAATATTCCAAGACAAGATAGCAATAGTTGTTATCATAGTCATGATGAGGGAAGTTTCACGGGGGAAAAATATCATATACTATCTTTGATCGTAGCTCAATCTGAAGGACTTAATTAATTACTTGTAACGTGAAAAGGACGTGCTCAAAACCTACCAAAACATAGTGGGTGGGTTGTCAATTAGTGACATATATATTGAGCTACTTAGGATATAACTTTCATAATTATTTTGAATAGCCATTTGGTATCTATAAATTCCTAAACTTAATTACTAATTTGAGTTCAATGCACTTGGAAAATTATATATTTACTGAGTTTTGACGCGATTTTGAAAAACTCACTGAGTTTCTAAAAAAAATGTTGAAATTCAGTAGGTTTGGACGGTTAGTGAAGTAGGCCACTCAGCCCAATTACTCCGTTAAGGTGATTTAACGGAAATATTTTTTACCCGATCACGACTAGAAATGTATCATAAAAAATTAATTTAGAATTTAGAATTTCAATTTAATCTAATTTAATGTATAATTTTTTTTATGGCACGTGATTGTTAGAGAATATAATTCAATAATAAAATCTATATTTTTCTATCAATTTAAACTTTTGAGATAATTAATAAATTCATATGGTATTATAGTTAAGGTTCTGAGTTTGAAAACTAGCGAGTTTTTATTTTTTTATAAATGCTCTGAGTTTTTCAAAATCGTGTGGGTAAATATAAATTTTTCTTGCTAAAGTTACTAAGGGTCCCTTTGTTTGCTTGTAAAATAAAATTTGTAATTTATTTTTTGTTTTCAGGTATTTGGCAAGCACTTGAAAATTAGGTCAAAGTAAAAAGTTTTCAAATCAACTCTAAAAGCTCTATTATTTTTTTAAAAACAAACTAAGCTCATATTTTCAATAAAACAAAATTCTTTTTGGGAAAACATTATAGTAAGCCCCATATCTATGGGCAAAAATCAATAAGCCTCCTTCAAGTTTCAAAATATTTTATTATGCCCATATGTTTAAAAAATAATCAATTATTGTCTTCCGTTTGATTTGGTCATTAAACCACATGTAAAATGACCAAAATGTCCCTCCAAGATAAAATTATTAAAAATATTAAAAAATAAAAAGTAATATTTTTAAATAAAAATTGAATTTGAAGGTTGCATATAGTAGTTTTATATTCCGCTTTTTTCAAAGCATGTGGGCACTTCCCCGTTAGTTGGCTAATAGCAATTGAACTGCAGGAATCAATTTTATCACAAAAATGTACCTCAGAGACCTTCACGTTGAAACTAATACCTCAGGGACTAAAATATTAAAATTTTGAAAAAAAAAATTTCATTACACGCAGCAGCCTATGATTGGCGCTAAGATGACATTTAAAATCCATGTGAGTATCATTCGTCCGTTGGCTAATGAAAATTAGACGAGAGATCGATTTGTCTCAAAAACTGACTTCAGGACCCGACGATTGAAATCCATACCTGAGGGACTAAAATGTCAAAAGTGTAAACCACAAGAGTATATATGATAATTAAGCCTTTTTATGTAAATACATAAATTATTAAGTGTGTTAAACATCAAACCAAACATTGTAAAAGAAAGTTAAGTTTTCTTGAAAACGTTTCAATGAAAAGTTTTTTACTAAAATAATAATTTTACAAGCAAACAAACGAACCCAAGTGTTTGGTTATTCTTTTAAAAATATTTTGTGATGTTTGACATGCTTAATGATTTATATATTTGCATAAAAAAATATAATACATGCTATGGATTAAATAATTAGGCTCCACATGAAATAAAACCTCATCCATCAAAATTTAATTTTAAACAATATAAAACAATCATATGCATCCTTCAAATTCAAAAAATTCTTCAATCAAAGACTCATATGGAATCTGAAGTTGACATTTTCTTCAGCTTTGACTTTATGCGTATGTGAAGTTTGATTTTGACTTTTCTGGATTTGATCTTTTCAGCATGCACAAAATTAAAAAAAAAATTAAGAGATTAATTGTCATTTGAGAAAGCAAGTGAAAAATCTAGTTATTGTATCAAGAGGGAATCGTGTGAGAGACTGAGGTTAGAGAGGGAGGTCGCACAAACCTAAAAAGTAAGGAGAGAAAAGAAAAAAAATGGGGAAACATCAGGCCCCTTATTTTTGGGCAAAATTTAAGCAACTCCTCTCAAGTTCAAAAATGTCTAATTACGGCGCCCCATATATTTCAAAAACAAGCAATCATCGCCTTCTATTTGATTTGGCAATTAAGTCACATGAAAAGTGATATGAATTGATCGAAATGTCCCTCCAAGATAATTTTAAAAAAATAAATAAATCAAGAAATCAAGAAATATATTAATAAAATCTAGTTTCAATATGTTTATTTAAAAAGCATTACTTTTTATTTATATATATTTTTAATGAATTTTTTAATATTTTTAGTAATTTTATCTTGGAAAGACATTTCGGTCATTTTATATATAATTTAACAGTCAAATCATATAAAATGCAAGGATTGATTATTTTTGAAACATATGTGGTAGAATAAAATATTTTGGAATAAAATAGGGGTGTATAATGATGTTCTCTCCAAAAACAAATTGGTTTAAGGAAAATTTAAGCCGAATTTGTTTTCTGAAAAATAATAGAACTTTATGATTAACTTAAAAAAAAAAATTACTTTGACCTTATTTTTAAATACTTGTTAAATACTTGAAAACAAGTCAAATGTGTTTGAAGTCGAAGAATTTTCAATTGAAAGTGCGTCGTTTATTTTCTCAATTACGGTTTCAGCTTTTTCAGTATTTTTTTTTTTGAAGAAAATGGAGGCATTTTAGAAAGTCCAAGAGTTATGAAAGAGGGGTGCCTTTGTAGCTGTCATTGGAGATGTGGATTCGAATAATTTTGGGTTTAGGAGGGTCAGTAAGGAGAATCGCTTTGATTGGCTTTAGAAGCATAATGACTAATTGAGGGGAGTTTGATAAGATGTTGAATTTTATGTAAACGAGTACCTATTTGTTGTAAGTAAACATTTGCATAATTATATTGTTAAATTATATTATTACACCCCCTCCCCCTGTGAAAACCTCTGGACGTTACTAGACGGGCTGACAAGTGTTACAACTTCCATAGATTTGACCGGCCTGATTTTTGGTCCTAATTAAGAGTAGTTTATTGTTTGAAATGGAGAAAGAAACATACACAATATTCAAGGGTAAGAATTTTGATAATTGACACGCACAATATTTAATATAAGAAGTATCACATAATATTTATTTTTTCTCCAATAAATTAGATTATCACAGACAAATTAAAGAGGATATGCACTTGCCTAATACTATCCTTATTGCCACGGCCCACGGGGTTTAGTTATTTCCTAAAATACATAATATAAACTGAAAATATTGTAATATAAAGTGTCCAGCTCTTGTAAAAGTATTCTAAAATATTTTGAATGTAAAAAAAAAATAGAAAATAAACATTCAAAATTTTAAAAAATTTTAAATAAATATTAACAGTATCTTTTTACACAAATTTTAATAACTTTTCACACAAATTTTAATAATTAATTTTTTAATAAAATCAATAAATCTTCCCTCTTTATATTTTTTTTACCAAACTCAAATAATAAAAAAATTATATTAAATTATCTTTCTCTATTTTTTTTTTTAAATTCCGTTAAAAATTAAATATTTTAAAAAAATTTATCAAATTTTGTACAAAAACTTATAAAACTCCAACTACGTGTAACAACTTTGCCAAAAATCGTAAGATTTTTTAAAAGAACCAACAAGACATTGTACGAAAGGCTGTAAACATTATACGTGGTTTATTTCGTACATACGCTCACGTAGTTCATAGAAAGTAATGTAAAACGAGAAAAATTGCAGAGGATAATACGATAGCTAGAGACCCGCTTTAATGGAGCTGTACGTTAAACATGTTCTCTGTCTGACTCTCTTTTCTAAAACGATTAGACTTATAATACCAAATTTTCTTCTTCTTTTTCGCAAGTTTATCATGTGGGAAGGGAATACGCATCTTATTTTTGACAAATCGATCTCCCTGGGGTTCTGCATTCGCTAGTTGCATGCATCACATGGTCGAAAAATTCCAGAGGGATCGCTCGGGGTTGGAAAACAAACTGATTGACAACTAGCATACACGTTTACGACATCGAATCCGTACGTCCCATATTCCCGACTTGATTAAATCACAATAAACAATTGGATTACTACGTAGAAATCTAATTGTGGGCGACTTATAACGACAATATGTCATAAAAGAGAGATCTTCTTAGAATCGTGTCTTTCTTCTCGTAATTATTAGAATATTCATCGTGATGTAAATGAGCCGGTACACCAGTTAATTCGTTGGGCTACCATTGAGTTGATTTTAGAAGGCAATCTTTGTAGTATTGAACATTTTCTTATTTTGTCATGGTTGTATGAGGGGACTGATACCCCAGATTTATTTTTTAATAAGATTAGATGTCCTGATTAAAAAAAAAAATTACATTTACTCAACCGGCTTTAATGGAAAGCACGTAGGGAGACATTAAAATACATCCGTAATTTGGAAACAATATTCCAAGATAAGACAAGACAGCAATAGTTGTTCTATCAAATACTATCTTTGATCGAGCTACTTTAGTGGGTGGGTTGTCAATTAGTAACATATTGAACTACTTAGGATAAAACTTTCATAATTATTTTGAAGACCCATTTGGTCTCTATAAATTCCTAAACTTACTAATTTGAGTTCAATGCACTTGAAGTTAATTTGAAGTTTGAGTTCAATTTCTGAACTTACTAATGACTAGAATTTACTTTTTTAAATTGAAAATTTTTATATTTACTCACAGTGTTTTGACGGGATTTTTAAAAAGATCATTGAGTTTTTAAAAAAAAATCTTAAAATTCATTAAATTTGGGTTGTTAGTATAGTAGGCCACTCACCCCAATTACTCTCTTAAGGTGATTTAAAGGAAATATTTTTTCCCCAATCACAACTTGCTTCCTGAATTTTAATTTAATTTAATTTAATCTATAGTTTTTTTATTTTTTATTTTATGACACATGGTGAGTTGTAATTGAGTGAAAAAAATTTCAATTAAATCACCTTAGCCAAGTACCGAAGTAGGGTAGGGTAACAGTATTACCGAAGCCAAAATTTGAAATTCCGACCTCGGTACCGATAAGAACCGGATGCCTATTTTGGCATCCGATTCCGGTCCGGTAACTACCTGAATTCTAGCAATCCCGTCACTGAAGGACTAAGCTACGGGGCCTAGCCCCACAAAATTCGTAATTTTTTTTAATGCAAGGGCAAATTTGGTAGTAATCTTTGTAATGGCCCCCAAAAATTTGTTAGAGAAAAAGACTAAGAGGAATAGAGAACTTGAGAGAGTGAACAACTACTTTATAAGTGAGCCTCCCAATTTTTAAAAGAAAAAAATACTAAGAGTGTGTCTCCTTTCTAAAATTCTTTTCTCCTTTCTCTCTCACTTACTGACTCTCAGGATTTACACTCTTATTCTTCAGATTTTCTCTCAATGGTTTCTCTCTCTCTCTCTATTTTACCTCATCTATAGAAAATCGTAAAATTCATTCTCAAACTTTTGCTTTGCATGCAAAAAAATTTTCTCTTCGAAGTTAACATTTCATTATTATTGTCTAAATAAAATATTATTGCTATGTTATTTGTGCATGCCTATATTAATTTGGCTAGATTTTAATATTGCTTTGTGCTTTTGTCATTAATTTATTAGCTTTTATTCTGAAAATTTTAAACTTTTGATTATATTCGATGGGCACAAAACTTTGGTACTTATATAATAATTGATGATTTTTACTCACTAAAGGAACATTCGGTTCAATTAGTATAATTATGAGAAGTTTATAATTTTTTTTCAAGTTTTAGAGTATATATGTTGTTACACTTTAACTATGCTTATTTTGATTATAATAAAATTTTGAAGGCTTGAAATTAATCGAGATACTCATAAATTAATCCGGATACTCGGTGAAAAAAAAAAAATTAAGCAAAAATTATATTTGATGTTCCTTTAAAGATAAATCCTAACTTAGTACCTGCACGCACCTACTATACTAACACCCGAAATTGATTTAGAAACTCTCTGACTTCTTCAAAATCGTGTGGGAAAATATAAATTTTCCCTTCTAAATTTAAATGTTCACTTGAAGTTTGACCGCCGAAATTGGTGGGTTTTGTAAGGACGTCAACTCGACGAACAAGACAACTGCATCTCCCTTGGCTCATTTTCCAAAACGAATATCACAAGCATTAATGTATCCAAGCTGATTACCTACATATACACGTGCTGTACACTATGCCCTTGGAAGAAATTAAATAGTATTTGAATATAATTGTGAATATCTAGCGCATTGAAATTTTACAAGTTTCTGTGTAGAAGTTGGTGAAAAATTTTAAAATATTTAATTTTTTTTGAAATTTTTAAAAAATTGTAGAGAGAGATGAATTGATGTAATTGTTTAGAGTATTAGAATTAGGTGAAAAAGTACGGAGAGAATATTTGTTATAATTTTTTTTTAAAAGGTATTTGAGTTTTTGTAAAAAGTTATTGGAGATTATATAAAAAGTATTAGTGTTTGTGTATGAATTTTTGAGATTTTGGATGTTCGTTTTATACATTTGTTAAATCCTATTGTATTTTAGAATACTTTTGCAAACGAATATAGTTTCTTTTTCGTATTGTTAAAGTTATTATTTTTCATTTTTTTGTCTTTTTTTTTCTTTGAGATAATATAATAAATTTTCACATAAATTTTAATAACTATTTTTTAAAAAAAAAATCAACAAATCTTTTATTTATATATTTGTTCACGAAATTCTAATATTTTTTATTAAAAAATTATAACAGATAATCTCTTTCTATCTTTTACTAGCTCTAATAAAAATTAAATATCTACTATATAAAATAAATATTGTGTTGTGTCTGTTTGTCCATTTCAAACAATAAACTACTCTCAATTAGGAACCAAAATCACGCCTTATAAGGTCATGATATCCATATGGATGTTGTCAAACTTATTAGCCTTCTAGTAATGTCCAGAACATTGTAGCAGTTTTCATCTTGGGGGGACGGGACGGGATGGCTAATAATTCTTAATAAAAATTGTTGTTGGGATAAATACAAATTTTCATCCTAAAACTACTATGACTTATATTTTGTATCATAAATTATCATTTTTGTTACATTTCACCCTTTTAACTATCAATCTTAAATACTTTACACATTTTGTCAAATTTTTAGACACTTTACACTTTACACTGTACACTTTACTTTAGATAATAATACTCCAAAAAATTTAATGAATTTACAACAATACCTTTAATATATATATATATATATATATACAAAGTGAGTCAAAGTCATTATCGTCTTTTTAGTCTAAAAATTTGACAGAAGATACAAAATATCAAATATTGATAGTTAGAGTGTGAAATGTACTAAAAGTAGTAGTTTATGATGCAAAATATAAAATCTATAATAATTTGTGAGTGAAAAATATATTTACTCCTATTTTCTTCCAAACATCTGGGAATTACGATGGTGGGTAGCAAGAACCTTAAAAAGTCTTTTTAACTCAAGATTTGGGTGGTCTTAGTATTTTCCATATAGGACGTTGTTCATCTCGTAAAGAAATGGGAAATTGGATAAAATAATTGTTACCGCATTCTATAATTTTGAGCAATGAAATTGATTTGTGGAACCACAATTTAGTTTCTGCCAGAGGGAGTTCTGGGTAGTACTACTGACAGCTGATTTTATTTTTGAATTTATCAACAATTTTTTCATGCCATCGTAACTAAAAGCAAAATGAAGGAACCGTTGCTTCTTATATTATGTTAATTGGACAAGTAGAAAATAGGTTTTAAGAAATGAAGTAGTGAAAATATAACAGTTAAGGTAATCATTGGCAAAACTCAGTGCAAATTTTATTGCGCACCACCTAACTCAATGAGCCACCTCCAGAATTGCTCTAGAAGGCATTTCCTATTTTTTTGAGCAATTTTTCTGATCTTTGTTTGCTCTATGAGGCGGCAGATTCTCCTTAGACTTTATTTTCTGTTTTTCATTGCTTTGTACTTTACTCTCTTACAGTTTCGTTAACGAGTATAAATAGTGATTTTAATAAAGAAAAAAAAAGTGTTCATTGGCAGTCTTAATTGCTTTTCGAGAAGTTCCTATTCTTCAAAAGCATCACAGATAGATAATATTCGGTTTTATTTAATATAAGAAATTAGATCTTTATTTAATTTTACCGTGTACATATTAATGGAGCCAAAAGTCATACTCGATAACATTAAGCACGCGTCAAATTTGCAGTTAGAGACAAAATCTGAATTCTGAAAAAATTGAAATTAGAATCGAATATTGCCTCAATGACTTTGACTAAGTCGGTAAACACCCCAAATCTCTCTGAAGATACAGAAATATAATGAATTGGAATGAAGAATCCATAATAAAAATTTTTACCAACGGATTTGATACCTAATTCTTTTCTTTTTTTTTGAAAAAAAAGAAAAGAAGAAGACATGTTCAGCAGGTTACATGATTCAACAATTTTTTCAACGGAATGAGTTGGTTGTTTTGAAGAATTGTATCTCCATTGGGGTCAGTTTTGACTGCATCAAAGAATTCTATTTTTATGTGTCTAAGATAGGTATTGATCCCACCAATTCTTTAATTGACTAGTAAATTTAGTAATTAAACAACTGACTATATAGTTATCATTTCTATCTGAATTTTTTAAAACATTTGAATACATCATCATTTAATGAAGGATATATATTAATTCAGAAATTCGCAGGAGTAGATCTAAGGTAGTAGTTTCTAGAAATAGGTTGATGATAATTGGATGAAGACTTTGGAGATTTATTTAGATTTGTCATTTTGTTTAAGGATAAATATTATGACGAAAATTCCTTTTTAAATAAAATGTCAAAAACAATTTTTTTTTTTATAAAAAAAAAACCCTATAAAACCAACAAGAGATTGTAGGAAAGGCTGTGAACAGTTGGATAAGAACGGGGGAACGTGTCGGGGGTGCTGTATAGGCCACGATCAGTTTTCGTGGCATAACGTGACACCACGTGTTATCCGATGTGGTTCAGAGGGGTAGCTTTCCCCTGAGCCACTTGTCCAATGCCCCTATCCCTATTTCTTTTTCGGTACACCGACTAAATCGGCAGCCTTTTTTGTGTTTGTGAAACGACCGAAATGTCCCTACCGGCTACCGGCTACCGGCCACCGGCTCAGAGAGTGTGGACTATGGTGGAGGTTAATCATCCCTGGATTGTTTTTTTTGGCTGAATAATCCAGTGCCGATGCTAATGTTGGTGCTGGTTTAGGCGGTAAAAATGTTCAGCCCTAACGGTCTTTGAAAATACCAATATGATGAAAGAGAGTTTTTTTGCCTCCACTTCTATTAATCTCTTGGTAGAATACGCTGATATGTCCATTTTTAAACACTTAGACAATACTAACATATCAGCATATTTAGTCAAGGGATTAACGTAGGTGTGAACGAAAGGACCCATGTGCATTATATTAATGACTACATAAACCAAATCATTAAAGTTTGAACCACTAATAAGATGCCATGATTCGTTCATTAGATAATTGGGGTGACAATAGCATGAAAAATTTGTTGATAAATTCAGCTGTCATTAGTACTACCCTGAACTCCCTCCAGCAGAAACTAAATTGTGGTTCCACAAATCAATTTCATTGCTCAAATTATAGAATACGGTAGCAATTATTTTATCCAATTTCTCGTTTCTTTGTTAGACGAACAACATATATGGTACATACGAAGACCACCAAATCTTGAGTCAAAAACAGCCTTCTTGAAAGTTATAATTACAAAAAATTAACTTATAAATTCTCTTTGTTTTCCGAAGAATTCTTCAATAATTTTTAATTCTTGTCGATCTCACAATCTCAAGAATTTCACAATAGCAGCCCAAATGTTTTATCTCCTTCTTTTCCACGCTCACAACAGTTGTAGGATTTTCTAAGTTCTGATGGCCAACTCTCAAACTAATGATTATGATAGACTATCTCATAGTTATCATTATATATGAAAACCCTAGTTGTGATAGTGCGTGAGATCGTTAGGGATCTCAGATCTCGACCGTAGGATCACATGGAAAAACTCTTTTTCCATTAACTCCTTATATCAATTCTTCTACTAATTGTAATCATGTTATCAACATATTACAATTCACCAACGAGAATTTGAGATTGATTTGTGAAATCCCTTTTGTTAACAATTATTCGTTTATTTATCCTTCCACCATACTATATTTCATATGAGCTAACATGGCCGGAATATTATCACTGATAAAATCCCTAGCTCATATAATTCTTAAGTTTATAATATGTAATTCGTTAGACTCTCAAATTATTTCCAAAAAAATTTCACAAATAAATATATATTATATATTAATTTCGAAAAATATTTTTTACAAAATTCCTCTAGCCAGAGATTTCTTTTTCTCAGTCCAATGTTATACATATATACTTGAATATACTATTTCACAAGAGATTAATGGATTCTTTATTGAACATTTATACAAACTCATTTATCATGCATAAGACCCACGTTTAAATATTTGACCTAAAAAGATCATCACTAAATGACTTGGTCAGAGTACAAGTACACAATAAACAAATATACACAAACCTCTCAGGTCTAAATATATCATAAACAAATTGTGCTGAATACCTTCTCAACATTAATGATCACTTCCAAAAAATATCCATATTTGATCTCGTTCAGTGCATGTACTCTTACAGTGCACCTACTTGTTTGCTGAAGGTCACTATTTCGATGACTAAGTACATCATCCTATTTAAAGAAGCACAACGAGTATATGTCTATTGTATATAAATATGTACTTTAGTTTAGAACAGAACATTAAGTGTACAAGGAATCGAAAAGTCATATTCCTGACCTTTGATTCATTAACTATTGACATGAATTTTCTACAATGTCATTCAATAATAACCGTATAACATTTTATATTACAACATATTACTTAATATGATAAATATAAATATGTAATGTTTAAATAACAATTATCTAGAATAATAATTTTTAGGGTATAATACTTCTTATAGTATTTGCTACCCAACATCGTAATTCCTAGATGATTGGAAGAAAATATTTTACTAGGAATTATTAGCCGTCCCGTCCCCACCCCACAGATGAAAACTGCTAGAACGTTCTGGACATTACTGGAAGGCCGATAAGTTTGACAACTTCTATGTATAAGGCGTGATTTTGGGTCCTAATTGCGAGTAGTTTATTGTTTGAAATGGCCAAAGAGACATTAACACAATATTTATTAAATGTTTGTAGGTCCTCTTATAATTAATATTTAATATAGTAGATATCATATAATATTTATTTTTTCTCTAATAAATTAGATGATCACGAAGAAATGAGAGAGGATCTGCACTTACCTAATACTATCCTTATTGCAATGTGGTTTAGTTATTTTGTAAAATACATACTATAAAGTTTTAATATCAAGTGTCAAACTGTTGCAAAAGTATTAATACTGCAAAAACAATTCACAAAATGAATACACTAAATTTTTTTCAATTTTTTTTTACATAAATAAAACACATTTTTATATAAACCTTCAACAACTTTTCACATAAATTCTAATTTTTTTTTTTTAAATTCTAACAAACCTTCTATTTTTATACTTTTCACAAAATTCTTAATTAAAAGGATTATAACAAATTATTTTTTTTTATATTTTTACAAACTCTAATAAAAAAAATTATAACTTTGTTTAAAATTTTTCATCAACTTTTACCTAATAATCTATAAAATTTCGACTTCACAACTAAAAATATCCTAAGATTTTTTTTTTCAACCAACAAGAGATTGTACGAATGGCTGTGTAACAGTTGGATAAGAACAGGGGGACGTGTTGGGGATGCTGTGTAGGTCACGATCACTTTTCGTGGCATAACGTGTTATCCGATGTGGTTCAAAGTGGTAGCTTTCCCCTGAGCCACTTGTCCACTGCCCCTATTTCTTTTTCGGCACACCGGCTAAATCGGCTGCCTTTTTTGTGTTTGTGAAACGGACCGAAATGTCCCTACCGGCTACCAGCTCAGAGAGTACGTGGACTATAGGTGGAGGTTAATCGTCCCTGGATTGTTTTTTCTTGCTGAATAATCTAAATGGGCTTTTAGATTGTATTACACTCGAACTGGATAAGAAACCGGTCAGACTAAGGAAACTAATTCCTAATAGATTGCTCAGGCAAAAAATCAAAATAGAATAATCCGTAATGTATTATTATAGAACTTGCTTGGATAACAGCGAGACACTAAAGCTGTGTCCGTAAATCCCGTAACGAGTCGCCGATAGCAGGATGTCCGTGACGTCTTCTGCTGTGACGCTAGTGACAGGTCGTTGGAAATCCCGCTTATGCCCGTTGATTTGATGGGATAGAAAAATGAACAGGAGAAAAAGGTCACTGTAACGGGAGAAGGAGAACGGATTAAAGGCGTGGAATAAGGGATAAGGATCGGGTCGAGAGACAAGAGACAAGAGCGCAATTGATCGGAGGTTTGGAAATTGCTGACTTTGAACGAGATCTCTTGTTGTTTTGCTTTGGTTGGTCAGTTTTTGTGTGCGCTTAGTTTCCATTTTCTTGAGCGTTACTTCCGGATTCAATAACACACAGATTCGGCTCTCTGTCTCTCATTTCGTCTTCTCCGTCCTTGAAAACGCGTTTCTTCTGTGTTTGTTTTGATTGGCAGAATCGCAAAAAGTTGAGGCAAAACAGAGACTCTTTGCAGAACACCAATTTGGCCACGCTGGAATGGTCATTTCCCCATCCCTCTCTTGTAAATCCATTATCTTCTGAACTTTTTTAATTAATTATCCATAGAGATTGATTTTCTTTGATCGGTTTGCATGGGGATTGGGTTGGGTTGAATTGTCCGTGTCCACAAAAACGTTTTGTGTCAGATTCTGTTGGTTTGGTTTTCTAAATGCGATTTTTGTGTCCCATTCTTTGATAGGCTGTCGATAATTTGGCAGTGGCACCAAGGAAAAAGCAAAGGGCGGGGGTAACGAACCCGGCCCAGCGCTTAACGACGGATCATGTGGTAGAAATAGGGGGCTCTGAGTGTTCGGTGGGGCTGGAGTGCTTGCTGAACATTGTCAGAGCCCTAGGGATGGGATCGTGCCTCTCGGTGGAGGGGGCCGGTGCCAGCTCCGGCGCCCTTCCGTATGCTCTGGCAGCAGCGGCTGTGTCGGCATCCGCATCAGCTTCGGACAACAGCAAGCGCGGAAGCCCCAGGAAGAAGATCAGGAGGAACCCCTCCATCGAGTCTAAGTTGGACATGTGGCTGCGTAAAGTCCCGGGGAGGTTGTTCTCGAATGGCTCCAGCGAGGTTGCATCCCTGTTTAGTAAGCAGGGCAAGAAGGGGGTCAACCAGGATGCTATGATTGTTTGGGAGGTTAGCCCTTCTTAATACACCTGACTGCTTTAAACAACTGGATTTGCTTTCGATGTGTGTGAGGATCGCATATGGGGTTGTAATAACTTGCGTCCATGTCTAGAAGGGGAAAAGTCCGCTATAGATGAAAGTACCGAGACAGGATTCGGGGGTTTCACAATACAGTTTGTGTTTTACCATCGTCTCTATCCATGGCTATATTTATATAGTGGTTCTCCAATTCGTTCATATTACTTTTAGTTTGTACTCAACTACCCTACTCTAGCTATGTCTGTCACCCAGTTGGAATGCTGGATTCCAACTGAAGCAGAATGGGATGGTGTTCTAATGTATTCTGTGAACAAATTCCTACAGAAAATCGAGCAGGACAGTTAGATAAGTTGGTTAGCAAGGACCATTTCCTTTACTAATATATAAAAAATAAAAAATAAAATAAGTTGGTTATCAAGGATGTTCCGTCACTGGATTTCCTTTTTTCTTATGGTGACCGATGATCATGTCTTGATTGTAAATTTTCGCCTCACTATCTCTTGTCCATGAGATATAAGTTGTTTTTAAGTTTTGTTCTGGTTACCCCCCCCCCTTCCCCTTCCTCCGCCGTTCTTACTTGTTATTGTTTTGAAACCAAAGTAGGTCTACGTATCTGTTCTAGTGAGGTTTTGTATTCATACGTTTTATTCGTAAGGCATCTGACAATTTTATCATTGCTCCCTCCCCTATCTGCATTAATTATAATCTATCACAACTGATGTGGCAGTTATGAACAAATGCTGTTAATTTTTTTTTCCCGGACATGTCTTAACATATGGGGTTGAAATTGTAATGTTCATTTCTGCTTTGTTTCTTACTGTTTTCCCCCTAGATTTGCTCCTTTTGATAGTTCCGAATTTCATTTTGTAATTGTTCAGCTCTCTCATATAGTAGATTTTTAACACTGAAGTAATGCCCTTTTCTGTCATTTTTCCTTTTTGTTTTTTCAGAATTTTGGTTCAAAGACAGACACAATATTTTGCGGCATTTTTGATGGCCATGGTCCCTATGGCCACGTTGTTGCGAAGAAAGTGAGGGATTCTCTTCCTTTAAAGTTGAGCGCTCAGTTGCAACTTAATAGTGGCAGCAAGGATGGCCAAGAGAATATTAGAAATAGTGCCGTGGGAAGTCTGACCTCTGAAGAAATGGCACTCTCATTAGCTAATGATGAAGACATGAACTCTACCTGCAAGGATGATCATACAGATATTTTCACGCCAATCAAAGAGTCATTTCTGAAGTCATTTAAGGTTATGGACAAGGAACTGAAACTACATCCTTCAATTGATTGCTATTGCAGTGGGACAACAGCAGTTACTCTGATCAAGCAGGTAATTGGTGCTCATTAGAACTTGCCCTCTTGACCTGGGACAATTATCATTAGGTATGTATAATGAATACTATCTTTTGACTGTAGAGAGAGGATCTTGTTATTGCAAATGTTGGGGACTCGAGAGCTATACTGGGTACCAGAGATGAAGATGATTCTCTCATTGCAGTTCAGTTAACTGTAGACCTCAAACCAAATCTTCCAAGTATCTCTCTCTCTCTCTTGTGTACATGTGTCTCTCTTTGTGTCCCTATCTCACGCCCTCTGTCTGGTAGAAAAGCATGAACAGTTTGGACCTTCTCCCAGATGCTTTATTCCAAAAAGAAAAATCATAGCATACATTACTAACCAAACAATGCATTCTGATGGATTCTTTTGATATTTTTGTGTAACTTGACTCAACAGCTCGTGCAGATTTAAATCTACTGTTGCAGTTGACATGTACTGCTATTAATGCAAATATTTGATTAGTAAAATGGGACAGAAAGCAGTCACCTTGCAGAATTCCAGGGTTGCTTTAAGATCTTTCTTTATGCTTGTAGCTTTTCATTTATTTTAAACGACTAGCTAATGATGGCTCAGCATACATTGGGTATATGAATTCTATTAAACTTAATGTATTTTTGTATATGTTATATAGCACATAAGAATTGAGGATTGTTTTTAGTGGCCTGGAATTCAAAACTCTTCATTTCATCCTGTAGCTTTCACCAATTTGAGTGAATAAAGTGAATGAGGACAAGATCACATCCTTCTAGGAGAGTGGCTCTCCTGTTGCTTTAATCTTATTAAGAAACGGTCAAGTTCAGGCTCAAGGTTACACCAGGACTGTAATAGAGTTGCAAGGATGTACAACAAAATCTTACTTTGTTAGTTTGTCATTATGTTGTTCAGCAAAGAACAGAGTGTCTTATCTATTACTAGATGGAGAACCTTTACTAAAAATAATAATGTCTATCTATGTTTTGATATAGAGCCTTTATGAGAAAATAATCCTGTATTCTCTATTTCTCTAACCCTCGACTGTACTGGTATGGAATTTTCTCAGCATTTGGAGTGGCTTTCCTTTATTTGTGTCTCAAACAAGGTTTCTGCGACTACGAATATGCTTGAAATATTTGAAAATTTTCTTGTGGACCTGTGGGTCATGTGGAACAGACATATGGTTATTTGTTTGTTAATGTTGCTGCCAACACAGTCTCCAACATTTGATATGCATTTATATGCAATAGCTTGGATTTGGTCAAGAGAATGGCTAAAGTGGCTTTGGAAGTCTTACTTGTAGCTTCTTAATGGTTTCTTGACACAGGATTTTTTTCCCTTGCTATATCAGTAAAACTGTACTCTGAATATCTAGGTGAATTATTTTACGATATAAAACAGTGAAACCAGTTTCATTTACTGAGTAATTCTCTTTTACCTACAGGGGAAACGGAGAGGATTAAGCGATGTAATGGACGGGTCTTTGCCCTTCCAAATGAGCCTGAGGTTGCTCGAGTTTGGCTGCCCAATTGCAACTCCCCCGGCCTTGCTATGGCTCGGGCTTTTGGAGATTTTTGCCTGAAAGACTTTGGCTTGATCTCCGTCCCCGATATTTTTTACCGCCGCCTTACCAAGAAGGATGAATTTGTAGTATTGGCCACCGATGGGGTAGGTGATCAACCTCTCTCTGTCTTTCTCTTCCTCTATTTATCGATCTGTCTCTATATACATGGAACTAATTTATGTTATTTTACCAGTTCAACGTACCTTTTATTGTTCAGCTAATCGATGATAATTCTATAGACAAGCAATTTTGTCGTTAGACTCGTTAGCATGTCAGAATTTGAGTGATTGTATTGCTTACTCAAAGAAAGCACGAGTTGTCAACTAGATATATTTTCCCATAGTTTCTTTTTCTGCAATAGCTGCAATACTTGATGTTTTGTCTTGATTGCCAATATAGTTTTAGTGGTTTAGAATATGGTGTGTTTTTTCCCTTGTATTTAGTTTAGATTTTTGTCCTACTAATCATTATCTCACATTGTGGTCTTCATCCCATTATTTAACCACTCTCTTTGCTTCTCTAATTTGCTCTGGACATGGGCATAGTTGCTGATGCAGCCATGGAAGAAAAGTCAGGTTGCTTGAATTTTAAGTTTTGGCAACTTAAAAAGTTTTACTTGTGTGTAGCTGACACACGATGTCTATGGAGACAAGTCTAATATGCTTTGAAGTTCAAGTCCTTAGAAATCAAGCAGTAAAACTGTTTTTAATGTGTCATCAATCATCAGTTATGATTAGTTTTGTGATTAGATGTAGACTTGTAATTTTACGCAACTCTTTTGAATTAAGGGTATTGTGGTAATTGGGTGAAATCTATATCTTTTGTGCGCTTCAGAAAACTAAAATACCATATTAGGTTTGATTGGGCGTTTTACCTACTAGTCAATTAGGAGTCCTAGTCCTAGAAGGTTAAGTAAAAGTCTCTGCGTCTTCGGGAACATCAAATACTTTCCTCCTCGGCTAAGGAATAGGACACCTTTCTTTTACCAGAATAAATCAATTAATGATAATGATTCATTGTAGGCAACATTTTTTCCTCCTTTCTTACTAATTCATTGCTAAAACTTTGAATAGTAGGATTCAAAGAAAAGTGATCCCTTTAGTCCTCAGAGACGAGAAAATGATGTGGGGACAGCTTTAGAGAAATTTGTTTACAGGTGTGATGGGCTTTAAAAGTTGAAGGTAGGTTTGGAGCTTTTGAAGGGATATAGGAGACAACCGTAAAAACAAATGCAAAAGAGAATAAGAGTCGCCATCAAAGTTAAGTGGTAGCTCTCCCCCTATTATTGTATGGTTAGAGCACAACCAATGTCAGGGATATGAAATGTTTGAAGCAAAATATGCTTGGAATTTAAATAACGAGCCTGATTGATTTGCAACGAAAGCTTATGCTTCATTTGATCTTCTTCCTTTTGATAGGTTTGGGATGTGCTCTCAAACAAAGAAGTCGTTGACATAGTGGCATCAGTCCCACGTTCTGCTGCGGCTCGAATGCTGGTTGAGTTCGCTGTTAGATGTTGGAAGTTCAAATACCCATATGCTAAGATTGATGACTGTGCCGTAGTTTGCCTATTCCTGGACTCAAATTCGAGCTTTTACTCTTCTTCTAATATCATCCAGTGAGACAGAGATGTCAGGATCCATCTGACGTCGGAAATAAGAAAGTTTTTCCCTGGAATATTGGACATGGACCGTTCAGGTACCTGTAGGTTACCCTGATGAGAATTTGCGTCTAGTAGGTGAGAAGGGTGTTAATATATAAGTGTTCCAACAGCAGCAGGGGTCCACATTGAGGGGCATCTTGTTACTTGTCTCCACCTACCCATGTTTATTTAGTTGGGCAGGTTGGAATGACGAGGCTTCAAAAGTAGTGGGGAAGGTCATTTTTCTTATGATTCTTTTTTAAATATGATGGTGTCCATAATTTTCTTTTCCATTCTTTATATGTCTTCCTTTCTACAAAGAATTGGGGAAAAGGAATGGTGCTATCCTTGAGGGTTTTCACAATGTTCATTTTCAAGGGTAAGGTTGATTTAAAAGGCAACTGTGATATTTTGCGTCTTTTTTTTTTTTTTTTTGGCTTTTCGGGTGGGGGTTATGGATCATTTTGAGTTTGCCAGGCCTTTGTGGGTGCTGGTATAGGGTCATCAGGCATTGGGATGCCTTTGGACCCAAGCTGGTATTTGATGTAATTTTGTCCCTTCCTTGTTGTCGACCCAAGTCTCTGGGGATTTGATGTAATTTTGTTTTGTTTCCTGTTGGTTGTTTATGCTTGTGTGGTTTTTCTTCTTATTTCTTTTACTGTTAGGGCCTTCTGCTTTTGGTTTTATGTAGAAATGGCCAATCTGATTTTGTTAGTTGCTCGTGTGTCTTAAGATTTGAGGTAGTCGTGCTTCTCTGTGTATGTGATTTCCATGTGCAAGTGCACATAATAAGAGGGGAATAGAGGAACACTGTTTTGGTCATGCAATGAAATAAAGTTTGCTTTTTGTTCTGGTGTGGAGGACAACACTTTTCTCTGTTTATATGCAGTTGCTGCTCGATGACCACTTTGGAGTTGGGTTGGATTCTTTTCTATTAGACTATTCTGAGCGATTTTTTAAACTTGGAAGAGTTAAAAGTATCTAAGCACTGTGGATACTGATTGAAGGAATATGCGGAGCAGTTTATTCTTAAATTCTATGGAAGTTAAACAAAATATTATGTCGTATCGAAGCTTGTTCAAAGAGTCGGATGGAGGAAACATGACAAAAATCATGCCGGAATTAGAGGAAGAGATTGATTGAACCAAACTTTAATATCCTGTAGCGTATTTAATATTTGTGTGGTGGTAGGTAATGGTTTGATCGTTCTTGCTGGAATGGAGGGAAATTCGTGACCCTTGGCGTGATTGGCACTATCGTATTGGGGGGGATGAACTAAATTTGGTTTGTTCGGCTACATAGAATTTCAGATTTTCACACCAGAAACTCTTGAGATAAGTAAAAAAGGGAAAAAAAAAAAATCAGTTTTAGACCGAGGCGGTGTAGAGGGAATTAAACGTGTCTATCTTCAACCAATATTTGTTCCCCATTTCTCTTGTCACATGAAGATGAAATGAAAAAGGTTTAGGTTAAAAGAGTGGAAAAGATGAGCAACGAATGAGTGTCAATACCACTCCAATACTCCCTAGTTGTAGCCCTAAGGTGTGCTCTGTTAAAAGTCTTTGAGATGCTCTCAGAGTGTAATGAGTTGGTCAGGGATTTCAATGGCCGAGCTTGATTTAACTTTTCACAATAATAAAAGTTGCAACTTAAATGATGGGTGTGGTGAGGGGTTGTTACACGTGTCTAGAATTTACTGCTGTGTTAAACATCTATAATGCGATTAAATTGGATTCGTCTGTCTAAACCTAATGACAAGAAGTGCACAGATTGTCTCTTGTTACCTAAAAAATTGAAGTCTTTGAGACGTCGAGATAGCTCAACTATTACAACCTCTCGTTATATTTGATGTCTCATTTAACTTCAGCAAATATAGTAACATGTACGCATGCAGATGTTTCATAATTAAGAAAAATTAATTTTAGACCATCAAACTGTGGTTGTTCAAATACGTCAAATATGAATTTTATCATCTTTGAAAACTATTTGGATAAGTCTTTTTCTTCGATCATGTAAGGGAGGTCTTAATCAACACAAGCCTATCTTCATGACTGTACAAAAGGTTTCGACTCAAAACTGTGTCATACAAAATATATCCGATGCTGGTTTAGTTTTTCTTCGTATGTCGACCTCTGAGTGTTTGTGTTTTAGGCAACTGAGACACTGATGAAGCTCATGTGTAGTCCGAAGTGACCGAAGTCAGGGACATAAAGCGAGTGTGTGTAACGTGTGGAAAGACGACTCAGAGCGTCACACATGGCTTGTCTGGTACGTCTCCCTGGATTTTGCTCAGAAAAAGCACCCTTAAATCTGGTATGGATAAGTTAGAGCATGTGATTGGGCTCTGATTCTAAGAACACATGAATTCAATACTTTTGTGCGCGTGTGAGAGAGAGAGAGAGAGAGAGAGAGACGATGCAGGCCAATACAAGAGTCAGCAACTTTCCACTGCAAGTAAAATTCTTGGCATGTTTTGGTCTCTGACTTCGCATGTGAAGGAGGTTGTTTGGTGGGGAAGCATGTACGTCCTTCACTCTCTGCTGCCCTTCCCTCTACGCACTTTTTCTCTCTTTTCCTCGCATGTGAGTCCCTATTTCCCTCTTCTGTGTCTCTCTCTGTCTGTCTCGAGGACTCTTCTTCTCACAGCCACACATGTGTTCGAATTATGAATTATTTTAGGTCTATATAACAGATGAATGCAGCAACATAGACTCTCCCCTCTCCCAGACTCTCTGCGGTATTACAAATGCAAAGCCAACCAGCTTCCAAGCTTCTCTCCACTTTCCTAGTTACATTCTCCTGCCTCTTATACCATGGTCTCTCTCTCTCTCTCTCACACACACACACACACACGCAGAGACAAAACATACAAACGCACGCACAGATATACACAAATTTGGTTGGTTTTAAGATGATCGAGCTACCTGTGTTTTTTGATCTGTTATGAAGCTAACAAGATGCTAAAATAAAATATTGCAGGGTTTGGAGCAGACTGTGCAGGCAATTCTCCCACTTTGCAACAGACTAAGGTGCGGTTCAGCGACCCTCCAATATTCTTGGTGGAAGTGCAGAATAGCTGCCCCATGTGCCCAATTATCAATGTCCACTTGAACTGCGGAAACTTTCCTCAACGTCTTGTCAATCCCAGGCTTCTCAAAGTGCTAGGCGGCAGTGACTGTGTCGTCAATAGTGGGTTGCCTCTGGCGCCCTTGCAAAAATTCTCCTTCAACTACTCTCATAGCAAGTTTCTAATGCACCCTGCAACCTGGTATTTTCAATGCGAGTGACAGGCTAGCTGCTGGCCGCCAATTACCATATATATATATATATATATATATATATATATATATATATTTTTTCCCTCTAGTCGATGTCCTTTCACTTTTTATTTTCTATTTTCTGGTATGAATTATCCACTTTGTTCCCAAGACAGAATGAATTTGCAGTGTTTGGTTGCCAAGAGTAGAATTCTCGATCGTTTATAAATGCACTGTATTTAAGCACTTTCTTTGATCGAAATATAAAAAGATTTTACAATTAGAGACAAAACATATCAACATACCACGTTTGGGTTCGCGTCTTGACCCTGTTAGACGAGTCTCTGAATATAAACGCACATGGGAACATGGAGCCGAAGCCATGTGCAGTTACCCAAGGAGGTCCCTGACTCTGTATCAAGAAGTGAACCCTAACTTATCGGGAAGTGGACGTGCTAAACTACTCCCAAAGGTATCAAATCTGCCAATTAAACAGCCCATGCTCATCTCAACCTCAGCTTGATTGCATCCTTAATCCCAGCTATTGATTTCAAATTAAGTTGCTAAAATTTTGGGGCAGAAAGAATAAAGAATTCCCAGCTTACCAAGTGGATTTCTTTGCATCCCACCCAATGACACTTTAAATTCAACGATACATTATATCAGCATTCACCGAGTTGTCCTACATACACTATACACATAAGATTTAATAACATTTTAATTTGAAAGCAGCAATGTCACTGCTAACATGATAAAATCCTAAACCGAACTTGGAATTAATTAAATAATTCATAGAATACAATATACTGTACTACATCGCTACTTATCCTAAAAGTTTAAAACTCATACTAATGAATGAATTTAATTATTTAATTAAATATTTATAATACTCCGTATTGTGAGTGGGACTTTTTTTAGTAAGCAAGCCAAGCACAAGAATTTTTAATTGAAATGGAAGTTTCAAATCCAAGGACAAAATTCAAACTCAAGTTCTCTACTCTGATACCATTTATTCCGAAAGCTTCAGCTTTTGAAAATAAATGAAGTTAATACCATAATCAATTATATTATTGGCTATATACACAAATCATAGAAACTAGTGAGCCTTTCAATGATCGAGATGAATGAGAACCGAACACTAGCTATTATATGGCCTTGCAATTAGGAACCCTCAATATGAGAAGCTGTTTTTCCTTTTTCCACAAAGAGAAACCTGTTTTTTTTATTTACTCAGGAAAAGCAATAGATGAGAGCTGTTTAAACTTCTACACTACCAGCGTGGTATAGAGCTATTTTTCCTCTTCTTTTTTTTTTAATTTTTTTTCACTCCCTCTTAACTTTTTTCCTATAGCAATCAGAATGGCAGCATAAACCAGCAACTTGAGGAGGGACAGGTACGGTTCCTCTAGACATAACACCTGACTATCAATACCATGTAACCTAAAAAGCAATACTTGAAATGGGGTTGGAGTCTGGACAACCTCCTATGAGGATGCAGGATAATTTGCCCCATCAGGCTTCAACTCTGCAACAGTCAAGTTACTAAGCTGGAGCACAATTTTACAGTTTTTCACAATTAAAGCCCAGATAGCCAGCCAACTCAAACGTTAAAATAGGTTGCTGAAATGATTGATTTGCTCGTCGCTAAGCGCGCAAAAAGACTAGATTTAGAACCAATCCCATTTGAGCAGGAAATTATTCAGAGAGAAAAACAAAAAACAAAAAGGCACAGAATTAATACACCTCATGTATCATCAGCATAACTGTGATCTACAATACATCTCTATAAATGGTTTACGACAATTCCAGTCTTGAGGCATGAAACTTCTACCAGGAAATAAGCCAAGCTGTAATGTTCAAACCGTAAATAGTTTCTAACTCAAAGATGATTCTATGCTTCCATAAATTTTCTACACATTCACCATGGGTAGAAAAATTGAACCCACAGTGAAGCATTGGTACGATGAATAATCCTAGCTTTTCCATATCGGGGATGAAATAGAGACAACTGAGAAAAGGGTTCCTAGCACAATATTACCTATAAATCTCATGATTTTCTATTTATATTCAAATTTTCTTGTCCTTTATATTGATTGCTGGTAATTTGTATTAGCTGGAGATAAGTAACATTTCAGCAAAAATATTGTGCATCAGCATAGTTAGAAACAACAAAACTATTGGCCATCGAGTATGCGAACTGCATGCAGAATTAAGAGAGTGGGAACCTACTAAATGTACAGTTCCAGTTTTTTCATCCTGCACTTTAATGGTTGACGAGCCTGAAAAAAACCATAAAAAAAGCAAGTAAACAAACAGTGCGAATAATTCTAGAAACAAATTTCTGAATTCCCCAAACTTGTGAGATCTTTGTCTTATATATATATATATATTTTTTTTTATTTTGTCATCTCTTTGCCCATCTTCACGCATCTATATATTCTTTACAAAGGAACATATGTATCTTTAATTAATGACCTATATAAATTAGAGAAGAGGACAAAGAGCATCACATGGTAGTTCTACTTCTAGTTCCCAAAAGGCTATCACAGATAATCATGAAAGGTCCAAATGCAACAACAGCAATCTCTCAACAAAAATGTTTCTTTCCATATTGAGAGCAGCAAACAAGCCCACCTTGATAGATACATCAACAGAGTTCACAGGGCAATCGTTGGTATTAAATCAACCCCAGCCAGTTCTTACGTGACTAAATGCTGAATGAAGGTAAAGGCCCCTATCCGTTCGTTCCACCAAAAGGTCGTCCCTGAGGCAACTTGGGGAATTATTTAATCTTCTCACATGGTTCTCTATATGAGGGCAATTTGCGTACAAGTTCAAATAAGACTTGTGTAACAAATTGATACACGAATGAGTAAGTACATAGGAATATATTATAATATCGCCCTGAATTAGACTTGAGGAACTAAAAAATTACACAGAGAAACCATCCATTAGATTTAACCTCTTTCTATATCTAGTTTTAGGACTATATCTAGTTTTAGGATGCTAATCAATACTGCCAGAGACAGTTTATCAGTGTATAGTCGATTAGAAGTAAACAAAAGTTTTCCCAATTTCAAAATTTACCCTTCAGAATACAGGTAAAAAAACCTCCATTAACAAAAATAATTAACCTCAAAAAATCTTGTAGATGCGGTGGAGCATCTATGGCTGCTACTTTATGGTTAGATATTTATTTTTGGTTCTCCACCAACAATACCTGGTATCAACAAAGGTCTATGGAATTTTCGAAGCTACCTAACATACCATCACGCCACCCTCCCCTCAGCTTGATAAAAGAAGTGGACCAAGGGTTATGAAGATTCACATAGCAAACTGGCACACATTGCATGCGATTTCACAGAAGGAAGAAAACTGAGGACCACAACAAAATCAAGCAATAGTTGGCCTGATTCGCATAGCAGGGCTTCTTAGGCCTCACGTTTTCTAACAGAAAACTTGAGAAACATTTGCTGGACTAAAAGATTTCGAATCGTCCTGGGAAAGCCAACATGGTACTTACAGTTATACTCTGTCCATCCAATGCTTTGATTCTCGAGATCATACAAGACTAGCTTGTTTGAAAGGACTAGATCTGCGACAAACAACAGATTAAATTATAATGAATCGTGCCAGCAGTCTATTGGATCACAATCGATTCTTTCTGTTTATATTATCAAGCGTCAATAAGAGTCCTATTTTTTGGTTTCTCGAATACAACTCTAGTACTAACGAAGACAATCTTTTGGTAGCTTTTTACTACTGTGACAAGACATCCTAATGAACCATAACCTTAATAGACAAAAACAGCGTGAGGTTATTACAGTGATATGCAACTTCAATGTAAAAAGTAATCAGTTTGGTACAAGATACACCCACAGAAGTTCAGCACCCTGGTATGCTTTGTGGTGAGGATTAGCTCAACAAAAATGAAACAATCAAATGCAGGATATTAAGATAGCCAAGTGAAGGCTGATTAAATTCGATAGACCAGGTCCTTTAATGAGGCTATAAGAGAGTTAAACTCTGTAGGATTTCCTTGAAAGTGCAATTAGAGAATGAGGGTCTCTCAAAAAGTTTCTTCTTCCTTTGCATGGGCAGCAGCTTCGGCAAAAATTCCACCTGATTGGTGATAGATCTCATAGAGTTACAGCATCAAATTTCTCAAACCATTGACAATTTCCACAAACCTAACTTTAAATTTCAGAAAAAGTTAGTCCTTGCGGTTTGTGCGAAAATCAAATTAAGTTCCCTGAACTTTAAAACCTATCAAATTAGCCCTTGGGGTTTAAAATCCATCAAGATTTGAGTCCCTTCACGATCCTTCAAATGTGAAGGTTTTTAAATCTCAGGGACTAATTTGATGGGCTTTAAAGTTTAGGGACTTATTTGATTTTTGCACAAACCATAGGAACTAACTTTGTATTTATCCCAAAGTTAAAATTTTGGAGAAAACACAATGTTTCACTCTTATGATGAGGAAAACTCATTGAAGAAAAGAATCAACCCCTAAAATATTTTGTTAATGGGTTAAAATTTCATCTCAACGTAAACCTCAACAGTCAACTCTAACGAAAGCCAAGAGGATGTAAAAATGTTATATAGCAGTAACCACCAAAATCCAAATTTAGGGTTTAAAGTGTATAAATTTTTTGCTATACCTCCCAAAAGGGTCAAGTTCATCCTATCCCTAGATTGCATCCCACTGTTTTGCCAACCAATACACCATAAACCTTCCTGTAAAGATCCACAAAAGAAAAATTAACTGATTGGTGTAGATGAACAACCAAAATAGGTTCAGAAAATGAAAATTTTCAAAACAACAAATTCTACAGGAAAACAAACAAAATAACATGAGTCTTATAAATTTTCCCAAAAGGTAGATTGCTTCCATTTCGGTCCAAAAGGCTTTAGGCAATTCAACAACTGCTATCCCTGTAGCAGTGCCACCAGTCCCCCAACAAAACACTCCCGATTTTAAAAAGCGTGAACCTTTTTCCTTCATAGAATACAAACAAAAATTCTTTCATCGTGAATAATTTCACCCATTTTCTAACAATCACTATCTTAGGACTCCAAATCTACTTATCCTTAGGTCAGAGTGTCAGTGTTAAATACATAATTCTTTTGTTCAGGTACTTCAAAGAATGAATCATAATAAAAAATTTAGAATAAAACAGATCAACTGTATATGCTTAGGAAAAGGTAAGTAAATGAAGCCTATTTTTTCTATAAGAAATGTATATGGGCAGGACTAACGTTTACAGAAATAATGGTTGATCCCTAAGATTATGTGTCTTTCAATTTCATCAAGTAAGACAAAGACGTCTATTAAGATAGGCAGGAGTAGAAGATCCACCATTCTTGAAACCTTTAATGAGGAAACATTAGAAAAGACAATGTTTTATTACAACTATTCAGTAATTATGATGTCCATTGTCTCAAATTAAAAGCATTTATACCCTTAAAAATCCTATGACGAAACCTTCAAATCCCTATAATCCTTTAGAGCTAAATACATAAGATTCTAATCCCTGAAAATACAATGTAAAGTGACGTCAGGGTGCAAACATAGTACCTCACATCTGATGCATGTTGTCCCAAAACTGACTGAAATAGGGAAGTTAATGATTTAACTGTATTTCTAACTTTTAACCCCATTGAAGTGGCAAGTGGACCCCACAATACCATTCTTTTCCCAAAAGTGAAATAGGGAAGTTAACGATTACGTCCATGGCACACCAACAGGTCATGGAAATCACCCAGGACCAGAAATTGCTTCCTTTAGGCTTATTAGTAATTAAGAAAACCTATCCACAGTGACTTTTCTTTTTTCATTCTTTGCAAATGAGAAGCCCTAGGAAAGGAAGATCTGCAACAAGAACGTAACGGTTATGAAGGTGTGATCTTCTGCCACAAAACAATATCTCTGGCCCAGGAAAAAGATGAAAATCTTTCAAACTTTAGACTAGTTAACCTTTTCAGAAGATCAATTAATTAAACCCCACCATTTTGTCACAATCCAAGGATTCATCTAAACCAAATGCAAAGTAATGACTATTATAATGAACTTATATACACTACTTGCCAAAAAAAAAACTTCTATTCACTACACTTAATGGGAAGTTGTTATGCATTATAATACCATTTGTCAAATACATGTTGGCACACTCCCGAAAAATTTAAGCCTAAAAGATTGATGTCACCAACATGGTTTTATATCAAATCATGTTAGCCTCACTTTCGCCAATTTCTTAGGTTTTGCATATCCAATGCAACATTTCGTTCAAGGTTAATGGCAAGCTTGCATGCAAATGGCGTATCAGCTAGGAGGCAAGAATACCGCAAAACAGTTTTCGTACACACACGCAATACTCATCAAGATATGGATTGCTAGGCTATGTTTTTTGATGATTGTTACTTATCTCTTAAAGTAAAAATTGGCATACTACACCAAAAAATAGTTTTTTAAAATATTAATGTAACCAATGCTGCTTTACTTACCCCCCCCCCCCCCAAAAAAAAAAAAAAATGCTTGCCGTATCACACCCTATATTTTCAAGAAATTATGCATCACCATTTTTTTAACATATCATATCTCTATGCTTAATGTGGTGGCATGTCATGTCAATATAACTGATCTGCATTTTTCACCACTTCCCAGCAAATTGAGATTTATATACATTATGCATTAACTGCAGGTACAACATAAGCACTGTACTTTAGAACTTGAATCAAAGCTATACACACTTGATTTAGAACCACTAACTAATAATATAAGCAATGGCTGTGATGAATATGATGTTTATCTTGACCAGGGAGACAAATGAACAACCAAGAACAATGTTACTGTGATGTCACAACTAGAACCACCATGTTAATTTTATTTGCATAACTGCATCAGTTGAGATCCATAATCTTTCATAAGTATGCTAAAACAATGTAAAGACACGTGGAAAGAAAAGATCTCAATGAAAACAAGTAAAAGTCAGAGAAACACATCACTAACAAGCACCCTTGTCAATTTGCTTGATATACTTACAAAAGGGAATAGATATTCACGCGGATAAACCTTTAAAGAGAGTGAGTTCTCAAAATGAAAGGTGACATTTGGAAATCCATCATCAACACTGCAAGCAATAGTAAAATATAAAAATCAACTAAATATCATTCATAGTATCGAGCAAAGAAGAATGCATCACTAGGATCAAACAACTAATCAAGTAAAACGAAAGATCAAGGAAAAAAGAATGGGAAAAATGCAATAAACCTCCATATGGGCACTTGTTAGCTCTTTGAAAATGTCCAAGTAAATTACCTTGGTACAGATTCTCTATAATATAACTTGGATATGGCAATCCTAAAATTTCAATTGCTCTGGCTTTTGATAGTTCTCAATCAACTTTTGGCTGTGGTACTCTGTGTCCTCTTTCTTCTACATAGTTATAAATTTCACCTCATGCTCCGAAGTTTTCATTTAATCTCCTTGCTTAGTAGGTCAACTGAATTCTCAACTTGTTCAGTAACCTCCTATTCATATTCTTCCATCTTTCACGTGCTTGACACAGGAGAAAACTAGTGAAGTTTTACAATAAAGAGCATTTTTCAAGTAGATGCTCGTCAAGGAGTCACAAACAAGGTACTATGTACTTTGCTAGAGATCCCGTGATTTAGAAAAGAACTAAGGATGTTGTGGTAGACTAATTATACCTCCAAGATATAATTCTGAAAACGCAATTTGCTCCCTCATATATCACAAAGGAGATTTATCAACAGAGGCCATCCATAAGCATCACCTTTTGTTTTCCTCCGTGACATACTAAGCAATATACTACATTTTATATACGCATAAACAAAAGCATATACGTTGCAACTTGAACTGTGGAATTAGATAGTTTTACAAGAAAGGGTAGTCTTTACAGATTTCTATCCTATTTATAACTTAGGAACCGCAATGACCCAAGGGCTGAGATCACATTTTCTTTCTATATTTCTTCTGACTCACTAACAGTCAACACCACATCAAGTTACCACCATCTCTTAACACAAACTTGTCATTTGACAAAATAGATTATGCTTACATACCTTTCAGAATACTGAAAGCAAGTATACTCATCACGAACTTTCTCGACTTTTAGATCTGGCTGCTGAGAGATTATCTAACCAAGATATTAAATATGTAAGTGCGCAACCAGAAATAAGGAAGTCAAAAAGATACAAGCGGATGGCGCAATATATCACATACCTTACTCACCAATGGCTCATAAACCATTTCTGGGAGATAGGCCAAGGTTGTACCACTGTCTATTATAGTTCCTTTCCTGTCTCCTACCTCAAACAGCTCTGATGACAAATTTAGGTAAACATGACCAACTTGAACAGCTGTCATATTGACGTTGTAATGAGGCCTACAAATTTAACAGGAATGAATAGTTTGTTCAACATAACTCCAAGTACAGAAAGCAAAATGCATAACATATCTCGTCCACACACTCCAGCTACTAGTATCTCCACTAGCTTATTATATCAGTGGACTCACAGAAAATTGCTCACAGCACATGCGCCTGTTAGAAAGCATAAACAATGAAGCAGACAATTAAGAGCAAAACCAACATATCCTCCTTCCTGAACTTCAAGCTCGAGAGATCGTCACAGAAAATTGTTATTTAAGATGGCAAGTAAGATTCAAAAATTCAGAGAAGGAACTATAAACTCTTCTTGAGTATAGTAAGTTTAGCTGCATTATAATTAAGAAATACAGAGTTGGATAAGCTTTTCTTCAACTTTTAGGGTCAGCTTCACCAGATCATCCATCATGAGATCTTTCCCCACTAAATTAATCGATTTCCTTAAGTCTCGAACTTATCTCAGGCTTGACGTATCCTACTTGAAGCAAATGACTGCAAGCTAAAATGAAAATCAGCATGGGGCTCATTAAGAATACCGAAGGAAGCTATTCCGAAGGCATCTAGATAACAATAGTCTCTTCCATTCACATAGCAGTACAAGAAAAACAACCACAGAGAAGTCTTAAGGAGAACAAGAGACAATGATAACGCTTACAAAAAGATATCACATACTGGTTTGGTACCAATGGTGTCATGTTAACTTTTGGTTGCACTACACGCCCCATAGCAAAGATACCTCCTCCATTGGTTCCATCTAAGCAGTGAGCAAACATCTTTGCCACTCTTCCAGATGAAGCTAGCTGTGAAATTACCGAGGAATTAGATTTTCCGAAACCCAGTATTCCATCCAGTGCCTCTTCATTAGATGAACCTAGATCCCCAGATTGTGTAGCACCACACCTACATCAAAAACAAAAAACCACGAGATAAATACTCCCCAAAAGAGAAAAAGTCAAAAAGTGAAAGGAAGAGATTAAGGTTTATGGACTAGAGTTTGAAATAAGCCCAACTCAACAACATATGAACCAGGACATCTGAAAGTAAGGTAAAAGTTCATCCGATGGAAACATGCTAGCTGAAATTATAGTAGAAGTTTGTAAATAGAAAAACCCTATACCAAAATGTGCATAAAGGAGAGTTACATGATGTCAAGAAAACTGTGAGCTACATAAAGGGAAAGCAATAATGAAAAGCACAGAACAACACCAATTAACCAGAAGGTTTTTTTTAAAAAAATGAATTTAGGGTATTATGAACATTCTTTGGACAGTTAAATTAAGCCTGCCACTGCCTACGAGAAAACAAGAAAAAGATCACCCTGCCATACTATGCCTATGCTTCATAATTGCCTTACATACGGCTTACATAACATATTTCTGAAGGGTTAATTGAATCTTTTCAGGAGAAGTATTCCTGCATAATAATCAAGTCTACAACCAGTTTAGTTTTCAACCTGCTATAAGGCAGAAGTCTCAACTGTGTTACCCGTTGCTTCATCGATTACATGGTGGCTATTAGCAGAAAAACTCAGCAATTACAAACATGTCAGCTATGAATAGATAAACCATTAATGACACTGATTACTTGATCTGTGTACGAAACTGAGAGACCTAGTTCATGGAAGAAAGTGGTCCACAGAGTCAACTTGGTAACTGTACCATCGTTTTAGCTTGTAGAAAGCAAAATGGGCAAAGGCTCTTAGTTTTCCTCTTAAAGCTTGAAAAATTCATGTACTTCATCATTGGAGAGGGCGACACACGCACACACATGGAAAGGTAGAAAGAGAAACAGGCAGGCAACAGAGAGTGTTTTTCAGCTATTTGTCATAAGCATGTCATCTAAAAGGAATCCATATTGGTAGGATGGGGTGCCAAGGTCAGAGCAGTGACAGAAGCAGTACTGGGAGTTGCACAACAGGTCATGCAGAAGCAGCTTCTGGAATGAACCCACATATGCTACTCGATTGACGGGTCATTGGCACAAGGATGTGCTCAGAGTTCACGGTCTGGCAGCTTTTGAGTCCAGGAAAAAAGAAACAAATTGGGCCTGGCTATGCTCTGGCAACAGGCTTCAAGACTGGCCAATCACATGACAAAATGGAAGTGATTTAGCTCATTGCTTGGACAAGCTAGTTTGGGCTGGACAGGCTACTTCATTTCGACTGAACCTGAACCACTTTGATTTAACACTGTCCTGGGCCCACAAGTTCAATACAATGACCTGGGCTGGACAGAAAAAAGAAAAACCTGATCCATGTCGTCATGGATCCCTTCTTCTTTGAGAAAGAGAGGAAACAGAGAATCCAATTTCCCCACTAGGAACAAGCTGACAACGTCAAACAATTACAATAAAAAACCTAATTGACTCTGAGCTTCGTAATTGCAGCTGAGCCTCACCACTGGCAGCATCGCCAAAGGCGGCAAACCTTAATAATGATGACGATGACAACTACATATCAGTGGGTCAGTGGGGGGGACATCTACAGAGAAGAGTGATGAAAGCCAAGAAAACAAGGAAAACACCAACCGGCAGATAACTCTCAAGAATCAAGAAAGTTTGATAAAAGTAACCATTTTACTCCCAAAAAGTGCTAAAATTGCTTTGTATGCTCAAGTCTAGTATTGCAGTGACTTCGAAAAAGTTTGGCTTACCTTAGCTTATTAAATTCCTGTTAAAATTTACAATGGTGAGAGAGAGAGAGAGAGAGAGAGAGAGCTGTATTAGAATTTTGACACAAATATATGGAGAAGAATGTGATAAGATACATCATCATACACTTTGTGAAAGATACTGAACCATTTCACTGCAACTCATCTTTTTCCTCAAAAATTGGTAGAGCAATACTACTCTATGATTGGGTTTGACTTGCTTTCCTAAATAGCTCTTGCATTTATATCTAGCAGTTGTTACCTGAATAAAAACCTCTGATAATCATCCTAGCCAGTCATACTCAAAGCTCTGGTAGCCATTCATCTCATATTTCAGTCCCAAGTATGACAAAACTCTCACAATATATCCATCTAAAACTGTCAGCCCTGATACCACTTGTTTGACACAGAAAAATAATCGACACAACAGGATGGAATGAAAGTGAATTACACAAAGACAAGAATTTAACAAGTATTTGCTGTGTTTCATGTAAACTGATGTACATCCATGGATGAGAGAAACCATCCACACCATAAGTATAGGAAGTTACAAAGAGCTGATAATACAAGAATGGACACCTGAGACAGGAGCCCTAGACAATTGCTAGCTCCTGAACTCGTCATGTCCTAAGCAATAGAACAGAGATTTGATCTCACATTCCACTAATGTTACCAATCTCTCTGAAACCCCTATAAACGCTAACATACCCTTTCATTCATCATGGTTTCAGAAACCAGACCATTCAATTCAATGGTATGGCCAGGAATGCAATTTCCGTGACGTCATAAACAATTAGTTAATAACTTGTTAAAAATTATTTAGTTTTTTATATTCTCTTGGCCCTTGTGTGCTCTAGTTTGAGGACTAAGAACAAGCATTCACAATAAAAGCTTAATGTCCTTCACTTCTATAGTAAGTTTAATATCCCTCTAAGACCACAACCCACCACAAAATGGATATTCCCACAGAAGAAAGACCATCCATTGCTAATGTGTTTCCACAGGCTCACACCATGAGAGCCATGGATCTCATTGGTTCTACAATCACCTGTAACACTACCATACTTATTCACAATAACCACCCTCCACAAATTGTCCCTCTCCAAGGCGAAGCTCTACAACCATTTCCCCAACAATGCTCTATTGAACAAACGGAGAGCCTCCTTAAGCCCAACCCACCACTACTCAGTGGAGAACAAACCCTTTCCCACTTAACAAGATGAAACTTGTGCTCATTTCCATCACTCCCCCACAAAAATTTCCTTTGGATCATCTCCAATCTATTGGCCACCCTAATAGGGATTGGAAAGATAGACATAAAATAGATTGGGAGACAAGAGAGTGCAGACTTGATCAACGTGAGTCTACCACCCTTCGAAAGGTAGCTGCGTTTCCATCCCACCAACCTTCTTTCAGTTCTTTCGATAATGCCATCCCAAATATGGCTGCTTTTAAAATGAGCTCCCATCGGTAGTCCAAGATAAGTGGTAGGCAGAGACGAAACTCTACAACCCATAATAGCAGCCCACTTCTGAACATTGCCCACGCACCCAACAAGAATCACTTCCGTTTTTGAAAGATTAATTTTCAACCCCGACACCACCTCAAAGCAAAGCAGTAAGCATCAGAGATTACGAAAATGACTCACTTCAGCCCCACACAGAATTAAAGTGTCATCAGCAAACAAAAGGTGGGAAATGGACATCCCCTCTCCACCCCCACCACCAACCTCAAATCCCACTATGGCACCCCTTGCCACCGCTTCTTTCATCATCCTGCTAAATGCTTCCATAATAAGCACAAACAAAAAGGGTGAAAGCAGGTCACCTTGGCGCAAGCCCCTTGATCCGCCAAAGAAACCAACAGGTGAGCCATTCACCACCACCGAAAATTTGGCCGTAGAAATGCAAAACTCAATCCACCTACACCATCTTTCCCCAAATCCACACCTCCTTAGAAGATACAAAAGGAAGTTTCAGTTGACGTGGTCATAGGCTTTCTGAATGTCCAATTTGCACAACATACATGGCACATTGGTTCTCAATCTCGAATCGACACACTCGCTTGCAATCAGCACGGGGTCGAAGATCTGTCTACCTTTCACAAAAGCATTTTGGGACGGCAATATGATCTTATCCAAGACAAGCTTCAAGCAATTAGCCAACACCTTCGCAAGAATCTTGTAAAACCGCCCCCCCCCCCCCCCGGCGGGGGCAAAACTAGGTTTATGGGATGAAAATCCTTCAGCTCAACCGCTCTCGATTTCTTTGGGACAAGAACAATAAAAGTGGCGTTCATGCTCCTAACAAATCTCCCCACCTGAGCAAACTCGTTGAACATGGAAAGAATATCTCCCATAACCACATCCCAACAAGATTGGAAGAAGGCTAAAGAAAAGCCATCCGGGCCCCGTGCCTTATCCCCATTTAGGCTCCTTACCGCCCCTGTTACTTCCTCCTCATCAAAAGGTCTCTCCATCCAATCTGCATCAGACATATCCCTTTTGCCAAAGAGCATGTGGTTCAGCAGCACCCCTTCCCTTTGGGGAAATAGTTCCTGAGATTCTATTCCCCTCACCTGCAAGCTTGTACTGCCTTCCACCCAATTGCCTAGAAGAAAAAAAAAACTCCACATACCATTCACCGAACCAAAAAACCCCTTAACAAAGTCAAAATTGGTCAATTGGAATTTGAGACATGCTCCTATAAATCTAGCTTCAATCATACTTCGGCCAAGTGAACCTACATCTAATTGGCAAGAATTATGTTACTCCACCATTGCTCATTTCACTAATTTTAACATAAGTGGAAAAAAAATCACTTCACTCTGCATGGCATGCCAATGTCCTCTTTCACAATTACTTAAATTATACTTGCCAAAGAAATGCATACCAAAATTCTAAGGATATTTCACTTGAATCATCCGTTTCAAGACCAAGGCCAATGGAAGCACACAGCTACCAGAATAAATAGCAAATTGATTGCCATATCAGAGACAAGAAACTAACATGGTTCAACCACATTTTTCCACTTGAGGTAGGCATAGAGCATGCTTCAACCACACATTTTCCCTCAAGTATCACTTCCAATAACCGTAAGACTAAGGATAAGTAGGTAAGCATCTCAGACCCCCCTATGCGTTGATTACACTTCTCTTTTTAACTTCATGAGATAACGAAAGAAAAATTGTATGTAAGGTCAACTCAGTGGAGCCAAGCTAACACATGCCTGGAAGCATAGAATGAACCTACACCCCAAGCATCGTGTAAAGCAATTGATGATTTGCCTTTAAAACATCAAAATTTGACACTTTAAATCCAATTGCAAAATCTGGCCAAACAACCCGCAAATCTTGTGCAAGAAGATATGTTATGTAGTGAAAGAAAGAAAAGATTAGACGTCCAACAAATTCGGCTGCTTCTAAGAGTAAGCTAACCAAGAAGCTAACATTAGGATGGAAACTCGAATCTAAAAGCAACAACTTACTTTCACCACTTTGTGGTGTTCAATGAAGAGTCTCAAAAATCCACCAAAGCACTACAAAGAGTTTCTTTATGAACAAAGCAAATTCACACGACCAACATAAACCTGAACTGCCAAAAAAGAATCACCATTAAGAAATTCGAATTCTAGGTCATAGGCAATAGGTGCAGAGAAAGCTAGAGAACACCACACTACAAAGTCCCATCTCCAATACTAAATGAACGATCATCCTCAGTCTAACCTGGAGAAGTAACTAAAAAACCTAAATTGAAGAGTACTGCCTTTTAAATCACTGAATCTATCTGGATTGCGGGAAACTTTTGTTGAAATGGACCAAACATCAGATTACATTACAAGTACTCTACGATATCTTGATTATACTTCCTGACAAACATCAAATAACTTTAGGCATTCACTAACAACAAAACTATGAATTGTAAACTCACCCAAATATAACACTCCCATTGGCAGAAGAAGTTTGAAGGTCTCCAGACACACGATCATACTCTACAATATCCATTACAAAGTATCCAGCAGTGGAACTGCCATCTCCATATATCTGAAGATATGGACAAGACATATTGGCCGTGCAGCCAGATAAAAGACCACCGTTTATCTCTAAGCAAAATTCTTGATTGCAAGGAACCAATTTCCCTGTTTCCGAGTCATTTATATCGTACAGGGTCAACTCAATCTGTTAGAAGGAAAACACTGAATCAGAGAAAAGCGACCAGAGGCGTATTTATTTGTTGTCTCAAAAGCCCTATGCATAAAGGCCAAAATAACAGAAAAGAAGAAGCGAGGCAGCATACACCAAGGGAGCTTCTTTTGGGGCACTCGGTGCACTGAATGCAGTTGACCCACATAATGTCACTTCCTGTATCTACCTGTACATAATAGTCCTTTGGCGGTGTACCAATCCCTATTTTAGCGTAGTATAGCCTGTAACATCCCGGAACATAAATCAATCAAGGATCACATGCACAAGGATAAGGAAGCACATAGTAAAGCCTGTAACATCCCGGAACATAAATCAATCAATAGTTCAGAATAGGAGTCACTCTAAAAGAACGATCACATGCACGGTTATAAGGAAGCCATTGGCAGTTCCAACAAAATCAACACAATGCCGTTGTGCTACCAAAAAAATAAAATAATAATGAATAACTTTTAAACTTGACAACCCTCTTTGAAACAAGTAATAATTTTCAGAGCAACAATAGAGACAAGTATTTGCCGGTGTGTTAGCATGCGTGCATAGAAATCGAAACCAAGATTGCCCAGGACAGAAAAATTGGGACAAAAAAAAAACAGAGAGAAGGGCGGAAGGATAACCCGACGCCATCGGGACGACCGGAGCCACCCAAGGGAAGATCGACGCCTGTAAGAATTCGAAGCTGGCGGAGGCTATCATGAGCTTTGAGTTGAGTCAGGGAGCGCTCCTGCCCCGCATATCTGTACTTGACGCTGAGCACGCCGTTGTATGCAAAGACTCCAGAAACACCGATGCCATTAGTAATCAGAAGCGACAGTACCAGCAAACCAGAGAAGCCAAAGCAGCAGAAGCTTCTGATTATGGCCATGACGCTCATCGTCCTCGTCCTCGTCTCTAGTCTAGACTTCTAAAGTCCTGAAGCGACAACTTATGGTCTGGTCGTTGGAAATCGAACGCCACATGCCCACTCCTATTGGCTTTATATAGTTTGGAATAAAATGAGTCCTACTTTCCCGCGGTTGGGCCCACTGATAGTTTACCCAGGCATGTCAGGCTGCTGTTCCTTTGAAGTTTGAACTTGGCAAACTGGGTAAATTTCTTTCCTGTGTCTTTTCTTTTCTTTTCCGAGGGCGCAAACTGGGGTTATTCAATTTATTTATTTTTTTCCTTGACAATTACGGATTTCATTTCATAATGGCAGAATGTACAGGGATGCCAATTGCCAAGCACATCCGGCCCTCTGGGGCCGGTCACAAAGAACAGAGACATCGAGCCCATTACATCAAAGAGAAGGGCCTGTCATCTGTGCGTGACCGCAGAAATTTTCGTGAGAACCTTCGCTTGTGTAAAATTTAGGTACAGATAATGACAGACCTGCAAAGACCTTTGCCATGTTTGGAAAAAAGGATTGGATTTCGATTTGGATTTGATTTAGTTTTAAGTTTGAAATTTGAAATTTGGGTTTCAGAACTGATTTATATCCTACCCTTTGTTTGGATACTATTTGGTTTTTAAATAGTTTGGTATGTTTTAGTAATTTTTTTTTTTTTTTTAATAAAATTTTTATTATTATTATTATTATTATTAACAAGTAACACCATGATGCCCGAGAGTCGAGGTGGGTAGAGGGGCCAGATATGCCCCTTCCCACCTAGAACGGCATGGTGTCAAAGGAGGGGTGTCCTTCTTGTACGGATAGCTATAGAGGTGTTTGTTTATCGAAATTTTAGGAAATATTCTCAAAATTTTGAGAATTTTTTTAATGTTAAAATTTATTAGGGTTTGTGAAAAGTATGAAGTGTATGTGTAAAAATGTGAAGTTTATTAGAGTTTGTGAAATGTGTTTGGTGTGGTGGAAATTTTAGACCCCTAAAAAGTTGAGCAAATAAATGCCCACATAGTGTGAGAACTTTTTATCCGTGATTAATTCACTAAGTTAAGGTTAATGCTTCCAAACTTTATTGATAATCCTCACTTATGGCATATGAATATAGTAGCCTAGCTATAAGAAGGAAGCACCCAAACCACAACTTAAACCGAATAAATTGACATTAGGAGACATAAAAAAACATTCAAAGATTTACCTTAAATGCATCTACGGTAAATTAAGCTTATTCGTACTTAACAGACGTCGAAGTTTTCAAAGGATTGTCTGCATGGTAGTCAAGCAAGTCGTGATCCCCATGCCCCCATCTCACACTACAAAATCCGCAAGATCATGTCCTCCTCGATCATGCTAAATCGAGGAATCAAAACCTGCAAGAAGTGATAAAAGTACATTTTTCTTTAGGCCAGTGGATAGCGGGCAGAGCCTGCGGGAAGGGAGATTGACTCCCGGATCTTACCCTCCCTAAAGGGGAAGAGGTACCACTTGAGCTAACGCTCAGTGGCAAGTGATAAAAGTATTTTAATTATGACGATCGGTCGTGTAGCTGTCACTCTTAGGGTGGGTTTGGGATTGCTGTGACAAAAAGAGCTTTTATCAATAAAGCGTTTTTGCTTGTAGAGCTTTTACCTGTAGAGCTTTATTAAAAAACTGTTTAGCTGTTTGGCAACTATATGTTTTAAAGTGCTTTGAATTTATTATACATATTTGGTAACAAAACATAAAAAGTACTTTTAGGTGTTAAAAATGACCAAAAAAGACCTATATCTCATTTTACTCAATTATAATATGTTTTTCTCAAAAGTAATTGAGAAAGTACCCTTTCTCCACTACTTTCGTGTATCTCATCAAGCTAGCAAATTAGTATTTAATTTCTAAATAAATTTACTTTGTTAGCAAATCAATATTTAATTTTCAAATAAATTCACGATGTATATGAGATTTGTGAATGATTCGAAATCCTAACAGAATATTTCTTCATGCACTTTATAACCAAATCCCACGATTTTCTCCCATTAATCATCAACTAGCCGTTTCTTTGCAAATCCAAATATAATAATTAGATTACGAGATCCTTTGGTGTGAGACTTGTAACGCTTGTTTAGTAATAAAACCATCCAATAACAATAAACCAATGTGCTGAGCAAAAAAAAAACAATTGACAACCATCGATGTCCTTACAAATTTTCAATACATAAAAAATATAATCAGAAAATTGAAACTGGTTTACCCATCTTTTTGCTGAATTTCTGTACCACATTTTGCCACCCTGTCCTATTAAAATGTGTTCATGGGCGATTACCAGAGTAGATCTCACTAATACATATGTCAATATATTCTTCTAACATTTTTTCTGTCCAAACTATCCTCGTGGCCTGAGTTTCTTGACTCTGTGCGGCCATACGAATAACATTGCTTTGATTTTTCTTGACCATATTTCCTACCATCATGTTGCAATAATGAATAAGCAAACACAGTTGTTAAAAAGATAAATAATTGCAAATAAATGATGAAGTTAAAACAAGCAAAATCAAAGTTCTTGATTTTTTTGTGTTAAATCACATTCAAATAGGATGTAGGACAAGTTTAAAAAAAAAAAATTCGTACTGCATCCTACTATACTCCGTCAAAGCTATTCTCTAAATGTTAACTAGTTATTTTTTTATAATATTTCAAGAACTTTGCTAAATGTTTCTTTTTGACCAAATTGTATTTCAGCTTCTATTATTTCAGCTATTTTACTCCTCCAAAAATAAATTATTGTTGAGATTTGACCTTATTTTTCTCCATAAAAAATGGATTGTTTTTTAAGATAAGATAACTATTCTAGCTACGATGGAACCTTTCATAGTAATTCAAATACAACAACTGAAAGAATGAAGTCATTGAATTGTGCAAAACAACCGAAAGAATTAATAGATACAAATATAAAATCAAATAAACGAACGCATAAAAGTAAGAATTGATTAAAAGCTGATAAAACTTACTGATTTTTCAACTTGAATTTTGTTCTCCCACCAGCTTTATCAGGAAAAGTGAGAAATTATAGGAAAAATGTATGGGAAGTGAATCAAGAAAGGAGAAGAAAGTGGAATAGGCTTTATAGGAGAAGTGAGAAATTATAGGAAAAATGTACGGAAAGTGAATCAAGAAAGGAGAAAAAAGTGGAATAAGAAGTTGGATGGTCTGGAGGTCATTTTTGCCATTTAAAAAGTTTCATTAAACTTCAGCTGCGTCGCGCATAAGCTATTTTTCTGCGTTAAGGAAAAAGCTTCAATTTGAAGCTTCTGGATTTCCAGCTTTTTAGATATTAAAAAAGTACTTTTCTATTTTTAGCCAAACATGCATTTTTTGTGTGAAAAAGTGCTTTTCATGTATTAAAAACTCTTTTTGAACTTCCAGACGCAATTTCAAACGGGGCCTTAGTCGGTTGTTGCAAGAGTGAGGGCATAGTCTTTCTGTCTTTTAATTTCAATTAAAAACACCATGTCTCCATGCTCAACGAATAATTGTTTGCTGTTAATACCAAAAAAAAAAAAAATTGTCAGTTTGCTTATCATAGAAATTTGAATAACTGCTTTATATCAAGAAGTACCTCTCGTAGAACCTCTATATTCACATAAATTATGGACCGTAATTGACACATACAATACAACCACTCGTTTCTTGTACAATTTTATCTCAATCATTAAAAAACTTCTATACAAAAAACACACACACACACACACATAACATAAACACAATTTGACGAGATAAAAGAGTCTTGGTATCTTTCTTAATACCAATTACATAGAATTTGACCATAAAATAAATCGATTTGATCGAAAATCATTATCAATAAAAATAAGGGTGCATTTGTTTTATTGTATTCTTGTTTTTGTAAAGCATTTTACTTACTTTCCGATGTTTGAATGTTCTGTAAAACTGCAGTCAATGAAAACGAGTTGGTCAACGTAAAAAATAGCGTAACTTTCCGGAAATTGGCATCTTTTTTAAAAGTCCCGAATCTTCTTTTCCCAACCTCTCCCGACATCTCACTCAATTGTTCTCCCCCTTCTCGCAGATTTCTTGCTCCCAATCTTTATTTCTCTATCTCTCAATCTCTCTCCCATTCTTCTCTCCCGACATCTCACTTGACATCTTCGGCATTTCTCTTTCTCTCTCCCGTTCTCCTCTTCGAGGGATATTGAAATTGGTTCTTCAGCGACATTTTGAAGTCTCGAATCTAAACATTGAGCACAGATTCAAGTAATTTTTGTCTAGATTTATTGTGGTTGTGTCATAATCGAGTAAATTCTTTCTGTTTGATTTGATTTTGGTTTCTTTTTTGCCTTCAATATTTGGGGTACTTAGACTTTCTAGATTTACGACTGGGTTGGGTTGTTTAAACGATGACACTGCTTTCTTCCCTTGGACTTTCCTTTCTTTTTTTTTTGGCTAAACAAGCTGGGTTGCTATTCGGTTTCTTAGATTATCGAGGACAGGAAAAGTAAATTGATGTTTCAGAAACTGGAATATGCATCCTCACTAAGAATAATAGATGCAGTAGAGGTAGTAGAGTCGAGTTATTATTTTTCTTTGGGTTAATGTGGAACCTGACATTCTGGAAGTTCGTTGCTTTTCTTTCTTTGCATTTTCTCGTCAGAGATGTTCTCATTGTTTTATGGACTTTGGAAGTATATGTTTAGTAAGATCGAGTTTCATATACTCATTCTTAGAATCGACAAGGCTGGGAAAACAGTAATGCATCAGTTTCTCTTCTCCTGTTTTGATTACTGAACTCTGTTACATAATTTTTGAAATGCTGAAGTTGGTGTTGAAAATATTTGCTAGACATTGCTCATGATTCTGTAATCTACTCATTTGTAGACTTTGTTGGAAAAGTTGAAGTCAGTGTACTCAAACTTGGAAGGCCTTCCCCCCCGATCGAATTGTTCTTACTATAGGACTCAATATTTCTCGTATTGAAGCATCGAATACAAAACTTGTGTTCTGGAACCTTGGAGGTCAGGTATGTCGAATTCATATAGAAAAATTAGAAGTCTTTCAGAGTATTTTAACACTCCTGAATCCGTGTAAATTGTGAGAGAAACGACTGTATTTTAGGTAGAGTAATGTTAAAATGTCATGGACTGCTGGCTAACAGTTTATAAAGGTTATTGAGCATCTATTTCCAACTAGGATGATCATCTTTTTCAGTGTTTTACAACCTATTGGTTTTTTTGTTGTTACTTTTAGATGGCAGCTAATCTGGTTCTAGAACAGACAAATTAGGGGCATTTGTGCTGATCATAATTGTTCTTTTGTTTTTACCCTGATGATCATCGTTCTTAGAAATGCCACAAATGCTTTGTAAATATCAGCAATTATATATGAAAAGAAAGACTGAGTTTCCCCCTGTATACATTGAATCGAATCTATGAGCTCTCTTATAATCAAAAGTACTTATATGTATTAGCAGTGAGGTGTACACAAGAGGAGAGGGCTCGGCTAGAGTAAGTTAAATCTTTAATATTTTCTTATATTTTTCTCATGCATATTAGGCAAAATCATTTTATTATCACTTTTCCCCACTTGAGGTCCACCTATTTGGAGGAGCATTTGATTGTTTATTTTGTATGTTAAACCATAAATCAAAGAGCTGAAAAGGCAGAGGGAGCTTGCCGCTGTAGCCAGAGAAGAAGAGACGAAGAAGAGAGAAGATGCTAAAGCTGCTGCTGCCGCCCGTATTCAAGCAAAGTTGGATGCGAAGAAAGGTCAGGGAAAGGGTAAGGGTAAAGCAAAATAAGGGAATAAAAAGTTTCTTTGATAACTGTAACAAATATCAAAATGATTTCCTGCCCTGTGGGTTTAATGTGATGGATATTTCGACAATAATAGCAGCTGAAAGGTGTTCAGACCTTTTGATTTGTGCTGCATAATCAATATCAGACACCAGGGCCATCTCCCAAGCCCTTGTTGATGTGGAAAATCGATTGATGCCTGAATCTGCAATTTACTTCAAATTTCATTTCTATATGCCATTTGATTGATTTTTTATTTTATTTCTAATATTAAGAATTAAATTTATGAATCATATAAGATTACGAAAAATACAACCCGAACCAAACATGGAAAAATATTTTTTGAAAAATATATTTAAGTTAATAACAAACAACAGAAATTATAATACTTTATTGAAACTTAATGCATTAGAATCTGTTTTACAGAAAAAAGTTATTTACAATGAAACCCTAGGTTACTCTTTCAACATAAATCAGTACGTTCGCTAGAAGATTCCAGATCTAATATCCAATTGAAAGGAGTTTTTTTATTTTTTATTTTGAAAAAACGAGCAAGTCCAATTAGGTACTGTTTGTTTCCCCAATATTTTGAGGCATGGAAATTTCCAGCAAAACAAACAACTTCAAAATTTTTAACTTTCACACATACATACTTCACCTTTCACAAACCCCAATAAATTTCAATAAAGTAAAGATTCTCAAAATTTCGAGAATATTCTCCGAAATTTTGGCAAACAAACACCCCCTTAGTCATTAAAAGGTCGATGAAAGCACTTAATATTTTGGTTATGTATGAAAAAGACAATGGAAAGGTGGAGATGATGATGATGATGAAGAAAATGAATGGTGAGATCTATCTTTCTTTTGAAACATCTCAAATGTTAGATTGTGTGCGAATGTAGGTGCTAAAGAATATCTAAAAAATAATTTTAAAAAAGGTCTATTTCTATGAGCTTCGGAAGTTAGCCAGCCAATGACCATGTCCATGTTCAGAACTGAGAATCAGCCTTTGGTGACTTTCTTAAGCATACAAGGAATGAAAAAAAATAAAGATAGATACTTTTACATCCTCTAACTACGAAAGTCTTGAAACTTTACACTCAAAACTATTCCTACCGGTAGAGTTCCCGGTAAGAGAAAAGAAAATGGAAAATAGAGGGCAGAGGAGGAACACAGAAGAGTCGCCTGCTGAATAAAGCCAATGCTAGCTCTTATACCCTGCACATCAAAACTAGGTATAATGCAGGCAAATCCTCTAGTATGAATTCAATCAGCTGTATCAAGGGATAGGGAAACTTATCCGGGTAAGTTGTATCTGCACAACATTCTCATTGCATGTTTACTTGAGCTCAACAAATGTACCTCTTTCAATAATCAAAATTAAATCTCCATCATAATTTTATATGACACTATTCTAAAGTTAGTTTGTCAGAACTAAAATAGCTATAACGGAAAATAAAAAAAAAAGGCTTTTAGTTGTTTATGCTAGGAAGAATTGACAAGAAAACTCAAGAGCTTTACAACCTTTCTGCCTTGATAAATGACATACAATAAAACATGTCGTTGCGAGGAAATGATAGCTTCAGAAGGATCTCGGATGATCGTATTTTTACAATGGGAAACTTCTGCAAAAGGGAAAAGGAGAGAACAATCAGTACAAAGAGAACATGGAGAGTTAATCATGAGATAATAGCAATCAAGGAAAACATTGAGTTCAAAGAACCACAAGACGCATTGCACTAAGTGGTAGCCAATCTTGAATAGACATAGAAGACATAAACCAATATGTTGAGCTGAAAACATGATCGACATTTCCGGGCACTGATGCAGTTCCAACACACGAAGTGCTCCATTGCACCTACTTAACTACTGGCATGCCAAAAAATGCAAAAATTCCTTTGTACAAAACTTCAACTCAAGGAACAAGGGGACAAAAGATGTTCTCTTATATTTCAATGCTTCTCCATTTCTGAGTTCACCATAGTTTTGAGTTGAGGTTTTCCAGAGTTAGAAAAGGGTATTGCCCTTCCATGGACACAGAATTTGATAAGCCCACAAGTCTCGTTTTTCTAACTTCAACTGTTTGGTCTGAAGAAGTGCATACACAGTTTAGAAGAGTAGTTACATGTGGGCCAAATGCAAAGCTGCACAAAAGTTTTCGCATCCTTTAGACATCCAATTTATGTCACTAGGCTCAAAGTTGGGGGGAAAAAGGAATCATACTTCTCTAATAAAAAGTAGCATATCGTTTTCATATGAAGGTAACTAATTTATTTTATTTTATTTCAATGTTAGGACCTCTGTCCAGAATTCAGGAAATTCCTGTGTTCCACAATGAAGCAAAGACGTCTAAACTGGGGGGGCCTCAGCATTTCATTCTTATAGCTCCCCAAATACTTTTTTTTTTTTGTTATAAGTAAGCTCAATATTATTAAAAAGAACAAGAGGAGAAGTCTATAGCTCCCCAAATACTTACTGCTTTTAAAGCTTTTCAATTATGCCTTGACTTGCACTTTCATGCTTTATTATCTCGAATGATCACTTTCTCCACCTTTGTTCCAGGCTCTGGTAGATGGACACAGATTGAATATGTGAGTATATTTTAGTAGCCACAGAAATATAGAAAACACCCGAACGAAAACTGATACAAACAAAACTTATGCGCAATTATCATATTTGATAGTATAGTGCAGATGGAATATTGGGAAGGCAGCTATAGATTTCATATTTCCATCATGGTGGCCCCTTGTCAGTGACAAGCGAGCAAAATCTTTTCTTTTTTTTTAAATTAGTCAAGCCAGCAAAATCTGTAGTGCAACCAACTTCAGAAAGCTATATGAGTGCTGCTTCAGCCTTTGTGCTACTTCACTTGCTATTTTACATAGTCGCATCGTATCTTATGTCAGCTTTGAAGTATCTTAAGGACTACCTCCCATTGTATATGGATCCAAAAAAATACACGAGCTTGCATTTTCTTGTCCGGGATCAGAAAGGAAATACATTTTCAGCTACATCTACACATACTAACATAGAGAAATCAGATTTTCATTATACTAGAGTCAGACCAAAATTTTTCTAGTCATTTAGATTTCCAGACAAAAACAAGCCAGGACAATAAAATTTGATCTTTTATCACATTGTGAGCATCTACAATTGTCAATTGGTCTGAATACTTCTTTTCCGTAGGGTGCTTCTCTATTTATACATGTATACAAGGATTGCTTCAATCCTGAATAAAATCTTTAAAAATAGATTTCCTTAAATATCTCAAAATATCTCCTAAAATATCTCAGTAATATCTCCCCTCAAATTGATGCTGGAGGATCAAGAAGCAATAATTTGTCAACCAAGAATTGATGTCGATGCCGAGAAAGAGCTTTTGTGAAAACGTCAGCAGTTTAAATTCGATGGAAAAATGAGGAAGAGTAATCACAAGCTTGTCAAAAGCTTCACAGATGGAGTGACAATCTTTAATGTATTTCGTACGCTCATGAAAAACAGGATTAGCAGCGATCTGAATAGCACTGGTATTGTCAACATAAAGAAGAGTGGGATGAAGTTGAGGGAAACCAAGTTCATCTAACAATCCACGAAGCCATGTGATCTCAGAGCAGGTGGAGAACATAGCGCGATACTCAGACTCAGTGGAGGATTTGGAAACGCGATCTTGTTTCTTACTCTTCTAAGAAATGAGAGCATTGCCTAAGAACATGCACCATTTAGTAACAGAATGACGAGTATCAACACAACCGGCCCAATTAGCATCACTATATCCCACTAATTGTAAGGAGAACTCTCGAGGAAAGAACAACCCGCGAGTAGAAGTGCCCTTAAGATAACGGATAATGTGATGAACAACAGCAAAATGAAGATGACGTGGAGCCTGCATAAATTGACTAACTTGCTGGACAACAAAGGAAATGTCAGGGTGGGTAATCGTCAAATAATTCAAACTTCCAACAAGTTGCCGATACAGAGACGGATCCGAGAGAAGCTCGCCCTCCTCTTGGCAAAGCTTAAGATTCACCTCCAAGGGAATGAGAACAGAGCTACCCGATTGGAGACCAGCCAAAGAGTCACTTCCTGCGTGTATTTGTGCTGATGTAACAAAAGACCGCGGGAATTAACTTGCACCTCAAAGCCAAGAAAGTATTGAAGAGAGCCAAGATCCTTTGTGTGAAAAGAAGCATTGAGATGATGCTGCAACTGCTGAATCAAGGCCGCATCAGAACCAATAATAACAATGTCATCAACATACACCAAGAGTAACACAATTCCCGTAGAAGTCTTGCGAAGAAAAAGAGAGGAATCAAATTGACTTTGATCAAAGTGAAAAGCTAGTAGAATAGAGCGAAACTTGTCAAAATAGGCACGCGGGGCCTATTTCAAGCCATACAATGAACGTTTCAGCCGACAAACCTTGGAAGAAGGCGTAGTAAACATGCCAGGAGGCAGAGTCATAGAGATTTATTCCTTGATATCCCCATGCAGGAAAGCATTATTCACATCTATCTATCGTAGAGACCAATCGTGGGAGCCAGCAAGAGCCAAGACAGTCCGCACAATAGTCATTTTAGCGACAAGGGCAAAAGTTTCGTTATAATCAATACCATACTCTTGACGATTCCAAAGTGCCACTAGACGGGCCTTATATCTGTCTAGAGATTCATCGGAACGGAACTTGACTGAGTACACCCATTTATATCCAATAGGTTTGACACTGGAGGGATATACCACAATATCCTAGGTGTGATTTTCTTGAAAAGCTTGAAGCTCTTCTCACATGGCCTGCTGCCAACAGGCTTGAGTAGCGGCCTGAGTATAAGAGTGAGGAGCAGAAACAGAGTCAAGAGTCGCAGTAAGTGAGGTATGAGAAAACCAACCTATCCAGAGCACGTGACACTCGAGTGGAGCGTCGACGTATAGGATCCACAGGATCAGATGGCGGAGCAATGTCATGAAAGGGCGTTTATAGTGGAAGACGACAATGATAGACAATCCCTGGCTTAAAACGCTCAACAGACAGAGGCAGATCATCGAAAGTAGGTAAAAGAGCAAGCCGAGCATCGGGACTAACATGAGACTGAAAGAAATACTGATTTTCAAAGAAAATCACATTCCGAGAAACTCGAAACTTGTTGGAAGTAGCATTATAACAAACAAAACCTTTATGAGTAGTACTATAACCCATAAAAGCACATTTGATGGATTGAGCAGCAAGCTTGTGACGATCGATAGACGGAAGTAGGGCTGAACATTTTTGGGCCGGAATCAACCGGGCCGACCTAAACCGGCCTGAAACTGATTAGGCCGGCCAGTTTTGGGCTAGCCCAGTTCAACTGTCGGTCCAAAAATACCCATAATCGACTAGGTCGGTTCGGCCCACAGTTCTAGGTACAACCGAGGGTATGTTGGGTATTTAACGTTATTTTTTTAATATTAAGTGGGGGGGAGACGACGTCGTCTCCCCCTCTCTCTCTCTCTCTCTCTCTCTCTCTCTCTCTCTCTCTCTCTCTCTCTCGTTATTTACAAGTCACGACCCCTCCCTTCCATTCACCGTGAAACCATAGCCCCCCTTCACACTTCAGCCTGAAATCTCGCCTCCAACGTCATCTCTCTCTCTTACCGACATCAACTCTCTCTCTCTCTCTCTCTCTCTCACGCAGTGTAGAAACTGTCCGTCTACCTTCTTGTTCATAAAAGGTGAGTTTCACAAACTTGATCCAAACGTCAATTCTCAAACATCTCTGTCACCAAAACCTCTACATATATGATGCAGCCGTGAACAGATGGGTATATACCGTTCTCCTTGTTTGACACTTCCCATCGAGTTGCTGAACGCAAAAGACGAAGAAGGTCTAAGAACTTATATGGTACCTTGAACAAGAACCACTCTGGCATTGGTGTGTGCGCCTGTGACACTGTGGTAGTGATGTGCTGGGCGTTTACGCGAGAATGTAGAGCAGCAGTGTAGCAAATCATAGCACTAACTATCGGAGTCAACCGACCGAACTGGGCCGACCACTAAATCTGGTCGACCAGGCCGGTTCTCCTAACTGACGGTTCGGTTGTCGGTTGGGAGAACGAGAGAACCGAATCCTTCGGTTCAATTCGATTCTCGGTTTGGGGTGAAAACTAAACCGAGAGGTCGGTTTTCACCCCTAGACGGAAGATGGACAAAGCCAACACAACCAAAAGTATGAAGAGAATGATACTAAGGAGAAATACCCAATAACTGAAAATAAGGAGAGTCAAATGAGAGAGTTGCTGCAAGCAGTCGGTTGATCAAATAGACAGCAGTAGATAAAGCTTCAACCCAAAACTGAGGAGCCACAAAAGAATCAAGCAACAAAGTACAAACGACATCTAAGAAGTGACGATTTTTACAGTCAGTAAACCCATTTTGTTGAGGGGTGCAAGGACAAGAACGTTGGGAAATAATGCCCTTATGCTGGAGATAAGTTTGAAAGGAATGAGACATGCACTCACTGTCGAAGTCAGAGTGTAAAGTTTTTGTACAAGAACCAAATTGGGTTTCAACAAACGCAACAAACGTTTGAAAAACAGAAAACACGTCAGCTTTAGAATGAAGAAAATAGACCCAGGTGAATTGACTATAGTCATCGATTAAAGTCACAAAATACCGATACTTACCATGAGAAATAACAGGACTCACACCCCAGACATCAATATGAATAAGCTCAAAACACACAGAAGCACAACTACCGTGAGTAGGAAAAGGTAAAAGCTTACTTTTTCCAAGACGACAAATGACATAATCAAAAGAGACATCAGAAGAAGAAAAAAATTGTTTATTTCCCAAATAACCATGTTTCAAAAGATGTTTTAAGACAACAGAATTGGGATGACCCAATTTCTTATGCCATACCTCACTATTATTGGCCGTAGCCGTACAAGCAAGAGAAACAACAATAGGAATAAAAAATTGTAAAAGAAATAAACGTCCCACTTTAGGTCTCTTTGTGATCACTGTCCCTGACACCTAATCCTGCACAAGACAGCCACCACGAGAAAAATGAACGTCTTAGTTATTATCTACCAATTGTCCAACAAAAATTAAACTAGTAGATAATCCAGGAGTGACAAAAACGTTGCGGAATGACGAGCCCAAGTTACCAATAGTAGTGATAGGAAGAGTACTGCCACCGACAATCTGAATATGTTCCTCACCTCCATACTCATGAACACTATGGAGGCCCGTCACACTACCAGTCATATGATTTGAAGCATCCAAATCAACAATCCAAGAAGAAGTGGGATTAGGACCTGTACCTTGCAAGCCTAAAGCCTAAGGCAGTAAAAGCAGATAAAATCATCTGTTGTACCATGGCTGGTGTCAGAACAGATGAATCAGTGCTGACGGTGGCGGGTGAGCCAGAGGAAGATGGCTGAACATCAGCTTGAAAAGCTTGGGATTGCCGATTCTGGGGTCGCATCCGACAATCTTTAAGAAAATAACCCGCCTTCTTACAGTAGTTACAAACTTTCTTAGGATAATTGCGGGCAATGTGACCATAAACTTTGTAGCTGAAACATTGCCGGATGTCCTTCTCTCTCCCTTGTGCAACATAAGCGACATTTACAGTCGTAGAAGGAACGTTCTCATGAGTCATACTCAGCTGAGTGGCTAATTGTTGTTCTTCACGTAATAAATCTCCCAAACAAACATCCAAGAAGGAACCAAATCACGATTCAATAATCCGGCCCGTACAGACAAAAATTCGGGTCGGAGTTTCATAAAAAATTGATCTCGTTGACTCTCAGCATGAACAGCCTAAAGAGCTGCGAGTGCCGTCGATGGAACTTTAGCATGAACAATGCTAGAGTACTTGCTCCAGAGATTAAGAAAACCATAATAAAATTGCTCGACAAACAAATTACCTTGACAGTAATTTGGAAGTTCCAACTCAAATTGAAATTTTCGGGCACTATTATCTTGATAATAAATGCGCCGAAGATAGTCCTACATCTCCTTAGCAGTAGTAAAACAATGAAGATTGATCATGAGATTAAGCTCAAGCGACCCCAACAACCAAGAAATAGCTTTAGCATCCTGAGTCTCCCATTGAGCCAGCTCCTTGGCCTCAGTGGGAACCTTCATAGAATTATCAATATGACCCCATAATTCCTTTTCTTTCACAAAACATCTTAAATTGAAACTCCTAAGTCGAGTGATTTTTCCTGGTAAAACGAACAATAGTATTCTCCCCAGACATGATGATAGAGAACGAAACACGAAGAAATAGTGTAGAATAAAAACAAAGGGAAACACACCTAAGCAGCAAACAAATGAGCAGCCCACTCCAAATCAAACCACAAAATTTCCTAACCAACCAAGAACAAAACCCACGCACCAGAAAGAATCACGCGATACTCCAGCCACCAAAAGAAAGCAAAGAAGTGCCGATATCTCCTCTGCCACCACAAAAGTTGCCGAAAGCAACCCCAGACACCACAGAAGTTGTCGATAGCAACCCTAGCCACCAAGAATCACCCATAGACTTGGAGGCCCGAAACCTCCACAAAAACCAACAGAAATTTCCCACACCCTTCTAGAGTTGCGATGAAAATCGCACACAATGATTAAAACCACAAAGAGACGGAAATCAGAATGGAGCTCTGATACCATGTCAATTGGTCTGAATACCTCTTTCCCGTAGGGTGCTTCTCTATTTATAGATACATGTATATAAGGATTGCTTCAATCCTGAATAAAATCTTTAAAAATAGATATCCTAAAATATCTCAAAATATCTCCTAAAATATCTCAGTAACAATAATTACTCTTTCAGTCATCCATCTACAACCTCAAATTATCTAAATATTTCTCCACTTCACCAAAAATATTCTCCTCCAAGCATTTTAACCAACCAAAAATTTTCAATTACACAAAATGGAACGCAAAGCCCTTGTTTTCTTTCAATGCATTTCATATGCACAGTCATTGTGTAATTTATTATAGAATGTAATTTTTTAACAATCGTTACAAAAGAAAATAAAAGTCCATTTCATATCATCTAAAAACATGAGTCACGTGTCAGTGTTCATTCTTCTCCAAATAATGTAATTATTCTTCAGAAGGCACATTTTCTCTCTCCCAATTGTCCTATGATCAGTTTACAATGTAGATGCCCCATAAAACAATTACATTATTGCAACAAAGCAGGACATAATGTACAAGGTCTCAACTTCGTATTTCATTCACTTAATACCCAACTTAAATCAAGCAGATGCTGAAGAAGCTCTACAAAAGAGAGACACGAGAGGACATAAGATCTTGTACATGGTTTGCTCACCTCTCTCATTCTCCTCTCCAATCTATTAATTCACTGCGAGGCACATTTAGTTTTGCCGCTCGCTCCTCCGATTCAATGTCATTCACTATACCCAGGCATCTTGGGAAGCCACAATAACATGCTAGCTGTTCATCAATAGAAAAAAATCTGGAGTATAAAGATAGAAGTCAGCAACTAATGAGAATATGAAAGAGAACAGCACACATTTGGCCATGAAGAAAACCTGTAATCATATGTGAGTTCCTCCCATCTTTTAATGTCTCTCTTCGCGAATATAATTATATGCTCATCACCATTGACACTTATAACTCTTGAATAGCAATTTGGCTACAAACAAGAAAAAGCAAAATGGGTAAGCAATAAACCACAATCTGAAATAGAGAACCCCTGACCCCCAAAACCAAGAAATGATGATAACTACTAATAACCTCAATTTTTGAGTAACCCTCCACTAAAAGCTCAGTACACATGCAATGTTAGAGCACAATAGAATTCCTTTTCATCACGTGTAAATGACTAGACAAAGTAAAAGCTCAACTTGCGGTGTTGTGTGCATAGAAGTACAGTAGCCACTAATATGCTCCTGAAATATTTTATTATCAGAGTATGGCAGGCCACTAATCATACTCCTGCCCAACCAAGGGCCTAGGAGGAGATATCTAGATACGGTCCTCACTTTCAGCATGTTTGCACAAGCAGTCACAGGATTATTACATGTAAAAGGGTATTTCAGTAGAAAAATAGTTCACAGGAGCAACAAACAGAATAACCAAAGCAAAAGCAGATGTGCGCACTTCACAAGAATGGTTAATGAGATGAGCAATGCTTCCGGCCCTTGTGGCATCAATGACTCGTTCATCATCAATCCGAAACATATAAGTCCCAGCACCCTGCATGAATAAAGGAACTCAACAACATTTGGAGTGCTTTTCAACATCTCTATGATAAAACAGGTAACCGTTACCAAAACTAAGAAATCTCTAGAAATGTCTTCCTATATCTCTCAATGAACAAAAACACATCTTAAATATACACAACTGCACCTGTAAGACACCACAGAGTGTCGAAATCCAAAACTAATCAAGAGCAACAAACCTGATTGTGCAGTTCTTAATATCAAAGAACACATATATAAGCATCTGCACACAAACCAATCAAAGAGCACCAAAGGAACTAATGGAAAGCTACAATCAAATCCATAATTTATGATCCAACCAAAACAATCATAACTACAGCCACATCCTTGAGCACAACAATATATTATGTGCCAATGTATTCATATTTACCAGCTATACATTGATAATCATTCTATTTAAAAGGGAACAATGCTTCAGAATAAAAAGTAAATTGAGAGCAATTCCTAAAGGATTCCAACCTGAAGTTTAATTTATATAAAGTTCAATGAAACTGTCTAAAGTGATATTAAAAAATCAGTTAAGCATTAAATATAGAGTAAATGAGAGGGGAGAGAGAGATAGATAGATAGAGTGAGACAGAGAGAGAGAGCACCACACAGTTGATGCACCTATCAATAGGTAGAAACATAGAACTGTGTTTAGGAGTTTCATGGGGGAGAAGAAGAGAATAGAGGAGACTAAGAAGATAGCTATCCATTCCTTCAGTTTGGATGTGCGTACAAACTAGAAGGGACAACAAAGAAGATAGTAGTCTCATGGCAGTTGCAGTGGCAGAGCAAAAAGAAAGAAGAGGTTAAGATATCTTGACAATTGATGGTAGAAAGATAAAAGTGACAAGCCTAAGCAAGAACCCTAACAAGGGGAACAGGCGCCTAATCCCTTATTCCATCCTTTCCTATCTTCTGCCTCCATCCCCAAAAATGTTAAGCCACTCCCCCTTTAACAAAGCTGAACCTCAAACTTACAACAGCACTTAGGGTTTCCCCAATCAACAACACAAGGACCATATGATTGGCTTTCCCTCGATAGACCAAAGCAGCAATTCTGCAACCCAACCCCCATTAGTTGAATAGAGTCAAAAGTACTTCTGAACAGTCCCATTACAAGATTAACCATAAATGAACTTAAGGTACCCAAACTTTTCCCCAACTGAATAAATTTCAGTCATAAAGTCTGAATTTTCCTTAGATCCCCCCAGGACTGGTAACTCAGAGAACATTTCATGGGCACTGCAACTTCTGTGGGGCATCAAGTAGCAAAGACATGTGAACTGTATCATTAACAAGTTTAACCACTATCCATGAACTCCTACAGGTCAAACACTTCATTGCATCGGAGCTTGAGGTTCACTTCTACATAAACTATTCAAAGTAAAGAAATACTCCCACAACAAACAAATAATGCAGCACAAGTGGGAGTAACCAAACTGAAGTCACACAAGTCAAAACTCAACAAATTATGTAGTTTCCAATTTGTAAACCTTTATCATACTGGCGAGCAAATAAATTAGAAGGTTGCTTAAGCCCCTCAGTTGCAGGCCAATCTAAAACAAAAGTTGTAATGTTGTCATGGCAATGTCTTTGGGCCCAACTACTAAAGGCTGATACCTTCTGGTTAGAATAGCTAAATACCATAATGCAAGTATACCAATGCTCACACCAATTACTAAATCAAACACTTACCACCAAGGAATTGTATATAAAGTGCTCTCTCCTATCAGCTACAGAAGGTCTAACAAGTTCGCCAGTGTATTCAACCACCTACAGGAAGTAAATTCCATTCATCATTGCAAATTCATAACACCTTTAAATAGTATCATAATAAGATATAATGACATGCAGATTTCTTTACCATGTCTCCCGCTCTATGAGGATGCTTTGCAAAGATGCCAAATCCATGGATTCCTGATTTTCCTATTGTCAAGAAACAGCCAGCAGCAAAAACCAAAATAAGAGAAATGCATAAAGTGATAACATGCTTTCTTAACGTTACCTACGTGTATACCAAACATTGTACATGCGTGTAATTGTATTGGAATACATGTATAGGGATGTGTTTGCATATGTCCATTATAACACAGCACCAAAAATTTCGTTACGACACAATTTCTTAGGTGATACAAAAGGTAGAAATGCCTGTGTTCAAAATTCCTGAAAGTATATCTGCAAGCAGAAATCATTAACTAATGCTCAGAACTCGAGCAAACTTGTGCAAGTGAGAACATACACAGACTTGAGAATTAGGAAAACTAAGCTCGCATTAAACTGTTTTAGTTTCCTATGGTTAATAGAACAATAAATGCCTAAGAATTGGGCCAGCGAGAACAGGACAAGTCTATGAAAGAAATAATAGCTGTATGACTGATAAAAATAACTAAGGCAGCTCCTAGTCTTTCAACTTTTATGACATAGTATTCAAGTATGATTGGTTATGACCTAAGCCATCTCCCTATTACAATGAAGCACACCTGCAAGATTCAGCAGTATTGACAACGTGGAGCCTCACATTTCAAGAAAATAAAATTCATTCCATGGCATTGTCTACAATAAAAAAAATTACTTGCAACTTAGGTGGCAGCCAAACACCAGTATGGCAGAAGTATCATTTACAGAATTCTTTTTCCAATATAGAATAGAAATTTCCTAGTGCTATGCCTTGTGATAATTTACAACACCCATGGCACAGTAAGATGCACACAACTCTATCATCTTGACAGAATACATTAAATAACTATACCCTTTGGAAAGTGAGAGCCTTAATAGCTTGAAAGAGAAGTAATTCAGGAGAATATAGGCGTCTTTAACCCAAGCCAAACAACTGAATGTATTTCTAACAAATGATTAAGGAAAGAAAGGCATATACCACTTGCTTCAATCATAAAAAAGGGGGGAAAGTATCACCGAAAAAAAAAAACATATTTTTGGTGATTAAAAAGTTGGAAAATTTCAGTCATTAGGCAGAAGATAAGCAATCTATAATGAGCTTATGCACTATCTCAAGTACAGGTCAGCAAGATTCATTCAAAAATGAAGATGGCAGTGCCATTGATGCATTTGAAAGTTTGCCAAAACCAAAACCAAGTCTTACCAAACGCAAGTCTCTTTCGAAAAGACTCTCTCATGTAGCTATATTTCTCGGCCATAGAAAGTATGTTGTTAGGAGCATCAAGCTGAGAGCTTTTCAGCCTCTGAAGGGTGGAAGAGAACTTAGAACCAGTGAATCCATTGGAAGGGAGTGCATTTCCTGGAAACGTGTGTTGACCATAACCTCCAACTAAGTAGGGCTGGTTCTGTACAAACAATCGCTTCAAGGAAGCAGCAGCAAGGGCTTCTGGTTCTTTCCGTCCACGTCTACCAAAGTAATTGTAGGGCTCTGCCAAAGGATGGGAAAGTAAGATATTACAAACCAAAAAAAGTGGACATAAACCAACAACTCTAACAACAGTAATAACCAAGTTTTTAAGGCCAATTCAACAGAAGAAGTTTATGGAACATGCAGAAGTAAGATCGCAGTAAGTTAATGAGAAATAGACACAGCAGCAGTGGAAGCCACAGTTGAAGGTAAAATGTGTTAATTAGAAAACTTGGGCCTCGCCTAAAATGATCCACCACTTTGATGGCTGGATAGCAAAGAGAATTGCCAAACATCCATTTAACAACCACACTGTGTCAGAAAAACAACAAGACCAACAGTCCATGGAATGAAAGTGTAACTGAACCTGAATAAAAACTGATGCAGTTACAAAGCCATAGTTATTAATGATTTCAGGCAATGGTACATGAAACCTGGAAGCAGGAAATCTGAACACACAGAGAGAGAGAGAGAGAGAGAGAGAGAGAGAGACAGAAACAGGGACAGAGAGAGAGGTGAGAAGCAGATATAATGCTATTTGACAACATGGAGCAGGAACCGGTCACAAGAGCCCCATAATCACAATTACAACCGTGTGTGCATGGGTCCCATAGGATAGTGGGGGAGAGGAGAGAGAGAGAGAGAGAGAGGTGAGAGAACAATTTGTGAAGTGTGTGCAGCAACAGAAATGTCTGATGGCACACCACTGCGTGCACAGCCAGATGGATTAGGTGGGGGTGTATATTCCGAATACTGATGAGCAACTCGCTCAACGCGTTCATCAGCAGTTGGACGCTCATTAGAGGGTTGCCTATGCTTCTTGCAGAAGGATAGCAAACGGATGCACTGGTCTTCTTCATCATCATCCACAGCCAGCAGAAATAGTCTGTCCTCATCCTCAAGCTACATGATCACAGCAATGCCGAAATAAATAGATAAACAGATCCAAATGACTCATATGAGAAGCATCTCCAGAGATGTAATAGAAAGAGGAGAATCTACCTCAACACACAAACCAGCAGCACGGGCACAAAGTGGATGATACGCCGCATAACAAGTATTGTTTGAACACTGCCCAAAATTGCCATTTAGAAAGAATCCATAATCAGATATGAGTAAGGAAGACCACAAACGTAAAACAAGTTTTTAAGGATATAGATTCTCTTCTTTCACTTTAAAGTAGGTGGATACTGATCACAGCTATTTTTCAATATTAGGGCCTTCTTTGTGCAAAATTGTTATTCTAGTTAGAGCAGATTGCCATTTAAAACATATAGATGAATATGTGAAGCAGACTCAATAATCAAGCACATTCAGTTTTTTACTGACCATAGAACACAACAGTAGATTAAGTTGCTCTCCCCCAATATGCTGCTAAGAGATCTACAACCGCATAGTAGAATTCAAGATCTTGTTCCAGAAGAATAAATTATTTAAAAGCACAAACAACTATCTCCACCAAACCATACTGAAGAGTTCAGATTATGTCTCGAGAGTTGTTTAAATGGATGATCCAGGCTGAGAAAGGCATCTCAACAGTTGAATCCTAGATGTAATGTCCGGGCAAGGAGTGTTTCTTTCATATTACCTCATCCATATGAGCTGGGGTTTGGTCTCTCCTATATTAACCTCCACGTGCAGAGTGAAACTTTGGCACATCACATAGGTTCTTTTCCTACATCAGTTGCATGTTTAGAACATATATACAGAATTTGTGCAATCCAGAGTAAGGATGCTAACAGTTTTGAAGCTCTTTGATCCATCACAAGAAGACATCAAGAAAGGAAGGGCCTTCATATGATACTATTAAAACAAGCATATCTGAGAAGTAAAAACGGAACAATCCAAGCAACAGCAACGAAATTGACGTTTTTAGTGGACCTTTTTTCCTTTTCCTTTGTTGGTAAGTATTAAGAGATGTTACCATGACACATGCCACTAAACGTGATATGGATAGGATTGGAATTCAGTCCTGCTCTGATCAGGAAAATGAACTTACTTGAATGCAAGCTCCATAAGATACACCACAGATGCTACATAACAGCTTCCAGCGGTCCTGTTTAAGCACACAAATACATAAACAAACAAAAAAGGACAGTACAGAAGTGGCAAAAACCCTTTGCTGAAGCCAGAAGAGTTCACAACAGCAATTCACTTAATCCTCACACAGAAAGGATCATAAAGCTCTCTTTCTTAATTAAAAAAATACAGGAAAAAAAAATTTAGGTAATGAGAATATGAAAACACATGCAACATGATGAGCTAAGTACCTTATTGATTCTACTTAGCCCATCAATAGGCTCCATCCTTTTGATATCAGATAAGCAAGTTTCTGCAGGATAAGCAGTAATTAGAACTTGAAAAGTAAATTATCTGCATAACCACAAATGTGAACCAAACACTCACGAACCAGGTATCCATATTGCACATGCAAGGTGAGCCCAGCGACCATCAGTTGTTGGCTTCATTGCACCCCCTGAAATGAAAATAATTTTACAGAATCAATCTTGCATGGTCGATGCCATTACATAAAGGTAGTTCTAATAATATGAAATTACCTATAACAGGACAGAGGCAGCAAGGTGGAGCAGGGTTGGGAGCCCCTGGTCGACATAAGTTGCATAACCACAGCACTCCATTAAGAGGTTCAAATTCTCCATAGCATCTAGCATGGACCTAACCAAACAGAAAAGGCAAAGAGAAGTTGTACAAACATCAGCACTTCTGGCAAAACATATGGAAGCAACCACAAAACGAGTAAGAATTTTTATGTTTTTTTTTTTTATAAGTTAAGCTTTATTAATAGAAGAAACAAAGAGAACAGAGTCAACAGTACAAGAGACTATACTGAAAACGCCTAAAACAAACACGCTAAAAAGCTAAGAAAATCCAGAGGGCCCGAAAAAGGAAAACCCAACACCGCATTAGCCCAAAGAAAAAGAGATTGCAATAAAAAAACCCCTCAAACTATCCATTGACAGCTCCGTATCTTCAAAGCATTTATTGTTCCTGTCCCTCCACAAGCTCCACCAAATACATGAAGAATCATCTTCCAATACCAAAGCAATTGGATCCTCGAACTTTTTTTTCCAACACCTCAACACATCAATCACCCTTCTAGGCATAACCCAAGAGAGGTCAAAATGCATAGCATGTAGACCACAACCCTCTAGCACTGAACAATGAACAAAAAGGTGATCCATCGACTCCCCATCACTTTTACACAGGTAGCACCAATCAATCAAGCAAAAGCCTCTCCTCTTAAGTTGTCAATAGTCAAAACTTTCCCACAAGCAGCCTGCCAATCAAAGAAAGAGACTCTAGAGGGAGCCGAGTTCTTCCAACACTGACGCCAAGGGAAACCCTTAGCGGAACCTCTCATAAAGATCCCATACATCGATTTGACTGAGAAAACTCCATTTTTGGAACCCCACCATATCATCTTATCTTCCTCCCCTCTCATTAAAACCTTCGAATATAGCAAAGAGTAAAGGCCGAGAATTCGTCCATCTCCCAATTGTTGGCAGTTTTTGCAAACTGAACATTCCAAACAATAACTCCGGAACTTCCCTCCAAACAATCCACCACCATCGCATCTTGGCACCGGGCTAAAGAGAATAATAAAAGGAACGCTAACCTCAGAGGTCCTCACCACACCAATGATCATGCCAAAAATGACAAAATGAGTAAGAAATTAACCCTAAAAAAATGAAGAAACTGAAAAGGCAGATAAAGAATTGATGGAGCCAACAGCACCGACCAAGAAATTTGTTTGCCTAACTGTAGATATGATCTTTTTGTAGATAATTACAACTTACACTTGTATGTGATGGAAACTACAACCTCATCCTCCAACCCTTGCTTACAAGGAGGAGATGCTGTTAGGTTGACAGACATTGGCACTAACAGTAGATACGATAGCAACAATTTATAATACAATGATCAACTGCCAGACTTATAATCATGATATCCCATGCATCAGAGAAACAAACGAAGAGGCCCTTACCATCATTCTGCATTTATCACATTGCAGGAACAGATTGTTTTCATACTCCTGGATACAAGAGAACGTCAGTCAGCCAAACCATACGACATACAGCAACCAAATCATAAAAAAGTCAAGTAGAAAGGGAAAATTGAATAGAGTGGGAATGAAGGGACAGGGTATCCCCACCCCAAAAAGAGGCAACATATCACCTTCCAGAGGGAGGAAAATGCTTCCAATTGTGGAACACAATTTCAATCTTGTATAAAAAAGAGAGGCAATGAGAAATCATGCAAAATAAATTTGGTTTTCACCTCATCCATGTGGCAAACACTGCACTTGTCAAGGTCTTTCCAATCAACACGAACAGGTCTGTACCCAGCAGACGGTTCTTGATATCTTCTAGAGGCTAACTTACAGAGAGAGAATTTTGAAGAAAGTCTAGATTTAGATAATCCCTGTCAAAAAGTTTCAAGATGTTACAAAAACAAACAGTCACTTTTACCAGCTAATGATTACAAGAGAAGTATTGACAAAGCAACAAGAAAGATCTATCCATTTAGAAAAGTGACTGTTTATGTATCATTATTTCTTGCCGTAAGAATTCATGCCAGAGATCAGTAGAACTACAGGAAAATAATTGAATTATTCCTAGACCAAATCAACTGATGCATGGCTTCCAATAAACTGCATAAGCGGAACCTAACCTTAATCAAGAAATCATGAAGGTGTTCAATTTAGAGATCATGCTCAATCAGTATATGTTTGCCAGATAGCAAAGACACACCTCTTGACATGACTCCTCACAACAATTGGCAACTTGACTTAAGATAGTTGCAAAGTTCTGATAGAGATTTCAAACACTGATATTGTTCAATTTAGGTATCTTATTGAACAAAAATTGTGATATTGTTCCTCCATTGATCATGATTGCCAGATTCCCAAACCCTCTCAGGAACTACATTCTCGAAAATGCAAACCCATTTGGGGGTGTGTTCGCTGTCCAAATCTCTAAATTTGCCAATCCCAGATTCAAAGAAGAAACAACAGGTTCAATCTCATATAAAAGAATGAATCAAGAAACATTTGATCTAATTTTTCATCTAAAAGATACTCGATACAGAATAAAACATCTCATCTTATTTGAATATTGTTTTCTTTTCAGAATGATAGGATAATTAATTTGATCCACGCACAGAATAAAAGTCTGATTACATTGTTATTTCATCGTTCTGAAATAGTAAAGAATAGAGTACTAATAAGATCTAATACCAAATATAGAAAAAGCTAACATCCCTCTCAATCTTCCTTAGATTTCTTCATGCAACTGATATAGTACTAATTTTTCCTTGAATAGCTGTCTCATGATGTTTAATTTTCTTTGAGTTAACATGCCACACATATAATAGAAACAACTTAAAGCATAAGTGCTTCTCAAGTGTCCCAACGTAACATCAATTTGGACCATGACTGCAAGTAGCAAACCAACTAAGCCTACTCCAATCAAACAGTGTACCAAGCACAAGAGCACAATACCTTTACCACAATCCCAAATGCTACTTATCAAAAAAAAATCCCAAACGCATCATGTTCAAAGCAAATTTGTCCACAATTACAGATGTTAAACTAATATCATGGGGAAAAAGGTAACCAAAGATTACAGAACTCTTTAACATTAATTAGAGAAATATATGACCGAAATTTCAAAAATCTAATTTTACAGGCCAAAAAGCAACTATAATTAAACAGAAAGGCAGCGACACTTCTGGATATCGACTCGTTACTAGACACAGACAGCAAATATCTAGTTGACAAGGGAGCAAACAGAGTCTAAGAACAAATAAAGAAAATTTATGGGCAATTATTTAATGGTATACCTTTATAAGCTTCATAACTTCAGGATTGGAGAAACCAAACATATCAGAACCAGATTTATAGATTCTTTCTCCTCCAGCACCAGCACTTGAGCAATCAGAGCTACTTGTTTGTACTTTTTTCATCCTTTTGTATATTTTATTCCAGCAGTCAGATGGAGTGGATCCTTTGAACTGAAAAGTAAAATACAAGGAACAATCCATAACCACATATTATATGCTACATATGCATGCATGTGTTTGCACATAACTATGTGGTAATGCAAGGAGAAGCAAACATGCACAAGGACATGGAAAAACGGAAAATAAACAACAAATTTTTTATGCTTTGGCCGAATGCAAAGAGACATGACTACTAAAGAAGGGGTTAGCGCAAAATGCCAATTGAATCAGACGAGAAAGAAAATTTTACACGAGAACACATCAATGTCAACTTAAACATACATTGGAGAATTTCCTGTCATCTTCTACCCATTTATAAAACCCTTTTCCCACAGTACCACCCACACCAAGAACATATCCAAGGTGATTGTCTTACTAAACATGTGCAAATGCGTTCACAGTCGCATGTAGTCCACTATTTAGTTCTGAATTAAAATTAAATCCTCAAATTCTAAAACAGCTAATTCACCGATCCCATAGCACATCTAAAGTCATCATTTATGCCCAGGGAAAACTTGAGTTACAAGATAGGATAACCTTGTGAAGAAAGGCAAAGAAATGAGCATGAACAATGTCAAAAACTCAACAAAAGTGTTCAGAGTAAATTAATTGAGAAATATACATTCATTAGACACATCGCACACTAACCTGCTCTCCATTATCTAATGTCACTCTGAACAAAGGTCGAAACTTTGAGTCAGCATCTCTCACCACTTCCATCTTATACAGGGCACACACACTTGGATCTGAACCCCTCGGAATCAAAAGTGGAAATGTTATGGAAATGACAAAATGATTAAGATGACTAGAGAAACTTTAAGCATGATTTATGGTGATACACTGTGACAAGCAAAAAACACATTAAGGGATCATTAAGATGCTATACCAGTTATTGAAGAAAACTTCCTCAAAGCAGTATATCCTTCAGGCCAAATGAATTTCTCATCCTGGAAATATTCTGAGTCCTTGACCATCTTTCCTGCAACAATGTTTCATACGCTCATGAGCGGAATAATTGTCTTGAAACCCCATCAGTCAAATTATCAAATACTCTTTTCCCCATGTGCTTTGCCTATTAATAGTAAACTAAAAGATCCCAAAGGCACAATATACAGATTAAAGAAAAAACTAAACAGGTATTATATTTCCCATCTGAAGTTGACAAAGCAAAATGGTAAAGAATGACGATGATGCCATGTCCTCTGACATTTCAACTTTCAACTCCCTAAACCAAGGTCTTGATGACAACCCCATAATCTTAAACATAGGTACGAAAATTTGGCCAAACGCAATGAAATGAACATGCTTATACAATATCCAAATTTATAGAAGGAGCAGTTCAAAAACTACAGAGAATTACCAAGGCTCATAATTTGCAAATCCCCAATAACATAGGGAGAAGTTCCAAGGCCCTCTCCTGCTCTCGCATTCCCAGTGTCTTCTATGCAATCCTCACTTGTATCTGTACTCCCTCCATCATCTTCACTTGCACTTCCGTTATCAGTTGTAATTCCATTTTGCAGCTGTAGCATTCTTCTTGGAAGCTTTTGTTCACTCAAATACCTGATTAAAGACACAGTATTGAAATAACTGACATCTCAAGTGAAACAGGGCCTAGGGAACTCTTTTGATTGAAATAGCATACTGAATAGAAACTGAAAATGCTCAAGAAAAGACTTGCGATTGAATCCCATATACTAAAGCTGTGTTAGTACTCTAAAGCCCCCAAAAAAAATTTATTGGTTGTAATAACTTGTGGCAAGATATAAAGTATGCTAGGCCAATGAGAGTATCTTGACAGGAACATGGAGTAAATAACCAATAAAGTTCTATTAGCCCAGCATATTTGTATCCTAAAGGCCAACAGTCGTCTTGTCAATCATAATAAGTTGTCATTTGATAGAAGGCAAGTCCATAAGGCAGCCATCAATGGAAAGGAAAATAACTCACGAAACTTACTTCCAAGGTTTAAATACATATCACAACCTATTCAACCCGCAATTACATATAATAGTTCACAAAGACAGAAGCACAAGGATACGATATGAACAATACAATAATCTCAGAGAACATCTTTGACGTCAGCATGCCCAAGTTCAAGAAAATTTGCTATGAAACAAGCATGATTTTGGAGATATACTGTCAAAAAAACCCCACATAACTGAGTCTAATTCCTGAAAATTCTAAAGCAGGCATGTCAATATAGTGTAACGAAAGATGGAGGCTTGTATGAAAAGATCCAATCACATCAGTTAAGCTGAAATGTGCTCCCAATAAAGACTAACGTTTTTGCTTCTTCCAAGCCGCGAATGAAACGAGGCTTCTTGCACTTCAGGTGAAAAGAAGAAAGGAGTCCCTTGAGAAATGAGATAACCTGTTTCACTTTAATCCTGGATAACAACAAGAAAACCGCTATGAAGTCAGCTTAAAAGAGCTAATTTCAATATATGCCTTCTGCTATAACTTTTCATATTCCAGCAAAACACAACTTCCTGTCAACTTGGGATCACAAACCTTGCGAAATCATGCGTGCCAAAAAACTGCACTGGAACTGACCTTCCTCCTGAAATTTTACTTAAACCTTTATGACCACCAATGAGTGACTCATCCACAACAATTGCTGGCCACATAGCATGACCTGCAGTAATACAATTGCAAGAAATTGGTGCGAAATTAAAAGGCTAAAACATAAATGTATAAGTGCACCAAGAGCCAACCAACACTTAAAAGAACATAAAAAATGCTATAGATATAATAATAACCAAGTCTTAAGAACTATTAGCACAAGAGAGAAGCATAACATTCAGTGTAAAGGCTAATTCAGCCGCTTACTGAAATCATAGCCTCACAGCGCTGCTCTTTTTCTAATAAAGTGAGACCCTTAAACCCACATGGAGTGAAAAATGAGAAGGAATGTGAAGCTAAGTTATATATTGGGACCTTACTAGGTACAATTAGGCCTTATAATAATTCAAAAGAACTTTAAAAGCAATCTTGACTAGTCTTCTAGAGTCAAAACACGGATGTGGTTAGCGCTTCCTCTGGTTGTTACAAATAGTATCAAAGCAGTCATAGTACCCACCAATGCAAGCTTGGTAGGCCCGACAAGCACGTCAAGGGTTTAAGGGGGAGATTGTGAGACCCCTGATCCCACAGAGTGGAAAAAATGAAGGAATGAGAAGTCAAGTTCCACATGAGTCAGAATGCTTTCGTGAAACGTAGATAGATTTTAGATCTTGTGCTGATTGCTAGCGAGTGTATTGACTCGCGGTTGAGGTCCAATGTGTCGAGTATGTTGTGTAAATTGGATATTCAAAAGCCTATGACCATGTCAATTGGAATTTCCTTTTGTATTTTTAAGGAGATGTGGATTTGGGGAAAGGTGGTGTAGGTGGATTGAGTTTTGCATTTCTACGGCCAAATTTTCGGTGGTGGTGAATGGCTCACCTGTTGGTTTCTTTGGCGGATCAAGGGGCTTGCGCCAAGGTGACCTGCTTTCACCCTTTTTGTTTGTGCTTATTATGGAAGCATTTAGCAGGATGATGAAAGAAGCGGTGGCAAGGGGTGCCATAGTGGGATTTGAGGTTGGTGGTGGGGGTGGAGAGGGGATGTCCATTTCCCACCTTTTGTTTGCTGATGACACTTTAATCTTGTGTGGGGCTGAAGTGAGTCATTTTCGTATCTCTGATGCTTATTGCTTTGCTTTGAGGCGGTGTCGGGGTTGAAAGTTAACCTTTCAAAAACGGAAGTTATTCTTGTTGGGTGTGGGCAATGTTCAGAGTGGCTGCTATTATGGGTTGTAGAGTTTCGTCTCTGCCTACCACCTATCTTGGACTACCGATGGGAGCTCATTTTAAAAGCAGCATATTTGGGATGGCATTATCGAAAGAACTGAAAGAAGGTTGGTGGGATGGAAACGCAGCTACCTTTCGAAGGGTGGTAGACTCACGTTGATCAAGTCTGCACTCTCTTGTCTCCCAATCTATTTTATGTCTCTCTTTCCATTCCCTATTAGGGTTGCCAATAGATTGGAGATGATCCAAAGGAAATTTTTTGGGGGGTGATGGAATGAGCACAAGTTTCATCTTGTTAAGTGGGAAAGGGTTTGTTCTCCAATGAATTGTGGAGGGTTGGGTTTAAGGAGACTCCATTTGTTCAATAGAGCATTATTAGGGAAGTGGTTGTGGCGTTTCGCCTTGGAGAGGGATAGTTTGTGGAGGGTTGCAATTGAGGATAAGTATGGTAGTGTTTCAGGGGTTGGAGAACCAATGAGATCCATGGCTCTTATGGTGTGAGCCTGTGGAAGCACATTAGCAATGGATGGCCCCTCTTTCATGGGAACATCTGTTTCGTGGTGGGTTGTGGCCTTAATGTAAGGTTTTGGCATGATCTTTGGTGTGGAGAAAGGCCTTTGAAGCTTGCATTCCCTCTTTTGTTTTCCCTTGCCAGATGCAAGGACGCGATGGTTACGGATTTTTTGGAGGGGGATTCCAGTTATGGGGTGTGGAATATTCAGTTTGCAAGAACTGCCAATGATTGGAAGATTGAAGAATTTTCAGCTTTCTACTCCTTGATGTACTCTATGGTCCTTAGGAGAAGGGAAGAAGATAAAATGCTTTAGCAAGGTGCTAAGAATGGGGTTTTTTCGGTTAAGTCGATGTATGAGCTTATGGTTAGGGGTACGATTGAGGTCTTTCCGTGGAGGCAGATTTGGAGGACCCGCTGTCCTGCCTAAAGTTTCGTTCTTTGTGTGGGAAGCGGCCCATGTGAAGGTCTTAACCATTGACAACTTAAGAAGGAGGGGGTTATGCTTGATTAATTGGTGCTTTCTATGCAAGGGTGATGGAGAATCTGTGGATCATGTGCTTATCCACTGCTTGGTAGCTAGAGAGTTGTGGGTGCACGTGCTTAGTATTGTTAACTATCCGTGGGTGATGCCTAAGAGGGTGGGTGAGTGCTGAAATGTTGGAAGAGGAAGTTCAACAACCCTTTGGCGTTGGCTGTGTGGAAAATGATACCATTATGCATTTAGTGGAGCTTATGGAGGGAGAGGAACGGAAGGTGCTTTGAAGATTCAGAGCTGTCCTTAGATTGTTTGAAAGGCAAAATTATGCAGACTTTGTTTCTGTTGGCTAATGGGGTGCTGGGTTCTCCTTTTGTAGACTTCAGTGATTTTATTAGTTTTCTAGCCTGTTTGTTGTAGATGGTTTAGTACAACCTTTTGTACTGTCCCGCCACCTTTTTTCTCAATAAAGCTTTCCTTACTTATGAATAAAAAAAAGTTCCACATAAGGACCTTACTAGGTAAAATTGGATAGTCTAATGATCACAAGGAACTTTTTTTTTTTAAAATTAATGAATCTAGTTATCACTAGGAACTTCAAAAGCAATATTGACTAGTTTTTTGGAGTCAAAGCACAAATGTAGCTAACCCTTCCTTGGGTTGTTTAGCCACTTCCTTGGGTTGTTACAAACAACCCTACTTATTATCTTTTATCAGTCAAGTAAGCCAACAACAGGCCTTTGTAGCATTGGAGAAGAAAAACAGCCGAGTTGCATCTGAAATTGTCTATTCACCAGACTTCTCTCTATGCTAAAATGCTAAATCATTTGGGCTAATTGTTTAAATTCAACCAAAAAACCCCAAGAAAATGGATCATAAAAGGACATGAATTTACAAATCATTTGTGCCTGATACAACCTAAAGTAACAATCTTATTTAGGCTCATCAGTGAATTTAAGTAACAGCTAAATGCAAAACTTCTACATAAATAGAGGACTAAAATTACCCAATCCACGTAAATAGTGTGAGTAGTCCTGTCAAGCTAGAAGCAATGGTCTACGAGAATCTATTATAGGAAGTGAAATACACCAAAAAGAAGTCCGCTGGAACGTCATCTTCTTAAATTATGACATTCTAAACCAGTCAAAGCTTCATTTACTTTTTCTTTTAAAGGATTGGTAACTAACCCATGCACATAGTGCGTCTTGTAACCAGAATCACACCCTCCATTTGAAGGAGGGTGCTCGTTGAGCTAGAACTCATCCCCACACTTAAAGCTTTTATACTATAATAGATAAAACCTTTGATTCATACAAGATATTGTTCATCTTTATCATGGAGCCTTGCAAGTAGATGCCAAAATTTGGAGTTATTTGGCGTTACAATAAACTCTTCTCTTCAAAAAGATAAACTAAATTAAGAATGAAAATCGATAAAAATCTCCCCCAAACGACCTGGAACATAATTTATTTACTTACGACAAATGTACAATTAAAATACTCACGTTGAAGTCTCATAAAAAATCTAAGAATCCAAAAGAACATAAGACCTCGTGTCAATTGACTAAAAGAAAGTTTTACTGGAAGTATTGTGGAAGCAAATAAGCATGCATAGCATTCCAAATCAAAATTGTGGCATAACCATACCCCTCCCTATGCCGGTCAGTGGATTCCAAAATAGAGTAAAAAGAAGTGCTTCAAATCATTGGTATTTGATTCAGACCTATTCTAATAAAGTCAAGACCAAGAGCTTTTACTAATGGAGTATATTTTCTATTAAAGATCCAATATGGAACAAAATGCGGCTAATTCACTCGGATAGCACCTGCTGCAATAGAAATTTCTGGATGGTAGTGACTACTAAAGACAACATCTTTACGGCTATCGAAGAACCTCGTGAAGGGATTTCCAAAATTACAAGTAGTAGGTCAGCCTCAAAGGATCAGAGAATTACTCAAGCCAGACTTAGTCTCTGTCCTACCATAGGAGTAGAATCTAAGAATGGACGTATGGACTTTCCCAGAACCTATGTTGAAAAATCTGTTTACCTGTTTATACCAAAAAAGTTACGGGGAAAACTTAAACATTAGTTAAGAAAATGCAGTAAAAAGTGTCGTTCAATGTCAGCCTCAAAATAAAATCCTAACACTTTTTTTCTAGCTCTCTAAGCTTGCAAGAACACAAAAAGATTAAATTTCAAAAAGGAGACAGAAAAAAAAAATTAAGCACAGACCGGTAAGCTTGGCCCATATGATATCCCCATGCTCAATCTCTTGACAATCATCCAAACTTGCAGCCAACACAAGCATCTCATTGTAATCATAGACATCACCATCCATACTCTTAACACTACAACTCAAGCTCAAATGTAGCATGTCTTCATGAGAAACAAAGAATTTAACTTTCTCATTTGAGATAATCAGATCCTCTTCATCACCATCTTCATATTCTACCTGCATTGGCTCATATGAATGTCAAGCTATGAAGACCCAATGTACTAATTCGAATAATCAAAAAATTTAAACAACTCAATGCTAAAACGAAAATTATAAACATGAGAACCCATACATGATGTTGATTATTCTCTGGATTGTAGCCCACAACTTGACCAGAATACCAATCGGCATCCAATGGCCAATAAACCTGTACCCAACAAACTTACTCTTATTCCATAACTGTTCTTACTTCAATGTCAATAAGTCAAGGTCGAAAATTATAGAATTGATAAGAAAACAAAAAAGAGCTTACAAAGTTCTTGCCTGGCATTGTAATCCAATAAAGGTTTTTGGATCAACATTATCGAAACTCAACCTGGTACAGGCACATTTAAAGTTGTCCCACATTAATCCAGATTACAGCTGTCCCTAGTGAAATAAACAAAACTTTCAGAAACAATTGCAGTGGATGCCAGTGAATACCTGACCCATCTCTTCGTAGAAGGAGAATCGGCCAAAACGCTCTCGCAATTCTCCAAAGAATTACGCTTCCTTTTCCGCGAACGACTAACAACACAATTACCATTATCATTATTACGATTACGGGAATCCCTCAATCGCGGCCCATCCAGTTTGCACAAGGCGCTAGCGTCCACGCCCAACTTTACCAGCTCACTGCTCCCAACTCTCCGTTTATTCTTCTTCTTGTTCAACAACCTCTCCCCGACGTTTTCATCAAGCTCAGAAGTTTCTTGGGCGCGAGAGCATAAAGAATCGTAGAAGGAGGAATAGCGGAATCTCTTGTGGCGGCGCGAGTAGACATGGATAAGAGGGGGTCGCCTATGGAGGAAAGCGGAGGGTTTGAAATCGGGATTGGGGTCGCTGTCGAAATCGTCGGCAATGAGCTTGCGGGCTTTCACTTTCTTGGACATGACGTTGGAGGAGCAGCTGGCGCTGATGCTGACGCTGACGCAGCAGCGAGAGGTGGCGGAGTAGACGTGGTCGAGGGGGAGGTAACGAACGGGAGTGCCCCCGGGGTTGTGGACGTCGACGGTGGTATTGTCTTCCTGGTGCTTTAGAGCGAATGCCATGGACTTATGGGGGCCTGGGGGTAAGCGATCGAGGAGAGAGCAAAAGCAAAAGTAATCCGCCTCACTTTTGCTCCCTCTCTCCCTCTCGCTCTCTCGCTGTCACTCCCAAACACTCTAGAACGGATGGAACGGCAATGGAGTGAAGTATCTTCTCGAGGGTAACGAAATTTTGCGTAAGGAGGGTGGATTAGGGATTTAAAGAAGTGTACAAGGATGGATGGGGATCGGTATTTGGTGGGAGGGTTTTTGGCCAAACTATCGGTTTCCCGCCGTGTGGCACAAGGGGGAGAGAGATTGAAGTCGCTCCAGCGGCACTGAAATGTATGTGCATTAGCTAAGAAAAAAAAAAAAAAACGTAGGTGCATTAATGAAACTAACACCATATATATATATATATATATATATATATTTTTTTTTTTTTGTTTAATTGCACCTAGGGTCTTGAGTTAACAGAATATTGCAAAGAAGCTCCCGAGGCAATATTTTCAACAATTAAGTCACTAAGGTCGTTCTTACGTCAAAAAGAGATCCTTCCGTCCACTTCCTATCAATCCCGTTAACAGCAATTGCCGACAAGGATTTAAAATCCATGTCAAAATGAATGAAAATGTTTAAGTGGATAGGTGTCACGTTTTCATTTGTTATGACGTGGATTTTAAATCCTTGTCAGCAATAGAGTTGTTTAGTGCCACCGGAAAAATTTAGCGGCATCAGTGCCGATTTCGTATTTTGTGAAAAATTCAGGAGTATTCCCAATTCCCAGGTTACCAGGTATAATTTTTTTTTTTTTTTTAATACAAAACGAAGCGTTTTGTTAAAACACTACCCTCCCCCTATTTCTTCGAGTTTCTATAGATCCCCTCTCTCACGAAGCATTTTGTCACACCCCACCCCACCTCGTGCCTCTCTCTCTTCCTCCCCTCCATCTCCTGTGCACAAGCGGCAGTGGCACAGCCCTTCGCCGACCACCACGCCTGTCGGCTGCCGCGCCTCCCTTCTCTGACCACAACATCTTCCTCTTCTCCCCTCCTTCATGCGTCAATCTCTCATTTCGTCTGCCATATAGAAATGATTGGGAAAAAGTCATGGTTAGTCTCGTATTTATAGACTAAAATCAATTTCGTACTCACAACTATCAAAATGGATATTTATGTCCTTTATCTTTTGTAAATCATCAATGTACACCTTCCATCCAAATCATGCGTTAAGTCATATGGAAAAACATATAAAATGACCGAAATGCTTCTCCAAGATAAAATTTTAAAAAATAACAAAATTTAAGAAATAAATTAAAAATAAATAGATTATTGAAATAAAGTTTCAATAATTTTATTTAAAAAATATTACTTTTATTTAAATATTATTTTTATTTTTAATGAATTTTTTAATATTTTTAATAATTTTATCTTGGAAGGGCATTTCGATCATTTTACATGGTTTTTTCGTTTGACTTAGTACTTAATTTGGACGAAAGCGTACATTAATGATTTTCAAAAAATAAAAAGCTCAAATCTCCGGTTTGATAATTGCAGGTACGAAATTGATTTTAACTTACAAATACGGGCTAACTATGACTTTTCCCCAAAATGATTTGTATGAAATTTTTATATTTATTGTAATAGAAAGAGATAATTTGATGAGAAAAGAGACTATTTTATAATTATTTTATTAGATCAAAATTTTAAGACCCAAACACCAAACTAAATTATGAACTCAAAACCGTAGGAGCAGCTGCTCTACCATTAGTAACTTCCATCTTCCTTCAAAAAAACCATGTCCATAACATACTGAGGAATGGCGTACACTCGTGCGACTATATTCGTTGCGTACAAAAAAATAGTTTTAAAAAAAAAAATAGAGAAGCAGGTGTGTTCATTATTGGTCAGAATTGTGTTCAAAGATTTGCAATGATGTTTTGAGCAATAAGATAACAAAAAATTAATATATTATTCTAGCTTTAATGACGTACGGAACCTTGCTGTTTCTGGTTTTTTTTTTTTTTCTGTTGAATATCGTGGCTGAGGTATTAGTTGAGGTAGTTTATTGTCTAAAAATGGAGAATGAGAAATATTTAAAAATTCGACAACTCGCATATTATTGGTGGGGGTGGAACCGGATAAGGCGTTTTCAGGAATGTTCAAACGACTAGTACATATGGTGATGTGGCTGCTGATCACACTGGAAGCAGCTGAGCTGGAGGATAGAGAAGCGGGAAGTTAGTTTTAATCTGTACAGTGCTGCTTATATATACACGATCATCTACATTAGCCAGAAATAAATACATAACGAAGCTAACTGAAACAATCGTCTAATAGAATGCAAACTATCCTCCAGCTCAGCTCGCTTCCAGCCTGATCAGCAGCCACGTCAGCAAGCAACAACAGAGTAAAATAACTCGACTCTGTTCTAGAGGAAGTAAAGATTAAACGTAAAACATTATTTATGTTTGGTTCGTGGTCTTGAAAATATTTTTTTTAATTTTAAAAACATTTAAAAATATTTTTCAATTTAAACATGATTTTTTCACGCAAAAAAACATTTCAATCTTTAATAAAATTTTCTATCTAATCATTGGCCTCAATTTCTGTAAAAAACAACACAAAAACCCATAAAAACTATTCTCACAAAAATCTTATTTCCAAACATACTTTCTTACTCTCACAGTTTTCAAGAGAATAACTTTCTCTTTTCAAACATCATTTCTATGGACCTCACCATTTTCATAAACACCGAAAAAAACATATGTCAACAAATTTCTTAATCATTACATCAAAAACAAATTCAAAACCAACTCAAACACAGCCTATATGTGTTCTTTGACATTGAATGGTGCGAGTTTTGCCACTGCTACAAGTGGGCCATACTAGGAACTCTAACTTTTTACTGTGCAATAAACATGGCTATCAAAACATCGTACACATAAAATAACTTCAGACACAGATTTTATAGCCATGGGAATCACAAGTTAAATGGTCTTTTTTCCCGATACAATACCAATCAGTTTGTTATGTCAAGTTCTTGAATTTGCGTTTTGCATACAAACAATTTGGCGTTCATGTGGGTTTTTTCAAATTGACCTCTCCATGTGTGAGCATGGCAAGAGAATGATAAGGCAACTGCGAGAGAGGCACCAGAAGCTAAATAACAATAAAATTAAGTATGAATTAATGTTGGAAAATGAGATTGCAAATCATGAAGCTATGAAGAAGGAAAAATCTGTGCGACATTATTCAAAAATTTCGATTCATTAGCACATATGCGAAAAGTTGCACAAGACGTATAGGCTAGTATTGTGTCTATCATGGGGCTTATTTGTACTTATTTTTGCTACTTTCTATTATAATGGAGTAAGTGCAGTTTTGGGAACGCTATGCATGCCTTGAGTGTCATCTTAGTATTGCAAGAATATGTATATGGTTTGAGTTGGATCTTCAGCATGAGCATAAAAGAAACCGACACAAGTTTATGTAATTGCCCTGACTCTCAATTGAAAGAGATGTTCATGTTCGATTTCAGTGTCATTTGACAATCTATGTAACTTAAAAGGTGTAGTATCTATTACTTTTTGCCTGAATACGCACACATTCACGATCTATAACTTTGCCCTAGATAATATACACATTTACAGACGTGGTAAAAAAAATAGTGCAATATGGTACAAAAAAAGGATGTGCAATCTGACATAAAAAAGGTCTTCCGTTACAATCTGATGCACAAAGGATCTGTCTAATACCCCAAAAAAAAAAACCAAACTAGGTGGCTTGTACCCATATCCCTTCACTATGGTCTCTATCTTGAAGAAAGACAACAAGTCTAAATTGTAGGACTCATCATACACATCGGTCTCTCTGCCAACATACTTACATCCAAACTTCCAATTGAACCTTCCACCAAAGTGGACCTCAAATATAAAGAACTATGTAGTCATGTGTCAGAATTATACTCAACAAGTTGGCCTGCAAAGGAATGCCACGTGTCAGAAGCATCTTGTGTCACATCTCAAGTAATACAAGTAGAAAGCATGAACTTTGACAAAATGTAGCATTGAATCCCATTAAATTTGTGCATGTAATGAGCCCACAAATTTAGCATGCAAATCAATATGTCAAAATGCTCCATTACTTGAATATAGTTATTATGTGTATAAAGTTATTGTGGGCATGAGAACAAAATTTCTACGATTAATCATATTGAATTTTCTTCTAAAATAAGATACGAGAGATAGAAAATAAATAAAAGAAGAAAAACCTTCACAAAAATGAAAAAAATAAAATAAATTATTACATAACATTTAATAGAGAATATCAAGATATATGAGATTACAATGACCTATACATATGATTCGATTAAGTTCTAAATAATCACGAATCCTACTCTTTTTTTTTTACCAAAAAGATCTCAACTAAAGAGTTTTTTATCTTACCTTATTATTATTTCTTGATTTTGAGAAATCAAAATACGAGAAATCGAACTATTTTTTCTGACTCTTTTTCAAATTAGATTAATGTTGGTTGATTGTATATTTCATTATAATTATATGATTGAGAGTATCATTTCATATTTGATCCCTTTGGATTCCATATTTGAAATTGCTATGGGATCTATTTGTTAAAAAATGCAAGTGGAATCCTAGAATGACAACATATATATCTTCCAAGCATAAAGGCATTTATATTCTAAATCTTATTAGAACTGCTCGTTCTACTAATGCATGGACCCCTAAGATACCAGCTACATTAATAAAAGTGGCCTTACATTGAATATATTGCTCTTACCACGTATGGAAGAGTCTACCAGAACCACAAAACACTACAAACCCCAACTACAAATTCTCCACTTGCATGGTTATAATAAAGTGTAGTACGACAAATTCAACTACAACAAAAGCAGACAACAACATTACAGGAGGTTCTTCCCATGTGCGCGCCAAGACAAACTTTAATTTTATATACTGTAAGATGTAACCGTGCATGAAAAGGAGGCCTACAGGCCTACCCAGCTAAAGCTTAATTTCGATTGCGTTGGTTGTCTTCAGTTTAGGGAAAATATAAACCAATGGGAATCGTTTAGGGCTAGTGTGACACCATCTATGGGTTTCTACTGAATTTGGTACTCATGAAAGAATAAGTGTGTTCTTCTTCAAGACTTAGCCTTTTTTTGATCAATTAGGTTGGGTCTTTTGGTGATTGCAAAGTTGACTTGGGGCAATGAGTGACCATTCATGTATATGGTATGAGCATTTATGTAACTCTATCGTTTAAGTGGGGCACGCTCGTTATTTATAAGAAAAAAACTGTACTCCACCACATAGTTGGTCTTGTGTCAAAGTGTTAGCACTACAAAAAAAGGGATCTATAGCGGCGGTCTGTTTTTAGCAGCGTTTTAGCGGCGGTCGCTAAAAACGCCGCTAAAGGGTGTTTTTAGCAAAACGCAGCTAAAGGTGGTCTACAGCGGCGGTCGTTTTAGCGGCGGTCACTGACTGCCGCTATAGACCCACTTTAGTGGCGTTTTTTGCAAAACGCCGCTAATAGTGTTAGCTTTAGTCGCGGTCCTTTGACCGCCGCTATAGACCCCCTTTAGCGGAGTTTTAAACAAAACGCCGTTAAATGCCAAATTTTTAGCAGCGTTTTAAAAAAGCTGCTCTACAGCGGCGGTCACGGTAGGTTAATTTCTAGCAACGTTTGTCCACAAACGCTGCTAGAAATTAGGTATATACAGTGGCGATCACTATGACCACCGCTGTAGAGTACAGCTTTAGCAACGTTTTTTTTCCAAAAACGCTGCTATAGGTATAAGTGCAAAAAAAAAAAATTTATTTTGTTTGTATTTGAAAAATTTTATTTTAAGGGACCTACTTAATGAAATATGAAATTAGAAAGAATGTTGTGAAAATTGAAGTTGTTATATGGTCTTAGAGGCTATGATTTAGTCATTAGGTAGGTACATATATATAAAGTACTTAGGTTAATTAGCACATATCAATTATATAATAAACACATACTTTTAAATTATAAGTATTATATATTATTACTCCCAACCTATTTTAATTAAGATTATTATACTAATTATAAAAAAGAGTATAAAGAATGTACATTGCTATGTATTTAATACTAAATATAAAGATTTTTAAATACTATTACAATTTACAACTGATTTTAATTTAAAAAACACATAACATGTATATAGCTTATTATTAAAAAAACTGAAAAACTATAGGAAAAAAAGAAGCCTCAACTTTTGATTAAACGGTGAGTTTCTATCCCTATGAAATAAGTATCCTCGTGAACCCCCACTTTTGAAACGTCTGAAAAATCTCCAAGGCTATAAAAATTGAAATTCTTATATGTATAATTTCATTTCCCGTGCGGGGAATATCTCTCTCCCTCTTCCTTTTTTATTCTCCGATCGAAATCCCTCTTCCTTTCATCAAATGCTCTCCCTTTCCGTCAAAATCTTTTTAGTTTCTCTCGCTCCCGTTGCTCCCTACTTGCTCATGGCGCTGTCTCTCTCCCTCAGCTCACCGCTCTCCCTCTTGCTTGTAATAAGATAAGGGAGGGTGAGAAATATATTTAAAAGCTAGCTCTGGACTCTGTGAATTGATCGGTGTCACCCTGCAGCTGTCCTTGACGGAAGTCGAATCCCTCTCTCTGCTGCTTCGCGTTGCTGCCGGAAACCACTTGCTTGCTTAGAGCTTTGCCGATTACCTTCACACATGGTACTCTCCCCCCTTTCTCTCTCTAATTTATCTATTTCAATTGAATTTCTGAATTACGCCTAATCCTACTCTCTTTTTCTTTGGCATTCTGGGGTTCTGATTTGTGGGTCTTTCTGGGTTTTTGCTTTTAGTATGTGTTGTCTCTTTTTGCTTGGAAATGTGTGATCTTGTGGTTGGGTTCTATTCTTTTGTGCCTCCTTTCATTGTGTTTTGATTTATTGATGGAAATGGTGGCTGCAATGTACGGCAAGATCTTTGGCTGAGGGGATATCACAACTTATCCCTTGCTAAAGAACAGGGGAAGAACAATGTTGCATTCCTTTGCTTGTTCATGTTGGGTAAATTGGAAGAGTGCCTGTAGCTGTTGTTGGAAAGGTATATTGTTTTGATTTTGTTTGTAATTTTTAAACTTTAATGCAAGAAACGCGAATTTAAAGAAGTAATTCTGCAACAATCGGATACTTGAGGTTGCCTTGATGGCACGATCTTATCTCCCAAGCAAGGTGTCAAAGATAGTTGTAATTTGGAGGAAGGACCTCCATAAGGTAACTGTTTTTCACCTATTTGTTGTGCTTGGTTCAGAGTTGATCACAGGCTTGGGGAAGGGGTATCATTTATATCTTTTGCATAATCATGGACATATACACCTCTATGTTCTTCTCCAACTTGGTTAGTGTCTCAGTTGTGTAATAAAGTTTGACATTATTTGTAGGTTAATCCAAAAGTTGCTGAATCTTTAGCTGATCCTGAGGAGTATCCTAATTTGTTTAAGGATTGGCAAGTTGCTCTTTCTGTTAAATCCAGAGTTGCAGAGATGAGGTATTTGTAATTTTAACATTTACTAGCATTTTGCTGGATGATGTTTTCCTTGAGATTCTTATCAAGCTTTTATCCTTACGGGTTAACTAAATAGTTAAATATTTATTTAACTGCATTTTTTATTGCTTTCTAGGGGTGCTTACGCTCCTGCACAGGAATACGCAAACCATGCTAATAGATCACATCACACACTTGTGGAGGCTTTCAGAACCATGCAAGTGGATGATGAAGAACCCCTTGAAAATGGAGATGCACATCACGAGGTATAGCCTACAGATAGATTCCATAATACTTATGCACAATGTCTTTGATTTGTTTTAACAAACAAGACCATTATCTTTTATGGGTAGCTGTTTACACATGATTTGGTGTTTCATGTTCTAGTCATATCTGTATCAATTTATTTCTAGGATTTTTCTTGATCCTCTGAACCAATGGAATTCTCTTGTTGCTGGTTCTTTGAATTTTCTTTGAAACTTGTTCTAGTGTACTCACATTTTTGTTACTGGTTACAGTACAACGAAGAACAGAATGCAGAGTAACATAATGGAGAAGAAGGAAGCCAGGAGGAGGCTGTTGTAGTGGATGCTAGAGATCAGTCACAGTGTGGGTCTTCAGATTGTCACTCGCTGGATTACTTAATGGGTAATGAATCTATTTTGGAGTGCATTGTGGCACGTACATGGAAAATATTTTAATGTAATTCACAAGCACTTTGGAAATAAATGCAATGATTGGTTTAGCAATGATATCTTTTCATTAAGCTTTCGGTGTTCATTTGGAATGATGTGCCTATTTATGACATCTCCTTTTACTAAGTTTATCATGTATTATTTCCAAAGGTGTTTCCTCTTAATTATTATTATTTTTTTTTCCATTTCAATACTAGGTTTTCTAGAGGAAGCTGCCTATAAGTGATCACAGGGACTGGTGGTTCTTTCACCTGATGGTGTGGCTTTGTAGCGCATTGATTGCGTTTTTCATTGTTACTACTTGGTGAAGATGATGTTGGTGCTGATGGTGTACTAAAGCTGCTTTTGCTAATGCTAGGATTAAAGTTATTTTTATTTTATGTTATAAACTTGTATAGACTCTTGTGTTGTAAGATTTGGTTATTTAATCAATGATGAATTATATTTGCTTTATTATCCTTGTCCTTAGGTTTTTACATCAATGAATTATAGTTATTAAAATAAATTTGTATTACAAATTAAAAATGCAGGTATTTTTATAAATATAGTTGTTGCAACCTTTTCTTAAAAAAGAAAGAAAGAAAGAAAGAAAGAAGAGTGCTAGGTCTATAGCGGCGTTTTGTAAAACGCTGCTAAATTTTTTTTTAAAAAATGTTGGGTCTATAGCAGCATTTTCTAAACGCTGCTAAAGACCTATAGAGCGTTTTAGGAAACGCTGCTAAAAATTCAAAAAAGCGCTTCGGATTTTTAGCGGCGGCCGTGGTCAAGATTTTCACCAGCAATTGTAAAAATCGCCGCTAAAACCTATCCTGACGGACATATAGCGGCGGTCGAGCTGCTAAAACCTAGAGCAGCATTTTTTTGGCCTATAGCAATAGTTTCTGACCGTCGCTATAGACCTTTTTTTTCTGTAGTGTAGGGGCAATAAAATAAATTTATAAATCAATTAAAGGGTAAAATCGGCAGTTCATATTAAAAAAGTCATGTGAGATGCACGTCGGTCAATTTTCTGTCCAAATTGAGGGAAATTATAGACGAAAGGTGCAATTTGTTAGGGTGGATAGTTTGTGACTGAAATGTCTCAAAAGTAGCAGTTTACGGGGCAAAATGCAAAAGATATGGTAGTTTATGAGTAAAAAGTGTAGCTTTCCCGAAAATATTTTTGTTTTCAATTTTTATCGAATTCACTACTAGTTGCAACCGGTAAGTGAAAATATTGCATCCCGTTGAACTTATCGGATCCAATCATTTTAAGTTCCAAAATTTCAAGCTTTGTTTTCACCAGATTCAATATCAGAAGCATTGCAAACGGTAGAAGTAACTTTTTGGAATATTTTTGAAATTTAAAATTCAAAAATCTATTATAGTTTCAATGGCTACATATACCGATCCGTTGATATGTTTCTCAGTTGATTAGTAGTAACGGATAAAATTCAAATTATTTTGAAAGGGATATTTAAAAGAACCTTTTTATAGATTTTTAATGTTGGAGAAAACCTTCTTATTATCATTCTAAAAACTTCTACAAAGCCTAGAAATTGAATTTTTCCGCATTATTAAAATCTTACACACAAAACCTTCATATTCAAGCCTTGTTATTTGTGTGAGCTAAAGAGCTAGAGATATCATTGTAAAATTTACTCAGAGAGAGTTTTCATCTTGTAATTCCTTAGGGTTATGAGAGTTGGTGAAAAAGTGAAGAGAGAAATGGTTTGAGTGAAATTTTTTATATTTATTGTTATGGAAATAGATGATTTGATAGGGGAGAAAGTTTATTTTATGGATTCCAAAATTTTGGTTTTGCAAACAATATCCCAATCTTGACACCTGATGTAGTGCCAATAAATGTGCCAACGAATGCATAGAAAGTTGAGTTTTGACTAGTAAGTTATGCCTTGACTCTTGGAAAGTTGTAGAATGACTCTTGGAAAGATGTGAGGTAATTAATGTGGCTCTTTGAAGTATGTAGCACAATTAATGTTAGAAGCAGTATAAATATGTGGTGGGTAATGTTGAAGGATGCAATCCTAAAAATACATTCACTCTTTGAAATTATAATTTGGTTGAGTTTTGCTTTCTTTTATCCTCCTTTTCTTGTTGTGAGTTTGTGTTCTTAAATTCTCTCTTTGTCTATCTTTTTCCTTCCCTCATCATTTAGTATCAGAGCTTGTAATTACACTCTTGGGTTTTCTTCAATCACTTTCTCATGGCGGCACGAGGAGGTAGAGGAAGACGAGGTAATCGGATGGGTGATGAGAAAGGTGAAAGAGATGAAGAACTTCAAGCACTTCGAAAACAAGTTGAACAATTTACTTTGCATCTTGAACTCTAAAAGGCTCGTCATGAGCGTGGTGTTTCAAGTCATGGGTCTTCTAGTGACGAGTCCGATGTGAATCCTTTTGGCAACCAACATGAGTCGTTGCCAAGGATGTTAAATAGTGATTTTGAAACTTTGCGGATCAGCTTACTGGAGTTCCATTGTCGCCTTCAACTCGAAGATTTTCTTGAGTCGCTTAGCCATAGATAAATTCTTTGACTACAAGAAGACGCTAGAAAATCAACGTGTGAAGCTTGTGGCTACAAGGCTTCGTGTTTATGCTTCGGCATAGTGGTACAAAACTCAAGAGATGAAACTTCGAAAAAGGAAGCCTAGGATTTCTTCTTGGGAGAAAATGAAGACTAGACTCAACGAGAAGTTCCTTCCAGTGGATTTTGCTCAGATGGCTTTTTCTCAATTCAACAATCTTCGTCAAGATTCAAAAAGTGTAATTGACTACACTGACGAGTTTAACAAACTCATGGCTCACAATGATGTTCAAGAAATCGAAGAGCAATTCATGATGAAGTTGAGATGCATCGAATATGGAGGCTCAATAATGTATATCAGCCTTGAAGGTGGAGGCTAAACTTGCTCTAAGCGGTGCCAAGAAATTCATGGAGGTTAGAAGATTTTATTAAAAAAGTGATTCTTCACGTAGTTGAGGTGCTGGTTCTAATCCATGTGGAAATCCCAAAACTCCTGCAAAGTCAATCCTTATCGTATTGGAAATCAATCCAGTCATACCAATAATTTTAGTGCTTGTTTCAACTGCGGGCAAACTGGTCTAAAAAGGCAAGTAGACGCCCTGTAACACCTCTCCTATTTATTACCCTAAAACTGAAAATTTCCTAATAAATTATGAAATTACAGGGCGTAATCAAATTATTTGTTACGAGTTTTTCACTATTACTCTTTGGTTGCATTATTCTTACAATTTAGATATCCTAAATATGATTCCATATAAATATCCCTCCTCTAGAATAGATTCTACTAATATTGTTTTATTTTGTTTGTTATTAATTTCATAACAATTATATTGTTATGTTGATTAGTTTGTTAAATGACCTTATTTGATTATAGTGCTAAAAGAAAGAATTTTGGAAAATGGGTGATTGGGCCCTTGAGGTTAGTTAAAGGGCTAGATATTGGTTATTTTAGGTTTTGTGAGTCAATCATTGTGGGTTTTAGGCTGGAATCATTTGGGGCCTAGAAATAAGGTTTAAAAATGAAGCCCAAGGTTTTAAAGCATAAGGTTTGAGATGATCGATCTTTTTTAAAAAAAAGAGAGCAGGTCATGATTAAGGATTAATGGTGAGGGTTGACACTTGGCAAAAATTGCCCTTGCGAACCCAAATTACCAAGTCCCGTCGTTAGCTTCTCATAGATAGCTATAGTTTACAAGATTAGGTTCTAGTAGACAGCTACAGTTTAAATGATCGTTGTAGAGTTAACCCTAGAATTAACTATGGCCCATTAAGCCTATTTAAGTGAGAGACCAGTAGAGATTTATTTTTCCCAGCCATCAATAGATCATTGAGAGAGAGAGAAAAAAAAGTGATTAGCTAGAAGGAGAAAAGAAAGGGAGTGAAGGCTTTAAGGCTTAAGGCTTTGTTTTGGTAAGTTTCAAGCATTTATCTCCTTAGATTCATTGTCCCTTTATGATTAGAGTAGTTAGTTAATTTTCTTAATTTCTTTTATCGCAATGGAGTGCAAGCAAGGAATTTTTCCAAGGTAAGGGTTGTCATTTTGTTTCAATGTTGGGTTCCTTTGGTTTAAACGACATGTATGGACCTTAACCTTGAATGATATGTTATTTTGTTGGTAACTTGCTTGCATGCCTTGGTTTTAACCAAATTTTGGGGTTTTAGTGGAAATCTAGTCTTGAAGATTGCATGCATAAGCCGATTGCTAGCTATTGATCTTTGAATATCTTGGTATTTTCTTAGGAAAAATTGACTTTGCACCCCTGAACTTTGGGGTTATTTTTAAGTTGCACCCACTTTTATTGATTTTGTTAGATTAGTATCACAAAGTTTAAGTTTACGTTAATTTCCACCCTGGACCTCAAATTGTTGTTACTTCTCACGCAGACCAAGAACATGTTGTCCATGTGACAACTTAAATTTCCTATTTCCTGTTTTTCCTTTTGTTTAATGCGCATCTAGACATTGAACATTTTTTCCGACAAACATATCTGAAGTGTTCGAAATTGCTTCTCTTAGACAATACCAGTGGCCTCTGTTGTATTCCATAGTTACCAGTTGATTCCAGTTGCAAGCTTGTCAAGAGATCTCGAATCTGGTACAGGCATGGCCATCAGATCTTGATTAATGCATGTTCTTCGCTACTATTTTAGGGTTTCGACGCTTGTATGTTAGTTTAGGGCTTTCAATGATTTTGATGAATGTTAATTGCTTATGGATTTTGGGTGTAATCTTAAGTGGATTGCATGCATAAAGTGAAGAGAATGTAATTGTTTGTGTTGTCTCTATTGAATTTTAAAGGGAAAATTACATAGAGCACACTACGTTTTAGCTCAATATCAAAAGCCTATTGGGTTTTAAAAAAAATCTCAAAGCCCACTGGGTTTCTCATTTTGGTATGAAAACTAACTTAAGCCAACTCCGTTACTAAGAGATAATAGAGCCTAGTCCACTTAAGTTAAATGCCAAGGTTAAAACCAATTGCTGGCTGTCACGTGTTTAAAATTTCTTGTTTGCTCATTCGGTCTCTTGTCTGCCATGTCGTATGCCATGCGATACAAAAACTAACTCCGACGTGGCGTGCGTCGTGGCAGATGGGAAACCCAATGGAGCAGACAAGGAATTTTAAACACGTGGTAGACAGCGATTGGTTTTAGCCATGACATTTACTTAAGTGGATTACGCTCCATTATCTCCAATAATAGCATTGGCTTGAGTTAGTTTTCTTACCAAAATAAAAAATCCAAAGGGCTTTGAGATTTTTTTAAAAAACCTAGTGAGGCTTTTGATATAGGGCTAAAACCCAGTGAGGGCCAGTGTAATTTTTTCCAATTTTAAAACCAATTGGGTAACGTGTGTTCGATGTATGCTCTCAAAATCAATCATTTTGGATAATTATGAGATAATTCTTATTGGCTGATTAATCACTTATATATTATTTTGGGTACATATAATGACATAAGATGTTATATTGTTGAGTAATATTGTAGAAAAGTAGGGCAATGATTGAATGAATCAGAGGCGGGAGTATGACTTTTCGGATCCTTATTGACTCACTTTGTTCTAGACCGAGATACATGATAATGTACAAATAGGTCTACACTCGTTGTGTCTCTATAAGATAGAATGATGGACTCCGTCATTGAGGTGGTGACCTTAAGCAGACGAGTGGATGCAATGTAAGAGTACATGCACTGAACCGAATCAAATATGAATACCTTCTGGAAACGATCACTGATGTAGAGAATGGTATTCAGCATAATTAGCTTATGTTGTCCTTAGACCTGAGAGAGTTATGCAGATTTGCTTTTTGTGCTTGTGCTTTGACTGAGTCATTTGGTGATGATCTTCGTAGATCAAATATTCCAGATAAGTTGGGCCTTGTGCATAGTAAGTGAATTTGTATAATTGCTCAATATGGAATCCACCAGTCTCTTATGAGGCAGTATATTCATTATGTCTGTATATTGTTGGACTCATAAAAATGCTGCGCAGAGATTTTGTGAAAAGTTTTTTCACGATTTTTTTTGTGAAAATTGTTTTTATAATTTTTGGAAGTCCAACTAGGTATAGATTGAGAATTAAGAATACATGAGCTAGGGACTTAATCGGTGATATTTTTCAGTCCTATTACTCATGTGGAATATAGTATGGTGGAAGAATAAATAAGCAATAATTGTTAGCAAAAGGGATTTCACAAAAAACAATCTCATTATCTCGGGGTCAATTGTGATATGTTAATAGGACATGATCACAATTTGTAGAAGGCCATAAATTTGGATTACAGAATATAAGAGAGTTTAATGAAAAAGAGTTTTTTATGACGATCCTACGGCCGAGATTTGAAGTCCTAAACATCCACACACAAGAACAGTTGACTTCTGAGCAGCCATTATAAATAGCTCAAAAGCTCATTTAAGAAGTACGAGAATTTCTTTTGAGACTTTCTCTCTAGAAAACCTTTCTCTCTCTAAACTCTCTAAAAAACTATGTGCGTGGATCTGAAGGAGGCAGAACGTTTGGGCTGTTATGATTCAACGATTATTTTCGTTGCAATCTTGTGCTCTAACAAGTGGTATCGGAGCTTAGATCTGTGAAATCTCACAGCTCAAGATTAGTGTTTCTCTCTCTAACTCACGCACGTGTTCTTTACGATCTGTTGAGTTTTATTGCGAATCTGTTGGTTGGAAAGAGTTTTTGTACCATATATAACTTGTTTTTAGATTTGCATGTGAAAAAGAGGAGAATTGAAGGCAAAGAAAAATTTTCTCTTATGCCCGTGCATTTCTCTTTGTGAAAAAGGGGAACAAAATGGCTTTGCTCTTAATTTGTTTTTGTGCGTGGAGGCGTGTTTCCCTTGCACCAAGCCTTTTGTTTTTGCCGATTGCCCTTATGCTTCTTTATGGATCTCTTTGTTGAAAGAGGAAACTGTGTGAAACATAGGGGAGAGGAGAAAAGTTTCTTTTTGCTCCACTTTAGTCTATGAACAATCGGCATGTTTAGATTTCTTTGAAAGAAGTTGAAATCTAAGGCTTGTTTGTATTTGGTTTGGTTTTGAAAACATTTTTTGTGTAATGTTAAGATATTTTTTTGTTGTTGGAGGTAGTATAGATTCTCTTGGGATTGATGAAAAGTTAGTTAAAAGTTATTGGAGTTTATAAAAAGTTAGTTAAAAGTTGTCGGAATTTGTGAAAAGTTACTGGAGTTTGTAAAAAAGTATTGTAATTAATGAAAAAATGATTGTGGAAAAATTCTAAAATTTTTTTGAGAATTAGCCAAACATAGCCTAAGTTTGTTGGTTTGATTTTGTTGTTCTTGCATGTGATTTGGTTTAGAAACAACATGAATCGGGCTTGTTTTAGATTATTTTCATGTTCTTCAAGTTCGTGAAATTGAATGGAGAGAGGGAGAGCAATTTCTTGCTCTCCAATCTGGTCGCCACCAGCTTTGGCGGTGGCTCAGCTGGCCGGGGACCACGCTTGGTGGTCCCAGGCAAACCCAGCAGTGGCGCCGTGTGGCCTAGTTGCCAACGGTGGCTGCTACCATAGTGTACCACTTTGGGGGTACACTGGTTAAGGCAAAAGCCTCCCTGCCGCCTCCCACGGCCACCTTAGGCAGTGGGGTGGCTGGCCATTGGTTGGCTGGCACCTAGGTCGACCTATTTGGGCTACAGGTAGAGCAATAGTTGCCCTACTCGACCCAAGGCCCAATCCATGGCCTGTTTAATAAAAAAAAGGGCTAATGGGTAGGGCTACAATGGGCCACGGGCCTGGCCCAATGGGGCTAGCCAGTGACCCATTGACCCTTAGAGGGTACAGGCTGACCTTATTAGGTCAGGCCCGTGACCCTCAAGGGCCATGGGTCCCGCCCAAACGGGTGCGGGCTTGACCGTTATGGGTCAGCCCGTGACCCATGGGTTTTAGAACCAGGTTGGACCCAGATCCAACCCGAACCCATGTCGGTCATGGATTGGGTACGACCCAGTCCATGCCCCAGTTGACCAGATCGGTTTTACCAATTTGAACCTGTTTGACAAAAAAAAAAACTTATTACAGATATAATATAAGCGTTAAATGAGATTATTTTACAAGAAAATTGAGTTCCATGGCCTTCCATTGTTGGTATTTGAGAATCTTATTTGATTGATTAAAGCTAAAATAGTCACGGCCAATTATTGATTTTATAATTTGTCCTGTATACTTCTTATGAAGATAAGTGAGCGTGTATGAGTAGTGGGAGTGTCATGCCCTGTGCCAATACTGACCCCCTATGCTCACCTATAGTAATGGTATGCACACAAGCGGGGATTACGGCACGAATTAATCTAATAAAATCCTGGTAATTGGCTTTGAAAAAGCTTAGCGAAAAATATTTACTTGAAAAATTTATTTTGAAATTAGAAATATGGCATTTCAAATAATTCTAGAAGTGAAAAATCCTATCTTAAAAAAAAATTAACGATGGCAAAATGAGATATTTAAGGAATTGACATTAGAAATTAACTGAAAAAGATTAAGAAAATAAATGAAAATTTAAGAAAATAAAATCAAAATGGCATAGGATGAGGAATGGACTAAGAGAAATTTTTGAGAATATAAATAGTTCCACTATGATCACGGATTTTCTCTTTTACAAAAAAAGTAAAAGGAAATAATACAAAAGTGAAAGCTACTAAAACTTTCCGTACTAAAGTGTCCGTGAAACAGCTGACTGGTCCAAAACTAACAAAAGAGTGACAACTGCTAAAGTTGACTAATCCTCCAACTCGGTATCGGAGGTCAGGTCTATAAACTCTGTCTCTCCTTTACCCTCCACCGGCGGGGCCAGTGGGGGAGGGACGATGTCCAGAAGGGCACCCCCATATACACTTCAAATGTATTAATGACATATATCCAAATCTTGACGACTAACACATGTGTCAAAATCCAAAATCTGCTTGCTCATGAATATCTTCATTTATCAAGTCCGATGATCGCCGCAGTACATACAAAATAATAAACAGATAAAAGGGGTGAGTCCTACTGACTCAGTAAGAGGGGAAAGGGAAACGAGACATATAGCGATATAAAACAGAAGTAACAGAATGATAGAATAATCAATCGTAGAGTAATGTTCATAGTAAACCAATAAATACATTATGAACGATCCAATGCTGAATGAATGCATCTATTTCCAGGTTCTTTCACTTTCTTTCTTTCTTTCTTTTTTTCTGGTCAGTAGAGGTGTCCTTTCTTCGCTCTGTTTAACCCCAGAGTCCGGGTTGTGTGTCTCTCCTCTCCTCTGGGACTGTCCCGTGCCCCGACACAAGGACCCGGTTAGGCATAATTGTTCTATCACCTAGGGATACTAACCACTATCCCCTCAGTGGTGGCTTGCACTGTTCCACTGTGAACAGTACCGTCACCCTGATCTCAGGACCACCTCTGGGTATGAGTTTCATTTTGGTCATTTCGATCAACAGTATCCCCATACCCATGATATGTTGATGCAGCATGACTTATCATATGCATATTCGATAAACAGTTTACCAAAGACGATCAATGGAATGCACATAGCGAATAAAAATGCAATTGACATATCATAAGCAAACCAGATTCACAATTCACATAAGTCGATCATAAAATGCACATATGCCCTTTTTACTTTTCAATGTAAAGACATAGCATAAGAATACATTATTGAATGTCCTTCCTTCGATAAGAATTAGTAACCATTTTCTTTTAATTTGGCTTAACAATGAATTAATCATGTAAATTATTAAGTAATTGCAACTCATTATTAAAATCCATGAGTGAGAGTTTATTGGGCCTCAGTAGACACTATTGGGCCTATCCCTAAGGTTTCAAGGTTTTACTGGGCTTGTTTAGGGTTAACAGGCTAAAGTCCATTTAGGCCACTAAACAGGCTTCGTGATTTGAGCCCCTAATCCTTCTCGGTCTGGACTCAAATTTGGGCTTCCCATCTATCAATTTGACCCAGGCCCTGAGCACTGGACAACGATCAAGCATATTCTCAAATACTTGAGAAGAACCAAACACTATTGTCTAGTGTGTGGTGGAGAGGATATGTTGACTGTCCAAGGATACACAGATTTAGATTTTTAATCAAATATTGATGATAGAAGATCTATATCTAGATTTGTGTTTACATTGGGTAAAAGAGCAATGAGTTGGAGAAGTTTCAAGCAAAACACTACTGCTGACTCCACCACTAAGGCAAATATGTTGCTGCAAGAATCTGCAAAGGAAGCTGTGTGGATACAAAAATTCATACAAGAGCTTGAAGTTGTCCCTTTGATAGAGTCCCCTATCACCATTTATTGTGATAACAATGTGCTATAGCACAGGTGGTGGAACCTAGGGCTCATCAAAGGACAAAACACATAGAAAGAAGATTTCATCTTATACACGACATTGTGAATCGGGGTGATGTAGTGATGGTTAAAATAGCATCAGCTGAGAACATCGCAGACCCGTTCACTAAACCGTTGACTCAGAAAGTGTTTGAGAAGCATTTAGAGTCTATGGGTGTCAAGTATATATCTGATTGGTTCTAAGTGCAAGTGGGAGATTGTTAGATGTATGCACTTAAAACCAATCATTTTGGACAATTATAAGATAATTATTATTGTTGATTAATCACTTGTATATTATTTTGGGTACATGCAATGACATAAGATGTTATATTGTTGAGCAACATTATAGAAAAGTAAAGCTAATGATTTATGAATCGGAGGCGGGGAATATGACTTTTCGGATCTCGTTGACTCACTTTGTTTTAGACCGAGATACATGATAATGTACAAATAGGTCTATACTCGTTGTGCCTCTATAAGATAGAATGATGGACTCCGTCATTGAGGTGGTGACCTTAAGCAGACGAGTGAGTGCAATGTAAGAGTACATGCACTGAACCAGATCAAATATGAATACGTTTTGGAAACGATCACTGATGTAGAGAATGGTATTCAGCACAATTAGCTTATGTTGTCTTTAGACTTAAGAGAGTTATGCAGGTTTGTTTGGTATGTGCTTGTGCTTTGACTGAGTCATTTGGTGATGATCTTCGCAGATCAAATATTTAGATAATGTTGAGCTTATGCATAGTAAGTGAATTTTATAATTGCTCAATATGCATTCCATCAGTCTCTTAATGAGGCAATATATTCATTATGTCTATATATTGTTGGACTCAAATAAAAACGTTGCGCAGCGAGATTTTGTGAAAAGCGTTTTCACGATTTTTTTGTGAAAATTGTTTTTACAACTTTTTGGGAGTCCAAACAGGTATAGGCTGAGAATTAAGAATTATATAAGCTAGGGACCTAATCGGTGATATTTTTCCGGTCCTATTAGCTCATGTGGAATATAGTATGGTGGAATGATAAATAAGCATAAAATTATTAGCAAAAGAGATTTTACACAAAAACAATCTCATTATCTCAGGGGTCCATTGTGATATGTTAATGGACATGATCACAATTTGTAGAAGCCCATAAATTTAGATTATAGAATATAAGGGGGTTTAATGAATTGTAGTGTTTTCAGGACGATCCTACGGCCGAGATTTGAAGTCCTAAACATCCCACACATAAGTACAGTTGAGTTCTAAGCTAGCCATTATAAATAGCTCAGAAGCTCATTTGAGAAGTACGAGAAAATTTCTTCGTGAGACTTTCTCTCTTTAGAAAACCTTTCTCTATCTAAACTCTCTCAAAAACTATTTGCATGGATTTGAAGGAAGCAGAACCCTTGGGCTGCTTTGATTCAATGATCATTTTCGTTGCAATCTCGCACTCGAACACTGTGGTTCCTCCTTTGTCCTCTACAGTTGAATCTATTGACTAGCATTATTTTACTTTCGAGTCAGAGTAAATGGTCCCATAAAGTAGATGGTTTGAGCTTTCTAGATCTTAAAGTACATTATTTTGATGAAGCTTTATATTTCGAAAGTGGTTATGGGTCCATTTGTGCACGTTCTTCCCATTATAAACTAGACTAAATATGTTCTGTGGGTCACTTTGTTTAATGCTTAGGTTCGACCCACTCAAGCCTGTTGGCTGGTGTTCCACGTTACATTAGTTTAGTGTATAGTTCTGTGTTTTATAGAAAAAAATGGTACATGAATTCAAAAGTGCTTAATTTTTTTATGGCTACTGGAATAAACTCCAATGTGTTATAGGTACCAAATCATTTATATGTATATTGGTAGACTATTTTCATTTATATTTTTTATTATTGTCATGTTTGTTTATAAATCATTTTATATTCTGAAATGCACGATGTATATTAGTTGCAGGTGCTTTATTACCTAAGACACGCCTCCTGATTTCTTTCTATTCGATATGCATTACAAAGGTAGGTTTAGTAGGCAGTTTGGGTGTACCTATGTTGGGGGAGATGTAGACATGTATGACGAACTGTACAATCCAGATTGCTTATCATTCTTCGAGCTGGAGGCTATTGTGAAGCCATTTGGTTATAAAATTGGTGATCTTATTTTCTACAAGCAGCCAAGGAAAAGTCTTAATGAAGGGACGATCCTTGTGTCCTCTGACCATGATGTTCTGCAAATGGTGAATTGTCATGAAGGAGAGTTTGTTATAGTGTTGTTCGTTGTATCATTTGATGATAGTGGAGTAGGCACTAATATTAATGAGGAGGTTGTAGAACCTATGTCAGAGGAAAGGGAGACGTCATTTGGGGTTGAATGATCCATTTTGGGATGATGTCCTTAGCTCTGATGAAGAGCTTTTTTACATTGACGTAGTCCACGTTGACAATTTTGGTGCAAGACCATATTAAGTTAGAGGTCATACCTCATCTGGTGCCGATATTGGATATGAGGCAGTGATTGATGATGACAAAGGTGATGATGAGAGGGGTGACGAGGGTGATGATGATGGGTATCGCAACCCAATGAAAGGCCAGACTCCTATAAATGAAGCTGATACATAAGTGAAGGTAAAATGTCTCTGTTTAGAACTTCTTAGTTTATTGTTTGCTAACAAAAGTTAACAATTAACCTTTTATCTTTGTGTTGCAGTAATGGCTCTGATATCACAAGAAGTGATATTTTGGTCTCTCTTGAAGTCAGTGATGTAGCAGAAGAAGTAAGTAGTTTATTTAAGCCATATCGTGGCCCTGAGTTTCAAGTTACAGACTTGGCTGCCTTTGTTCTGAAGCTCGGGATGAAGTTTTCATCCTTCCAATTATTCAGAGAAGAGAAGAAAATATATCAAAGGGCAAGGACATAAGGTTTAAGAAGAACAGTTCAGATAAGGTGATTGTCGTATACTGGGATGCACCGCGGTGCAAGTACAGAGTATACGCATGGTGGATGAAGGGGAAGATAACATTCCAAATCCAAACTTTCTAAGGTAACTATCGATGCACGAGGAAGTAACAGAGCTTGCTGGTGGGATCTAGGTTTATCATTAATAAGTACATAGAGCAGTTCAAGACGCAACCTAACATGCCAATGGACTCTATAACTCAAGAAGTCAATAGGCAGTGGAAGATGGATGTTAGTGACGGACAAGTGTATCGTGCTAAGAGAAATGCACGAGCTAGAGTGTTTAGAAAACGTTCGGAGCCATATCGTCATCTCTGGGACTATGGAACGACCTGTAGGGCCTCATACCAAGCTTCAAGGATGCAATGCTTAATGCAGACCATCAGATATGCATTAGGTATTTCTGTGCCAACTTTCGAGATGCTAAACATTGGGGACTCGCCCTGAAAAATAAGTTATGGGCTACTGCATCTGCGTACACTGAGTACAAGTTTCTTGCAATCATCGATGAATTGAATAAACTGTCAAAACCAACTTGGAAGTGGCTCAATGGCATCAACCAAAGATAATGGTCGAGGGTGTACTTCAATCCGGTTGTGAAGTCGGATCTCTCAGTCAACAACCTTATCGAATGTTTCAATTCTTACATACTCAAAGCCCGTGACAAGCCAATCATCACGATGTTTGAGATGATTTGAAAGAAACCGATAAAACGTTATCAGCTAAAAAGGTCGGGCATGGAAAAGTATGATGGGGTCATTTGCCCCAAGATTTTAGAAAAGCTGGAGGCCGCAGGCGAGAAGTCATGCCATTGCCTACCCACATATGCTGGTCAAGGCCTATTTGAAGGGGAGCATAAACATCAGCAATTTATAGTTAACCTGTAACAATAAAGATGTGGGTGTCGGAAGTGGGACTTGACGGGTATACAGTGCCCCCTGGTTTAGCAAAGATATGTACATGTTGAGCTACAACCCTATCATATACTCGATGCCTGACGAAGATCAATGGATTAAAACAAACTATGATTTGGTTGAACCTCCTTTTGTGAGAATACAACCTGGTAGGCCCAAAAAACTCAAAAAGAATGCAAGCAACTTGGATACAATAAGAGGACCTGCCCTAAAAGAAAGACAGTGATAAAATGTGCAGGAATGAGGGTTGTAGCAGCCCCGTTTGTTGAGGATTGAATCTGTTGCACTAACTACAGCGTTGGGATTGGATAAAGAATGACTCTCAGTTAGTTGTTTAGTTAATTTTAGGTCTGACCATATATTGTATACTAGTTTAATGTTTGTTTTTTGTAGTTGTTGTCCCTCCTGTTGCATCGATGTTAGCTCCACCATATGCAAAAGCTTCTCAATCCACTCAACCTGCTGAGCAAAATAAGAAGAAACAGAAGAAGAAAATTGGAAGTTCTTCCCAAGCTTCTGAAAGCTCAATGGCTAGAAGAAAAACAATTCCAGTAGAAATTATTAATGTAACTTGGTTCCAAATTTTCAGTTTTGCTTTAAGGTTATTTTGTTTTTAACGAAATCCATTATTCTAACTATTTTTTCATTTGTTTCTTTGCTTGGTAAGGCACTCTCAATCTAATCCAACATCAACAACATGTGCATCGAAGCTCACAATCAAAAGAAACACTGCATCACAATCGGAGTCTTCGATTGCATCTAGAGTGCATTGAAGGTCTGGAAGAAGGGCTGATGAATTGGGCAGTAAGTCAAGTGTAGGGGCTAGCCAAGAGGAACGTACTATTTACGACTTGACTGCCAATGAAAGATCAAGTCAGAGAGCAGATGGAACTGTGTAGGGTACCCTGGATACCTTGTGGGCCCAATTTGGTGCTTGTTTTATGGCTGCACAGAAGCAATAAGTTGGAAACTCGAGAAGAGTAGTGGTCTCTACCATTGAGCAGGCCTTAAAAAGGGTCAAAGAGAAAAAGAGAAAGAGATCTAACAAGAAATGATAAGGAGGCTCATGCAGAGAACAAGATTTTTTGAGTTAATGTATAAGTTTATAAACTTTTGTACTTGATATGTAATTTGGTTGGGAAGGAATTTGTAAGTTGCAGTGTCAAATATTGTGAAATGATGTAGGTTTTGGAACCATTTTATAGGTGTGTGCAGTTGTGAACAGAATGGTTCTTTTTGGGTCTAGTTTGTAGAAATATTGTGGATGTGTGCAGTTTCTGTTATTGTGATAGAGATTGGACTATGATTATTGCATCTTGCACTTTTGAATATCACACACTGTTTGTTTCAAGATTGAATTCAAGTATGACATTGTTTACAAACCAAATGCACAGGATATGCAAGCTGACATTTTACAAACCAAATGCACAGAAACTTTCAAGCTGAATGCCAAATGTTTACAAACCAAAGCCTTCGAGGCAATTTCAAGTGACTAATACATAGAAATTAAACCAAGGATCTTAATGCCTTGATTGCAAAATGCTATAACTGGAATATACAAAAGAAGCCTTCAAGTCAATTACAACATCTATTCAAAAGCAAACTACAAAAGCATGGCTTAAAGGCAGCTCCAATCACGTTACAGACTTCAGTTATGGTGCCAAGTCTGGGTAAAGACCCACTACCTTTCCTCTGACATAGATTGAGGGCAACAGCAACAAGAACAAGAACAACACTACAATTACCACCCACAATATCAACAACAGTCTTCTATAGAATTTTAAGTCTTCATTGCGACTGAATTTTGTGAAAGACAACTCAAAGGGAAGCCTGTTGTCAAATTGCATTCCATCGTCACATTGCATTTCAAGGAGTCCTCCTCCTCCACATGTGTCTTCTCATGCCTTTCCCAAAGACGTCTTAAAACCCTCCTTCCATGAGCACACATAGGAGGATCAAATCAACTGAAAAATTGGCATGATCTCCCAATTTGACATTATATGAACAAACTTTAAAAGCAAATAGTAAACAAAGAGTGAAAAATAAATTCTAGAACTAGAAAAAGATGGATTATGTTGTGGTTGACATAGCTAAAAAACCTTCAACCAAAATTTTCATCTTTGTAGGCAGTCTTCAATCATTAATGAACCACACACCAACAAAGAGGGTTGTTAGTGGAATCTCCAACCCAATTCGTTGCTGATCCTCCAGTACTTGGTGATGATTGCGCATCACTGAATGAACATGATACAACTCCATTACAAACTAATTAAGATTGATTCCATATAAGAAAAGTAGAAATTTAAGCATTCGGGAAAAATTGAAACAAAACAATTTAATGAAAAAAAAAAAGACAAAACGAATCAACAAAAGAGAAGTAAAAAAACTACAACATATGGGGTTATCATTCCTGCAACAGCGATATTATTTGGAAGTGCATATAAAAGAAGCAATAACAGCAGATCCAAGGAAAGGGGGACATATGCATGAAGGAGCGTAATAAAAGAAAGAAGCATATGCAAAATAAGCTAGTAATGGTTCGACATTCACTAGTGTGAGATTGGGAGAGAATCTAGGGCTCAGCGACTTCAACCGAAACAATTATGTCGGGTGGGGGGGAATGTTCAACATCTATATGCGCATTAAACGAAGGGTAAAATGGGAAATGAAAACTTTAAGTTGTCACATGGATGGCACATTCTTGGTCTACCGTGAGAAGTAACAACAATTTGAGGTCCAGGGTGGAAATTAAGATAAACTTAAACTTTGTGATACTAATCTAACGAAATTGATAAAAGTGGATGTAACTTAAAAATGATCCCAAAGTTCAGGAGTGCAAAGTGAATTTTCCCCTATTTTCTTTATCGATAATGAAGAAATGAATGATCTTCCTTGGAACCTTATAAATTTGGAATGAATGATACATTAAAATGTAGAATCAGATTGAGCATGGAGTGTGCACATGAACGATCTATTCTTTTTCAGGTTTTTAATGCACGGGTGGCACTAGAATGCAATGTTAAAGGTATCAACTTTTTCCCTTCTAACTTGCCAAGGTACAAACATGTTTTTAAGCCGTAGATGTGGTGAAAATATCACTGACTTAATGGTCATTAAGTGGATTTAATATGATGTCATAATGGTGTGTAAAGAGTATCAGTTTTATTTTAGAACTATTAGAAATCATGGTTGATTAATGTGTTGGTACCATTTCTCATTGAAGTTATTTAACCTACATTGATGAAAGAATTATCTTTTGAATAGTATGAACATGGGCATCAATTTGTATTGTTGAATTTAATACAATATTATCATGGCAGGATTGTACATCATAATTGTACATGCATTCACCTTATTTAAAAATTCTATAAGAATGAGCGAAGTGTGACGATATCGATCACATGATAGCGTGCAACCATGCCCTAATGATTTAGGGGGTGGCCTCCTAGAGGGTATGGAACAACACTATACCTTTTGGTATGTTCCGGGGAGGACGGAACTCACGGGACAATCCAGAATGAAGGGGAAAATGATGCATAACCCTAACTCTAGGGATTAAACAGAGCGTGGTGTTGGGTGAAATAAATGAGACTAAGAATGTTGTTAATAAAATGACACTTTCCATAAGACTAATAGCTGCATTAATAATTAATCATTCATTTGTTCATTTGCTTATTGATGATCAATTATTCTATTGATTTATTATTCTATTGACATGTCTATAATTATTCTGGTAAATTTCTAATTCCATATTTTCCTTACCCCGACCTTTTTTAGTCCATAAGACTCACTCTCTTTGATGCTTGTTGTTGTTCCATATTTAAATATCATAGCCGAGGACCATGAGACTATTCGAGATTCACCAAAGCTACCTGCTTGGGACCCTCATACTGACGGTCCAGATTTTGATTTGGGTCTTAATCACCAATGATCTTAAAGATTCATGTGGAACATAATATGGTGAAAAGATAAATAAGTAAATAATTGTTAGTAAATGAGATTTCACAAAAATAGTTTAATTATCTAAAGAGTCAATTGTGTTATGTTAATGAATATGATCACAATATTTAGAAGCCCATAAATTCATAATACAAAAAATAAGAAAGCTAATAAAAAATAATTTTTTTATGATGATCATACAATAGAGATCCTTAAGGATCCTACGTATTAGCACAGTTAAACTTTTGAGTGAGTCATTATATAAACTAAAAAAAAAAAGTAAATTTGACAGAGAAAGTTAGAGAGAGTTTTTAGAGAAAATACTTTTTCTCGAAAATTGTGCGCTTTTATCCGAAGGAGGTAGCACACTTGGACTACTTAAATTTTGACAATTAAATCAATTTGCTTCTACTTCGTAGCATTCCCTTCTTCCCTACAGCCAACCTAAATTATGTTTGCCAAGCTAGATTTTATAGAAATTTCTAAGAATTTTAGAAGCGAAGATGAATTTTTGTTCAAATCAAAAGTTTTAACTTTTTCTATTTTCGCACCAAATAAGGGGCCTACAACAATTTTCTTTCTCTTTTTATTTTAATTACAAAATTTTAGAAAAAAAAATATGAAAAAACTTCAAAATCATCTCTCTCTCCCCCTATCAAATGTCTTTCTATCATAATTAACATAAAAAATTTACTCAAAATCATTTTTCTCTCTATTTTTTCACCTATTCCCATAAAACTTCAAAATTTTCCATGTCTCAAACATACTTCAAAATTTTCACTACTTTCTCACAAAACCTAATAAAACTGTAATCTACTCAATTTTCACAACATCGTCAAAATTTTCTACAAATCTCTAAATTCAACTAATCAGCCTCCTTCTCCATAGGGTCTCCATTCTCCTCCCTTTTTCACAGGGTATCCTTCTCCACCGGTCAGCTTGAATTCTGTAGCAAATAGTATTCGTCCATTCCTTTCTCACCCTGCATCCATACACAACTAGATTAGTGTTCCCTCTTTTTTCACCAACCAAACCAGCTAGTTTGCTTGCAACCAGAATTTCCCTCAAATCTGAATTGAATTCCTTGAAAATTCAAACTCTCCTGCCAATTCATCTTCATTGCAATCTACAAAATCTCTCACTAGTCTAGTCGAATTACTTCCATTTAGACTCCCCAAGATTCAAATTTCAGCTCCTAACTCCTTTGACGCCATTTCCTTTTCCCCAAACACTATTATCATCTTTAAAAGCGCAACTATACAACAATCTTCACCTCTTTTTTTTTTTAATCATCACACATTTTATTGAAAAGCATAGAAAATTACAATTGAGAACTTATAATAGAAAAGACCCAAAGAGTCAACAAGTCAAGAGGACCGAAACCTATAAATGAGTACACAAGATCCTCGATGGATGTGGGCAAGAAGCCCGCAACAAGTGGACCTGAAAGCCCATAGTTATTGAGAGTTTAGAGAGAAAGAATTTAGTTATTGATGATACTTCTTGCTTTTGATCCACAACAATCTTCACTTCCATTTCCACTTCCCCTATCATCAACCATACATATTCGTCCATTCCCACTCCCACCTCCCCACAAACTCCCCACAAACCCATTTCCAAGGTTAGTAAAAAAAAAGAAAAAACCCATTTCCAAAATTTTGCCCATGCCCCATTTGAATTCAATTCCCATTTAAAACTTCTCGTCACTAATGCACAATATTTTGGCAAATCTCCCCTAAAATTACCTTATTTCCATCAAATCTCACCAATTCCTTTTTCGAACAACAGTAAAAATCCTCCCACTATTTTTAACCCGAAATCCAAGTGCATGTTTTTCACACTTCACATCACACAACCCACCGAAACACTACTTACATCCACCTTCCACAAGAATGTGCCCCACTCCCGATCCCCTATCTCTGGTAAAAATTTGTCCACCTTTGATGATGAACTGTCTATGGAATATTTGGTTGATTTGAGCTTTCGATGATATATCCTAATACTTCACTAGCACTTCAGTATTCTGAAATATTATCACCGAACACCCCCCCCCCCCCCCCCAACCCATTTTCATGTGGCTCTTCTGGACAAATCTCTCAGTGTGCGCCCTCTTAATCCATTCATGTCTCCCATTTTGGCTAAACTCCTAGGCCTATTCATGTCAATCTGGGCTCAAGATGGGAACCATATGATGTTTTGAGCCAAAAAATATAATCAGCTGTACCTCTGATCCAAATGATTACTGCAGAAGCCGCAGATCACCCGATGTCGTCTCCTGATTTTAATTGAAAAATGACCCCAAATTCGATTAACCTGAATTTTGCCAATTTCTTACAAAAATACAAGTCTCATAATAGCATGATGAACTCTTGGTACTTGTTCTATTGTTCGGTTAAATTGCCTAGTAATGACAATTGTTTTGAATTTTCATTGTTTAGCTAATCACATGTCACATATAGTCATATTAATTTAAGAGAAAACTACATACCTGTTGCTTTATGTCATTCTGGAATCAAAACTAGTGCTTTTAATTTTTTATTTTATTTTAGGACATGCGGTCCCTCTGTCTGCAAATTCAAGGTTTCACTTAATTTACCGTTAATTCAAGGACATGTCTAACACATTTTTATCCAAGGATCATAAAGCCGGAAGCTAAAAAGAAAAAAAATTCAAAAAACAAAAACATTTTAAAGTAAAACAGATCCGCCCCCTCACATGGGGCCGATCTGATGAAGCACAAGAGTTTTGTGTCCTAAGTGCATGTGGCTTCCATTTGGGACCAATATCTAGCCACTTCACCGTGTAGATATGCCATCATAGTGATTTCGTTTCCTTATTAATTTCTTTCCAAGATCTTTGATCAGAGGTTTGTGTAGGTTTTAAGTTCTATTGTTGTGTTTTTTTTTTTTCCTCCTGTCTTATTGAAGGAGGGAGTGCAGAAATTCTTGGACACCAATGACAATGTCATTCCCTGGAAGAAGATCCTAGAATTCGGCGCTGATGTGTTTCTGAATAGGCGGACGGCAGTAGAGACCTAGGATAAATAGAGGAACGTGAGCAAAGGAAGCGCAAAGTCGACCTGAAGTTTTTTGTAATGTCTATTTGTATACAATGAAAATAGGTAAATATATGTATTTCCTTTTGCCTTTTGTCCATCCCTAATATCGAGAAAGCTCGTACAATCGTACTGTATGGAGTATTTATCTTGAAAGTTGAACTTTTTCAGAGATTAAAGATACCTAATATTTATAAATCATGTCTTTTGTGAAAGTATAATATAGAAAACTAATGATTTATACTTTTTTTGTCCTTAGTTAATTAAAGGGAAGGGGGAGATGGATCTACATATAGAGAGTCAAAGAAGCACATATCGAGAAGTAGATCGATTGAGCTAATTTGCACACTACCTCTAGAATGGTCTAACACTTAAAAAGAGGTGAGAGAGTTTTATAAATTTCGGGTGAAATTATTACTCCTTCGGGATACAAGTATACTATCTCTAAAATGGTTTGACACTTAAAAAGAGGTGTGAAAGTTTTACAAGATACGAACATAATTATTACTCTTTCAGGATGCGAGCACATTATCTCTAAAATGGTCTAACACTTAAAAAAAGAGGTGAGGGAGTTTTATAAGCTTTGGGAGAATTATTACTCTTTTAGAATGCGAGCACACTATCTTTAAAAGGGTTTGACACTTTACAAGAGGTTGCGGAGTTTTATAAGTTTCAGGCGGAATTATTACTCTTTGGAGATGTGAGTACATTATCTCTTAAACTGTCTAACACTTAAATGAAGGTGTGGGAGTTTTATAAGCTCTGGGCGGAATTATTATTCCTTAAGGATGCGAGCACACTATCTTTAAAATAATCTAACACTTAAAAAGAGGTGGGAGAGATTTATAAGCTATGGGCAGAATTATTACTTCTTTCGGATGCGAGTACATTATCTCTAAAATGGTCTAACACTTAAATAAAGGTGAGGAGTTTTATAAGCTACCGGCGGAATTATTACTCCTTTGGGATAGGAGCAAGAAGTTTTATAAGCTAAAGGGGGAATCATTACTCCAAGAAGTTTTCCTTACCTGCGGAGAACTTGATTAATACTTTAGTTGGTAAGGAAAAAAACTCAAATCCAGCACCATTTAGGTGTCTAAACAACACACTACTTGGGATCGCATATTAATGTGGAGGGGCTTCCTTTTGTACCGTGAGACAGCCTGGTGAAGGAATGTGGGGGCGGATCCTGTCGCACCTTCCGCAGAACACCCAAAATCATCAGAGCATTCTGCAACCACATGACAAACACGAAAAGCATACAAAATTGCACCCAGAACCGCTGTGACGTCACTAACAATCCCTGCCTTTTGCCCTTTGGTTCCTTTTGTTGCCAGCACGTCGTTTGATACCCGCCATGAACTTTTGCTATTAGAAAGAAAGAAAAAAAAAATGTCCCTCTCCACAACACGACAAGTCTTTGTGACGACCGCGTTTCACATCCTACTGTAAAAATTTAAGAACCCCTGGAGCTATCCCGAAACCATGTGGGTTTGATTCTGTTTCCAAACAGCTTAAGTGGAGAGTCGAGGCTGAGTCAACCCGCGAGTGTTTTATTTTAAGTTAAAACAACTATAAACCCTAGAGCTTTAAATAGACCTCGAGTCTATTGCTGTCTCCCTCCGCAACCTAAGCACGCTCAGACTCAGCTCGTTTCTCTGTTTGCTGTCTTTAAACCCTATATAGGGACACCGGAGGGGGTTTAGATTCAGATCAATCTCGATTCTTCCTTTCTGATCCGAATTCGTTTCGGATCCTCGATACTTTAGACATGGACCTTCCTAGCCTCGCTGTCATCCTCCAAGCTGCTCTTAGCCCCAATCCGGATGAGCGTAAAGCTGCGGAGCAGAGCCTCAATCAGGTTCCTCGATCACTATTCATCTTTGATTCTCTTGTAACTGCACTACGTGTTTTTAAGATTTTCTTGGGGCAATCGGAGTCGGAATTATGCTATTCATTTGCTCGTTTTATTTCGATTGTTTGTAATTTGTTGTTTTCTAGGGAATTATTGTTTCTCAAGAACTGAAAATAGATATATAGCTTAAGTTCGCAGCATTCGAAATGAATTTCTATGTGAATTGTAGATCAGTGTGATGTTTAGGAAAATTTTTTTTGTGTTGCTCGAACTTTTTGTGTGTTGCAGTTTCAGCACACGCCTCAGCATTTGGTGAGGCTACTGCAAATCATTGTGGATAACAACTGCGACATGGCTGTGCGCCAAGTCGCCAGCATTCATTTCAAGAACTTCATCGCCAAGAACTGGTCGCCTCATGAGCCTGGTACGGTACGCCATCCTTGTGCATGACCTAGTGTCCTAATCGGTAATTAATTTGTTTTTTTACAATTTGTGCATCATGGGGTTGCTGTAGATGAGCAGCAGAAGATTTTGCAAAGTGATAAAGACATGGTGCGGGATCACATTCTAGTATTCGTAACCCAACTTCCTCCATTGTTGAGGTAAATTTTCAAACTACTATAGCTTTAAGTTTGCTTATTTGATAGATGTTGGTCATATTTGTTTCGAACTTCAAATTTTGCACATTTCAGTGCTTCTGTTGCATGCTTTCTGGGTTTTAGTTTGTGTAATTGTGGATTATGATGATTCTTTGGCAAAGCCTCTTCCTGTAATATTTCTGATATGAAACCTTGCGCATATACATATCTTTGCAATTGTCGTGTTTCCCCTTGTATATATTTGTTCTTTGGAAGATATGGTATGTCCTTTAGGCGAGTGCTAATAATGTTTGAACTTCATTATTTATCCAAAAAAAAAATAATAATAATGTTTGAACTTCATTATTTGTCCAAAAAAAAAAAAAATAATGTTTGAACTTCATTGTTGCCTCTAATCGGAAACAAATTGAATGTGATGTTGTGCAGGGTGCAGCTGGGTGAGTGCCTCAAGACGATTATCCATGCTGATTACCCTGAACAATGGCCACGCCTTTTGGACTGGGTGAAGCATAACTTACAAGACCAACAAGTCTATGGAGCTTTGTATGTGTTGCGGATTCTTGCTAGAAAATACGAGTATGTTGTATCTTTCATCTCGCTCTCAGTTACTTCCTTTCCTTGCTCACAATTTAAAATTCACTAGTCAGAGTTGGGCGTTAGAGATAATACAAACTGTGTTATCTTCCCTTAAAATGGCTTGTATCTTTTTTCATTTCCTCAGTGTCAAAATTGTTCTTTGGTTCCTGCGTCAATTCAGATAGAAGGGCGAGTAGATATGCACTACTAGACATCATGTAGTAGATTTCCAGAATTAGGATTTAATTGAACTTTTAACATACTACAATTATATACACAGATTATGTAGCTTTCTTTTTTTGTGTGTTTTGGTGTGGTGGAGACTATATGTATATGTCAATGGTGACTATTTGCTTAGTCACATGTTTGCCTTGCAATCAATGGGGCATAACTACTTTGTTTATTTCCATATGTATCCTCAACTTTCTCTCTCCTTTCGCCCTTTCGTTTCTCTATTTGCTTTCTGATTTCTGATTGTCAATGAGCTATTGGTATGTAAATGCATATCCTGAGGCATGTTTTTTAATTTTTTTGTGGTTTCCTGGATACTGAGAAAAATGGCCTGTATATAAAAAGAATAGAATACTGTTGCTTCCAATAACTCTGTTTTTCCTTTTTTCTTTGTTGCAAAGACTTAGAGATGCCTATCTTAAAAAAGATGATAAAGCCTGTTGCGAGTGAAAAGAGTATGAAAGCATGAACTTGTCACACGTCCATCTTCACAGTTTCAGGCCTAAAGCTTGTCTGTTGATTCAACGAAGCATGAGAATCCCCCCCCCCCCCCCCCCCCCTTCTCCCGGTGATCCCAAAAAAAAAACCTTTTGAAGTGCGTTAAATTTTTTATGTTCCTCTGTTGTAATAATCTCTCTCTCTATCTCTTCAACGTTAATCGTACGGGAAGCTTTCGGATTTGGCATTCTTGTATTTTATAGTTATTTCTGTTCATGAGTTCTCAAGAATCTTTTGTATATTCCTCTACTTGATTGACAAACAGCTTAGTGAACAAAAAGCCCCTACATTTGAGTGGTGTCAGCGAGCATGGGAGTAATATAATTACTCAATAGCATTCTGGAAAATAATTATACATTTTGATGTATGCTGCAATCTGGATCAATTCTGGTTACTAATAAATTGCCTGATTGTCAAGGAACTCTATGTCATAATTTGTCACATTGAAGTATCTTTCCTTTCCGTTCATACAGGATGAACTTATATTCATGTCAATATTGTTTTTTACAGTAATTTATTTCATTCTTTTATGTACTTAGGTTCAAGTCTGATGAGGAGAGATCACCGGTTTATCACATTGTCGAGGAGACATTCCCTCATCTGCTCAATATATACAACAGGCTTGTCCAGATTCCCAACCCAGCACTGGATGTAGCGGATTTGATCAAGCTAATTTGTAAAATATTTTGGTCATCCATATATGTAAGTTGGTTGAGATATAGAGTTTTGCATTCTACCTTCTATGCATGGATTATTATTCAAGGTGTTGATTTGACGGGGTGTTGATATTCCCTTGTCATGTCAAGCATAACTTCATTTTTCCTTTTAGTGCATGTTTGTTGAGACTTTGTTGCAGTTGTGATGCTGCTGATGCAAGATTATCCAGAGATTGTTTTCTTTAATTTTTCTTTTGACACCCTAACTTAGTGGGAGAAGCTGATTTGATGTGTATTGCCATCTGCTTTATTTCGAGAATGTAAAAAGTTTTCTGGCTTTGTAGATACTAGTGTCTGGGCGCTGATTCATCTTTCCAATGAAGTGGGTTTTCACAAAGTGTTGATTTTTCTTTTTTCGTATTTTAACTTTCTTCTTACCCTTCTTTTTCTTCTTTCATGTCGCCACTGAGCGGAAATCTTGTTTGCCTTCTTCCTTTGTTTAGCATGACTTTGATATATTGCTTTGTTTTGCTGTTTGTTCTTTCCAGTTGGAGATTCCAAAGCAGCTCCTTGATCCAAATGTGTTCAATGCTTGGATGATTCTCTTCCTAAATGTATTGGAAAGGCCTGTCCCCTTGGAAGGGCAGCCTACTGACCCTGAAATGAGGAAAACATGGGGGTGGTGGAAGGTCAAGAAATGGACAATTCACATTTTAAATAGATTATACACTAGGTAAATCTCTAGATTGGAAACATGTCAATAGAAATAAGACTGAGCCTCTGGGCAAGAGGTATTCTGATGTGTTTTTGTCATCAAAATATTATGTTTTACAGGTTTGGCGATTTGAAACTTCAAAACCCAGAAAATAAAGCTTTTGCTCAAATGTTTCAGAAGAGTTATGCAGGAAAGATTTTGGAGTGTCACTTAAATTTGCTGAATGTGGTTCGTGTTGGTGGATATTTACCTGACAGAGTTATCAATCTCATTCTTCAATACCTAAGCAACAGGTTATTTTACACTTCCTTCTCTGTTTTTGAGGATAAATTTCGCATGTATCGGTTTCCTTTCTATCCTTTTCTCATAAGAATCATCTTATTCATTCTATTTTCTTATCAGCTGTATAACCTGTTTCTTCTTCGGGTTATTAGAAAATGTGAATACGGTATATCACTTTATGGATCATATGACATAGGCTAGTAATGGTCCCAGGAAGCTAAATGAAAGTGTTAACTCATTTTTCACTGGGTACCTGGTACCTTCCCCTAGCCCCTCAGTCTTCTCTTGGATTTCACTTTTATTCTTCATTGGATTTTAAGGCTACAGAAGAAACATCTTTTGTTTTCCAATCCGCTCTTTGATAGTTGACAGTGTGTAATATCTCTTGACCGACCAACTTCTGGGATAACATGAAATAAGTCATCCTCTAACTTTTTAAGACTAGGTTGTGTCCGCAAAAACCCTTACATGTCCCCAGTCAATATTTGAGAAAGGGATTTTCATAGAGTTAGCGAGCAACATGAAAAGTAAGGAATTGATAAAGATTTGACTGGATTGCAACGAACTTAATGTTACATAAGAATTGCGTCTCGTGTGAAATTGTAACTCTTAATATTTTGAGCTCTATTTGAGAATAGAGTGTAGACAACAGTTGCGGGGAAAGCATTTGATGATGCCTCTGCAGCTTGGTGAACGTTCAAGCCTAAATTTGCTTAATATCCAGCATGAATTTTTCAAAGATTCCGTAAATTCTATCTAACTCTTCAGCCTGCATATGCTCCTTCAGGCGAGTTTGTGCTTTGTGCCACCTCTGACCCCTTCTAATTTGTTCTCAGTATAATTTCTAAATAGGAGACTTGCTTAATATAAATATCATTCCTTCTGATACATGGATAAGATGATGTAATTCATTTGGGATAGAGATAGTCTTCATATGTATGAAAAACAATCCTTGTCAAATGGTTCAAAGTTTCAGTGCTGTTTGAAAGCAACTTAGGAAAAATTCACTCAGATCTGGATCTTGTATGTGACTGAAAGGGTCAGCAAGAGGCAATAATTTTTTTTTCCTTTCCTTTTTGCAATCATGCTCTGGGAAACTTGTTTCAACTTGATGTTTGAGTTCTATTAAAAGAGTCCAGAAATGTAAACAAGTATAGGATCAATCTTTGAAATTCAAAAAGCTCGTTTCTAATAATTTGATACGTGTGTACACATTGTGGGGCGCGATACTGGATATGCTTTGGGGCTGTAGGACTTATTCAGTTAAATCTTTCTTGCTCTAAAGGAATTATCTTAAAGAATCCTGGTCATTGTGGTGTTCACTTGAGTAAATTTAGTTAATGGAACACAAGTTTTGAACAGAACCATCAATTCAACTCTGGGTGTTGGGGATAAGATTGCTTGCATGTCACTGTGAAAGTCATCATAGGTTGACATAGTTATTACATTGAAATCTTTTGGGCAGAGGGAATTTGGGCCCTTGCCTGTGTTAGGAGAAGAACAATAAGCTACAATTTATTGATGATTTGATCGCATGCAATCATAGTTGGCTAGTTGTAACAAAGTATGCAATTAAAGCTGAAAAAACTATGTTTGTTTTGAGGTATGGTTGGATCCTAGCAATGTCTGGCTTTTTTCGAACTATAGCTCCATGACCCCAGAAAGATGAATCAATAACGTGTTGGACTGTCAACATAATCTACATTCAGATTGTAAATCTCTGCATTGCTTCATTTACTGCTGCTTAGCTGTCACGATAAAGATATCAATGTGGAAATAAGGTAGTGAACTTCTCATTTATGCTATATATATGCAGTATCTCGAAGAACAGTATGTATAGTCTGCTCCAATCTCGACTGGATACTCTTCTTTTTGAGATAGTTTTTCCCCTGATGTGCTTCAATGACAATGATCAAAAGCTTTGGGATGAAGACCCACATGAGTATGTGAGGAAGGGTTATGGTATGTTCCCTAGATCTAAGTGTATTACTTTAAAGACCTTGAATTGTTGGAGGTGATTTAGTACTTATCTTGGTTGGCTGCAGATATCATTGAAGATTTATACAGCCCGAGGACTGCTGCCATGGATTTTGTCAGTGAGTTGGTTAGAAAACGTGGAAAAGAAAATCTTCAGAAGTTTATTCAATTCATTGTTGAAATTTTCAAGAGGTATACATTTGTTTCTTCTTTTCATTGTTCAAGTTATTTCATTTCAGCGTACCATGTGTGTACCAAATAATTGGGTGTCCTTGTTTTTGTTTCCTGTTATTTTTCCTCTTCCAGTTATGATGAAGCACCAGGAGAGTACAAACCCTATAGACAGAAAGATGGTGCTCTTCTTGCTATTGGAGCTCTTTGTGATAAATTGAAGCAAACTGAACCTTACAAGTCCCAACTTGAACCTATGTTAGTGCAACATGTTTTTCCTGAGTTCAGTAGTCCTGTTGGACATCTTAGGGCCAAGGTTTGTTGGCTTAAATTATCGTCTTTTTGTTTATATGTGTGCAATTTCGCTACTTCTTAGTTTACATGTTGCAGTGTGTTCTGATGGTCTTTCTGATGTTGGCCTTTCTTCTTCGAATCCTGGTTTTGAGTGAAGCAAGTCTTGGATACCAATTTTTTTCGGCCAATTTCAAATTCCCTAATTACCAGTTTTATTTTCAATTGGATTTTTTTTTTCAACAGAGGGTCTGGAACTTGCATTTATTTTGATAAGTGTTGTTTTGCCATTCAATCTAGTTGGACAATTGTGTTTACTGGATTCTTATATTTGCTGCCTCCGGACAATAGTTTATTCTCTTGAGATTTGTTCTGGGTATTAGGCGGCATGGGTTGCAGGACAGTATGCCCATATAAACTTCTCGGACCAGAACAATTTCCGTAAGGCTTTGCAAAGCGTTGTGTCTGGGATGCGGGATCCAGAACTTCCAGTACGTGTTGATTCTGTTTTTGCATTGCGCTCTTTTGTTGAAGCTTGCAGAGGTATACATATGTTACACTTTATGTTCAAGTGTTTGTGTTTTGTATATTTTAATCCTTATTTCTCCATTGGCTTAAATATTGGCTGCCGGATAAAATCAATTTGTTCACTATGCAGATTTGAACGAAATTCGTCCAATTCTTCCTCAACTCCTTGATGGTATGTTGTTTGTGGAACTCTGCAAAGTGCTGTTAACAGTGTGACTTAATCAGAGATGTAAAACAGATTTTTTTTTCATCCAGAGTTCTTTAAACTTATGAATGAGGTTGAGAATGAGGATCTCGTATTCACTTTGGAGACTATAGTGGACAAGTTTGGGGAGGAAATGGCACCGTATGCTCTTGGGTTATGCCAGAATTTGGTAATATTTGCTGTCACTTTTATTGAATTTACATGTCTTCAGGAGTGCTTGATGGTTCCCCTTCTCCACCCCCCCCACCTTTTCTCTCTTTTTCCTCTTAAAAACAGGCTGCTGCGTTTTGGAGGTGTATGAACACTGCTGAAGCTGACGAGGAAGTTGATGATCCTGGTGCTTTGGCTGCTGTTGGTTGTTTACGTGCCATTAGTACGATTCTTGAATCAGTGAGCAGGCTTCCTCAACTTTTTGTCCAAATCGAGCCAACTTTGCTTCCTATAATGCGGAGAATGTTGACAAGTGATGGTCAAGGTGTGCATTATGCTTTAATTTTTGGCTTCTTTTTGTCATGGTTTTTCCTATCCTTTTCTTCTCTTTGGAATTCATTGTCTCCTGCTATATTTTTATTTTGCTTAACATCATTGAGTGGGTCTTGTAGACGTTGCTGCCAATTGTTCTCTATAGTATCTAGGTCGATCATGTATTAGGTTTTCTGCAAAAGATAGTCTATAGGTTTTGGGACTTCTTAGTGGGCTTCATTTCAACATTGATTATTTACCATCTTGAAAGATTTCAGCAGGCTGCTGTATGAAGGATCAGTTTCAGTGCCATTTCGTATATGGACTTGTAAAGGGTTCAAGTTTCCTGTCTCTTTGAAAACACATGTAAAATTGATGAGCCTGTTTGTGATCTTAGACAACCAGCAGAATTGTTTAAACATGTGGAGGAGCTCTGCCTTCCTCATCTTGGCAACTTTGTTAGACAAGCTATGATTTAATGTTTATTTGCTAAACAAGTGTAAAGTGTCGTGCAAGTTGCTCATTCATGACAAACTTGGAAGCGTTTATAGAATTTACTGTTTTAGTAATGAAGAATCTAGTTTCCAGGGCAATATTTATTATTCTCCAAAAACAGTAGGTTAATGAGTTAGTAGATGGTTACATCGGTTTGGTAGTGAAAGTTGTTGAAGTTTCGAGGTAGTAGTGGCAACTCTCTGGAGACTCCATTTACGATCAGGTTGTTAGGTTTTTTTTTTTTTTTTTTTTTGTGGTCACTTGCTAGGAGTGCTTCCTAAGTTTGAGTCTCCTGACTTTGGTATTGCCTCGTGTGATCATCTCTTCTCTAGAGTTTAAGGTGGTGTTTGATTGTTAAAATGTTGGGTGGTGGAAATTTTGGGTATGGGGATCGGTGAAAAAGTGAAGATAGTTTATGGGAGTTGGTGAAAAAAGTGAAGAGAGAATATTTGAATGAATATTATAATGAAAAATAATTATTTGATTAGGAGAGAGATTATTTTGTAGTTTTTTTAATCAGGCCCGAAATTTTGGGGTGTCAACATTTCGGCAAACAAACACCATCTAAGTGAGCAGGGACCTGCATAATATATCTCTTAAATTATGAAAGCTGAAACGCCTGCAAACAGCCGCTAAATCTCTTCTTCTGTGGCTGTATCAACCATTATGGAAAGTACATACTACAAAGAAGTATATTCAGCGCTGTACTCTTGAAAACTATATGGATTACTGATTTCTGTGTTCCACCCTTTGTGTTACTTTTGATCATGTAGTCACATGAGAGCAGTACATTAATTGGCTCATCTGAGGCTCTAAGCAGTTCATGCGGTTCTTCTGTTCTGAAGCTTCTGTGCTCATTGAAACTCAGAGGATATAAAGTTTACTTTCTTAATACTTCCATTGTTTCAATCAGCTGCTGGAATCCTAAATCTGATTTGAAGTCCTTGATTTCTTGATATGACATGCAGATGTAACTGCTGCTTCTCTTTTATAGTTCTATATTACAAATGATTCATTCTGCACTAAGGACCCTTTTCTGGTATATCTGTGCAGAGGTTTTTGAAGAAGTTTTGGAAATTGTGTCATATATGACTTTCTTTTCTCCGACAATATCTATGGATATGTGGAGTCTTTGGCCATTGATGATGGAATCGTTGGCAGATTTTGCTATCGACTACTTTCCCAGTATGATTCTCTCTGCTGCTTGTATAGCTGAATATCGAGAAAATTTCATTGGCACTAGTGCCTTTATTTTTTGTTTTATGATTATTCTATTAAGGTAGAGTTCCCTGTACTTTGTTCGCTATCCTATAATCAACATTTTGTGTACTGTTTGACATAAGATTAGAATGAAGCATGTAGGTAATAGTTAATAGGATAATATCCTTTTTGGGGATCCAACTTTGTTCAAGTTAAAGTGATGATTCCTCTTAACTACCCTTAAAAGTTGAAGACTAAGTGTTTTTTTTTTTTCAATAATTGTTTTGGGTAGAGCATTTTCAAATTTGACCACACTTAACTAATCGAATGGGATGTCCATGTTGCGACATCTGGAAATTCAAAGAGGACTGATATTTGTGCCATGGAGATAGGACTAAATCACCTTTGATTTTGCCCTATGCTTGGTTCTGATAGCAGTTTTGCACCCAAAATAAAAAATTTGATCAATCAATTATTGTGTCCCTGTTATGTGGATACCGATTCTTTAGTTTGTGTATATTATAAACTAATTCCACCAGAATATCCAGTTTTAATCTGCAAACTCTAATACAAGAGTTTTATTCATATAACTTAAAAAGCTAATAAACCACCACCAGCGCCTGATGGAGCTGGTTCTTGAGTTCCTTGTAGATATGATACAAAAAGAACCAAATGTACTGAACGTTATAGAATTGAACCTGAGTGAAAATGAACAAGTTTCCGCTTAATTTACAGTAATGCTTTGGAAATCTCATATAGACAACTTACATATTGAAGCAGTCCAAGTTGTATTTAGCTTTAGAACCAATATCGTTGTATGTTACCTGTTTTTGTGCGTTCTCAGAAGTTCTATCTTCATGCAGATATTTTGGTTCCTTTAGACAACTACATTTCCAGGGGAACTGCACATTTCCTCACTTGTAAAGAACCAGACTACCAGCAAAGCCTTTGGAATATGATTTCATCTGTGAGTTTCTTTTTATTGACTATCATTTGTCCTGAAGCCTAACTGTTCAGCCAAATTTTATTTAAATGAGGAGGGGAGGGAGAGAGAGAGAGATTACATGATTTTCCATGGCATTGATATTGTTTTCTTTTTGGCTTCAATTTCACACCTTTCCTCCCCTTTGGCTGATAGGGTCTGTGTATGTGTTGTTTACATTTTGCAGATCATGGCAGATAAAAATATGGAGGACAGTGATATTGAGCCAGCTCCAAAGCTCATTCAAGTAGTCTTCCAGAACTGCAAGGGGCAGGTAGATCAGTGGGTTGAGCCGTATCTGAGAATCACAGTTGAGCGTTTGCGTCGAGCTGAGAAGCCATACTTGAAATGTCTTCTCATACAAGTGGTAGGGAGCATATATAAACTTCTTTTTGGGTAGATTTTTGTTGTCCTCTAAATACCTTATTATGCTAAGTGTTCTGCTTCTGAGTTGCAATTTGCAAACACCTAACCACCCCCACCCAAAAAATAGGGAAAAGTATGCACCTAATTTATTATTTCTTTTTGGATTGAAAGTTGGCTTGTGCAGCCTCTCCCTTCGGATTTAATATGGAGAGCCATCTTCACTGCATAGCATTATTGAATACTTACTTTGACCTCTTTTGTAACATAAAGGATTGACTGATTCTGGCAATAATGTTTTTTAGACCTATGAACCAGATAAGCTACTCGCTTTACTCATCAGATTTTGGAAATGGGTCTCAGAATAAACATGATTTCATTGGCTCGTTACTGGCTGGAACATACTTTATCTCCAATTAGGCATGCATAGAATTTTCCTTTTTAAAAATCTTACCTGAGACGTACAGAATATGCGTCAAAACTAAGGTTTAGCCACGTGTCATTCTTTTTTTGTTTTTGGCATGACACGTCTGATTGATCTGTTTTTCCTTTTTCTTTTCCACTTGTTAAAATACTAAAGACATGTTGATACAATGACTGCCCTTAGAGGTCTGTTCTAGAGTCAAAACTAATTAATTGGAGGATCAAAGCCTTTTTAGTTGAGGTTTGCATTATGCTTAAGCTAATCAAAAAAATTTGAAGGCCTTGTTAATAGCTAAGTATGTTCAGGAATAGATGTGTTAAGCTTTCCCTAAATCCCTAAATCAAATATGGGAATGTCAAACTAGAATTTAACAGTTTTTTTATGCTCTCTGTGGCATATAAGATGTCGCATTCCTAGGCATGTGCTTCACAAGTGATTTGATATATTGAACCATTTGTTGAGGTCAAATTCTTCTAAATGTGGGCAAAAACATTGCAGATTGCAGATGCTCTTTACTATAATGCAGCTTTGACACTCAGCATATTGCAAAAGCTAGGTGTTGCTACCGAAGTCTTTAACCTTTGGTTTCAACTGCTGCAACAAGTTAAAAAGAGTGGTGTACCTGCTAATTTCAAAAGGTAAACTATCAATCTTGTTTCCTATTCTGTTGTGCCCCAGACACTCAACCTCCCCCCCCCCCCCCCCCCCCCCCCCCCTCCTCCTCACACCCCCACCAAAAAGAAGAGAAATTGCACCTTACACCCTCAAACTAGCACACCATTTGCAATGTGTGGCCCAAACTACGAACTTTGACGCATTGCACGCCAAACTATCAGTAGATTTTCAATTTGCATCCCATGTTAAAATTTGACCTTTAAGTTTGTGTCACAAGACCTACTTTCCATGGATTTCAATGGTGAGATCGTAGCGTGGGGTAAAAATTGCAAATGCACGAGTTGTTTGGCGTGCAATGTGTTGCAAATGATGTGGTAGTTCGAGACTGCAAAGTGTTTTTTTCCCCTAAAAAAGAAAAGAGGAAAAAAAATCCATCTCCTGAAAGAAAGAAAACGAGTGGGAAAAAACTCTTTAGGCTATGTTTGGTTTGGTTTTGAAAAACATTTTTTTGTAATGATTAAGAAAATTTTTGAGATATGTTTTTTTAGGTGTTTGTGTGAATGGTGGGGTCCACAGAAATGATTTTTGGAAAGAGAGTTTTTGAAATTTATTCTCTTGGAGAATGTGAGAGTAAAAATGTATGTTTGGATGAAGATTTTTGTGAAAGGAGTTTTTATGGGTTTTTGTAGAAGTTTTTTTGGTTTTAATGTTGTTTTTCACAGAAATTAAGGCCAATGATTAGATAGAAAATTTTATTGAAAATTGAAATGTTGTGTGAAAAAATCATGTTTGGATTGGAAAACTTTTTTAAAATTAAAAAACGTTTTTAAAAACATTAACCGAACATGGCTAATTTCCCCAAACCTGCATGTTTGATAGCTGCTTCTTGCTCATTTATCCTTTGAGAAGGTTTGGCCTGATGTCTAAATTGTTTTCTTACAGGGAACATGATAAAAAAGTTTGCTGCTTGGGATTGACATCACTCGTGGCACTTCCAGCTGACCAGTTCCCGGGGGAAGCTTTGGGCCGTGTTTTCAGGGCAATTCTAGATCTCCTAGTTGCATACAAAGAACAAGTTGCAGGTCTCTCTCTCTCTCTCTCTCCCCCCCCAAGCGGCGGCAAAGGGGGGACCATGCATTCAAAATATCTGGTATTTGTATAGATAATTTTGGAACTTGTATGTTTAATGGGCAGAAGCTGCAAAGGAGGAGGAAGAAGCTGAAGAAGATGATGATATGGATGGTTTTCAAACTGATGATGATGAAGATGATGGTGACGGATCTGACAAGGAAATGGGAGTTGATGCTGAGGATGGGGATGAAGCTGACAGCATTAAACTTCAGAAGTTGGCTGAACAGGTGTGGAGTCTAATCAACTTCAATAAGTAATTTTATGTTATGTGCTCTGTATAATGGCATATCAGTTCTTTCTTTGATTCTTGGTTCCATTTCCTTCAAGGAGCCAAATTTGAAACAACCCCACAAGGGGGGCCGCGCAAGTTTTTTTTTTTATTTTTTTGCATGAATTGAGTTCTTATTGACAGAGAATGTCCTCCAAGGGACATCCCTTGTTGTCCACGTAGTGCATCCCCAAGACACTGTAATTGGCAAAAACAGGGGCGATATTTATGGGGCAGCTGATGTCATATTACTGGTATTAGTATTATTATTTCTACATTAGTAAAAGTTAGACCTGTACCCACCAGTTTTGAACCCGTCTCAACTTTAATCTGATTCAGAAGGGGCAAAGGTTTGATTTGAGCTAAAAGCTCAATCATGCCATATTAATTTTTTACTGGTTTTTCTCTTTGATGTTAGGCTCAGATAGTATTCACCCCATAAGCAAGGGGTGCTGGGTGACTTCATGGGATCAATCTCGTCCAGAGAAACAAGTCTTGTTTACGTATCAGACCGCTACACTTTATTTGTTTATCACGCTGTGTAGATGTTGTATGTGTAATTGTGGAACTTCTATTTTTGGTTGATTTCTTTATCATAACTTGACATTTCCTGCTCACTCAGGCGAAGGCTTTCCGCCAAAATGATGAGGATGATGATGACTCGGATGATGACTATAGTGATGATGAAGAGTTGCAATCACCAATTGATGAGGTGGACCCTTTTGTTTTCTTTGTGGATACTGTCAAAGGTAAGTGAAAACTTCATTTTTATCCTGTTTAGATTGACCTTCTGAATATATTTTTTTTTTATTGTCTAACGTGTTCATCCCCTGCCCTCTTTTCTATTGTCTCCCTTTTGCCATGTTTTCTTCCACATCCAGCCTTGCAAGTATCGGATGCATTGAGGTTCCAGAACCTTACGCAGGCACTTGACTTCCATTATCAAGCCCTTGCCAATGGTGTTGCCCAGCATGCTGAACAGAGGAGAGCAGAGATTGAAAAGGAAAGAATGGAGAAGGCAGTGGCTACTGCTGCTTCTTAAGCTTTTGATTTCATGCTGTGGCTAAAATTTTGTTTTGCCTATTACATTCAATTCATAGTGATTTAGACAGAGTTCTTGCCATTCCCTACAGAGCATTTGGTTGTTTTCATGATCACAGAAGTCAGTGAGCCCCATTGAGTTCTGAAGTTTGAAGTGATTGGAGCTTGGCGCGTCTAACTTCCCCTCTGACATACAGTGGGATTGGTGAACACGGGAGCTGTTCCTTTGTTCTATATCAGGGTTCAGAGTTATAGTCATTTTCTGGTGAGTCTGGCTACTCTATGGCAGAAGTATGCCTATCTCAACCGGTCTATGTTGTCCTTTCCTCCTCCCTCTCATGTTATTAGTCCCTGTTTCTTTGTGTTAGAATATTCCCTTTCCAGGATTTATTTATTTAGGAACCCTTGTATCTGCTTTCTGAGCTTGAGAGTAGTAAGAGGGGTTTCATGCACACAGGTCTGTAGGATTCCATTTCACGCGGGTGGTCGATGCCTGTATTGAAATTTTTGTGCTGTGTTACCGACAAAAAATTTTCCCCGTTCCCCCATTTCGTTCAGTATATAGTCTAGGGTCCGATATTGGTTTATTTGGGTTTGGGAGTTTTGGGTTGATTGCAGAGAGCTTCTAAGGGTAGCTTGCTGCTGATTGTAAAACAGATACTTCAATTCTTTATATGATGATGTAGATTCAAGAGGAAAAAATCGGTCTTGATCCTACTTTGAGTGTATATTGGTTTTGGGTAGATTTCCTCCTCCGTGTTCTTGGTTTTTCCTTAAACTCCTAACAAATTTAACAGCTGAACAAAAGTTGCACAAAAATGTGCGGTCATTTTTCCATAATGTCTCTCATGGTCACATTGTATTTGAGTTTGAAGAAAGTGGCCGTTGGAAGATGCGATTTGGTTGGAGAAGAAAGTTACTAAGCTATAGGAATCAACTCGTGGTGTTTCTCATAGTCCTGCCAGTTTGATTGGTCTGTCAGAAAATTAGTTCTGTTCTCCGTCATCCAAACCATATTCATTGTTGTTATTCTCATTGTTGGAGTGCAAATAATATGAAGGATTTATCTCAGTGGTTTTAATATCTCTGTCCAGATTTTTTTTAACCGTCGTCAAAAATATCATAGTGGATATATATGAGCTGTTTGAAACAATGTGCTTTACAGGATTGACCTAAAAATGTCTTGAGTCGAGTATATGAGAATTAAGGTCTGCGAAAAAGATAATTTTCTTAAAAAAAAATTCTCCTTGCCAACTGGAAGCAGCTGGAGAGAAAATTTTAACTGTTTTTTATTTTTATTTTTATTTTTTTTAAAAAATAAAAATAAATTAAATTATCTCTCTACATATAAAATTTCAAAATTTTACGAACATTTATAAGAATTTCACTACTTTTTAACAACAGTTATTAGCACTCTAATCTGCCCTAATTTTCCCACTAAAATTTTCTTAAAGTATCCAAATGTTTAGGGGTACTGCACCTAGGTTTTCAGAATTTGGCATATGAACAGCTTTAACGTTTCATGAATTTTTGCTTTCACAACGTTTTTCTCTGTGAAGATGAATGGGGTTTTGGAAAAGAAGTGAAACGAATCTGATAGTCCAGGCTACTTCACTGAGAAGTAGTTTTTTTTTTTTTTTTTTCCTTTCTATTTTGTTATTGTGGAGTGTTGGAGGCTCAGGCTTCATCCCAGCAGCCTACTAACCATCGTAACATCAAACCTCCCAACGGAGTGGCATCAGAACTCTCAGTTCTAATATGAAAAGATTCGTGGAAGTAGTTGGTAGCTTGGCCTGAAGGTATGATTCTGTATCCCCTAACAAATCAAGACTTTGGGAAGGTTCTCCAAGGGTCTCAGCGAGGGTTAGGTTATGCAGGCATTCAGCTCATCCTGTAAGAAAACTGCATTTTACCACCCTAAACTATCACCTCATTTGCAATTATCTTCTCAAAATATTATTTTTTTATAATTTACCCTCAGTTGAAGATCTAACAGTTAAAAAATATATTACACGGTACACTCTCAATAGTCAAATCTTTAATTTGAGAGTGAATTACAAAGAAATGATAGTTTGAGAAGATCAATCGCAGAGCGATAGTTTAAGGGATAAATTGCAAATGAGCTGTTAGTTTAGGATGGTAAAGTGTAAATTTTCCACTTTATTTTTTTTCCTTAAGTTAGAGATTGTATCCGGGCCTTGAATGGAACAGCACCAGAAGTTACTAAAAGAATTAGAAAAACAAACAGATGATATAGGAAGGAATTAAGAGCAGAGGGGGTACTAAATGAACAAGAGTGGCATGACTTGTCTGGCAAAAGGACTTCTACCTTCCAATCAGCGATCTCATGCCATTGGATTAGGTCGTTGATAAAAATCATAGGTCTGAAAAATATTCTATCAAGATTCACTTTTAGCATGACCCATGAACGTCTGGGGGAAGACCTGAATAGTTTTCCAGTAGGTAGAAAAAGTATGTAAATGCGACGTCGCTTTATTTTAAGAGAAATAAATATTAATCATCAACACCTATGATAGGACCTAGCTAAAAGGATACATAGGAACCAAGCCCATTAATATTTATATATAAATTTGCAGGCATGCCACAGGAATGATCGGCCTACAAGCAAATATATCCCAAAAAAAAAAAAACACAGATAGATATAACACTTACCTTTCAAATTATGATTCTTCTGGCAATGACTAACCCCAAACTTTATATGAAATTGGGGCGGCTCACCATAAATGGGGGGCCTACGGAGAAAAATCAAAATAAGGCCTTTTCCCATTTTGATACCAAAAAAAAAAAACAATTAATATTATATGAATAATTTTTTAGCTTTCTAAAATATAATTTTAAGGATACAATTTTTGAATTCAAGAGTTGTTTATATATTATTTTTAACAACTAAAATAACTATTTCATATGATCTTCGTGTGGCATAATTGATTAATTGGCATATTTTAAGTTAAGTTTGATAAACATTCTGTAAAATCAACTGCTTAAGATATGACAAATAGTATTTTATAAGCAATGCATACATTTTAAAGAAATTATTTGTTTATAGAGTTCAATGTTTAGTTGAGACATTATTTTATTGTATATTTGGAGAAAAAAATTATTATTTTTAGTATCATTGTAATATTAATTTTAACAATGCAATTTCAAATTAGACATTCAAAAAGTTGAAAGGAAGATAACATAAAGGCTGAAGAGTATGGTGCCTGTGGTTTAGCTTTGTGACAAATTTGAACTTCAACAAAATAGGTCTTGAATTTACATATTTGTGACATAACAGTCCATTTGTCAGCTTTTCATTAGGTCAGTAACAGAATTTAGTAACAGATTTGATGATCTGGTATTTTATAAGAATTATAAATAAAATTATAAATATCTATATGAATATATTTAAAAATAGTGCGTACATTTATTAATAAAAATTAATTTGCAAAAATATGAAATTTTTATAAAAATTAAAAAATACTTCTGACATTATTGCTTCCATAATTGAGAGTATTAGTCTCAAAACAGTCATGCTCATTGCAATAGACTATTCTTGAGAGGTCAAGTATCAGCCTTTTTTTTTTTTTCTAAGATATTAATTCATTTGTTGAATTTCTATAATTTTTTATTTTGTTAAATTTCCCCAATATTTTTTATACTATTTATATTTGTTAGGAGAAAATATATTTTTCACCCTCAAACTACCATAGATTTTGCACTTTACATTATAAACTACCACTTTTGAGACATGAAAAGTGATTTTTTTTTTTTTTTTGCTTAATTATTCCATTAGTATTTTTGTTGTATTTTGAAATCTCAAATTGGTCTATATAGTATTTTTCGTTTTAAAGTAATCTCTAAATATCAATGTGTCAATATAGCCTCTTCCGTTGACTGACATCTGCATTTGGATAACAAACTTATACGTGGCTAATGTGAACATATCCTAAACAATACCAAACGTCCACGTGTTCATTTTCAATGGTAAAAAATTTATGAATATCACTCCATGTATGCCGCCACGTCAGACAAGAGGTCCCACCTAGATCAAATATGTCACTTAGAAGTGGTACCAATTAATTTTTAATCATCAGGAATGACTACATGAAAGTCTGGTATTGTTTAGAACGTGACCCCGCTAGCCACATAGGATTTTGTTGTCCATATGCAGACTTTGTTGACAAAAAGGATTGTATTGGCACATTAATATTCCAGAGGAACTACTTTGGGACAGAAAATGTTCTAGAGACCAGTTTGAGATTTCACAATACTATTGGGACTAATAGAGTAATTAAGACTAAGTTTTTCAAGTTATCGCCAAAATATAGAAAGTTATGCGGTTTTGCAATTGAAATGATTTTAACTTATGACCGGTTGTTTTATTTTAATATTCTCCTTGAAAAATTTCAATATGAATTTGCCTGCAAAGAAACATAACATCAAATCAGAGCATACTAAATATAAACCTTCCAATGTACAAGTTTATAATCAAGTCGAATAGAAAAGATGTAGCCCAAAGGGCTTTAGATGGTGGACATAAGCCTTCTCAAATCTACCACCTCAACTCTCTTTTCTTATTTGCTCTTCTTTTTCCTCTTCTTCGAGAGGTTCAGCACCGCAACAACCCATTTCCGAATAACAAGAGAGATGATGAAGAAGCTCCGAATCCATTGATCCCATCGGGTACACAGAAGTAATGCTATCATAGAACTCCATAGCATCATGCTGATGTACTAGACGCACCCCACATTCTTTCACCTTCACACTCGTCATCGTGTTTGATGCAACTAAAACTTTAAGGTAGCTCCATGCGTCCATGTTTTTCCCTCTAACCAAGAACCAATTAGCTGGTATGTATACCCATATTGAGCCGAGAGGAGAAAACACTTCAGCACCAAGTGTTATCTGTCTTCTTGTTAGAGGACCTTCATCAGCCTCGAAAACTAAACAAAAGTCACTTTTGCTCAAAACAGAACAACATTCATAAACAACAAACAATGCATATCCTTTCACCTTCCTCTTATTATCCAAATCTGGATGCATCTTAAGTGTTACGAAGGAAAACAAACTTCTATGGTTGAACCAGTCAGGGATTCTAGAAACCACAGAAGAACCAAATATAACCTGTAAAATAAAAATTAAAAAATAGTGACCAAATCTCGTGGTGACTTTTTGTTAATAGCATGGTAGTGTGTTGAACAAGAGAGAAATGGTGTCACCTTGCATACTGATCTACTGGCCAGTGATTTAACAGTTACCAGATCCCAATTTTTGATACCGTAGTGTCGACCGTCAAAACTAATGTAGAAGGCGGTCACTATTATGTCACGACGAAAAAGCGGTAATGGCGCTAAGGGTGAACGCGGAAATGGCAGTAAGGTTGAAGGGTTGATAGTCTTCTGAAGCAGTGGCACTGATATGTTATTGGAGAATTTTATAGTAATTCGACGTGACAAATGCTTCCAAAAAAGACCTTCACCACTATCCATATCCCGAAATCTTAAGCAAGGCAATTCAAGAACTTTAAGAGATGACAAGCCTGACAAACCACCAAGAACACTTGGAAGAGTTGAAAGGTTTTTGCAGTTTTGTAAAGACAATATGGAGAGGGAAGATAACCTTTCAATTGAAAATGGTAATTCTTTTATGAAGGTCCCATTCAAATAAAGTAGCCGCAATGAAGTCATATTTCCCAAGGAATCTGGAAGCTTTTCAAGTCTCGAACAACCAGAAAGATAAAAACGTTCAAGAGACTCTAAGCGATCTTGTCTGGAAGGCTTTCAAGACAAGTGCATGCACTCAAATTCAATGATTTAAGCCGTTTGAGATGAAAAATAGATATGCGGACCTTAGACAAACATGTGCAACCTTCAAGGTGCAATGTCTCGAGGTTTGGGACTCCGGTGAAGTCTGGTGTCTCAATCAACCTTTCAGATTTGCTCAAGTCAAAGCGTTTCAAGCTGCCTAAACTCTGCAATTAAGTAATGACTAATTTGATCAATCAAGTAATAATAAACTTATATCCAAAGGAAAAAAAAAAAAGACAAAAGACAAAAATATCTCTATATAAAGTAATAATTGTACCTCAATACCCTTCCAGAGCCGTTCAATGTTGCTGTAAGGCATGCTTAGTTCAATTAGATTGTTTGATTGAAAACTAGCTACCAAGGATTTGGAAGGATAACCATACCATTCCATAAGGCGGAGCTCATTAGATAGCATGAATTTTGAAGGATCACCATACCATTCAACACCGTGTAGCTCCTCAAAAATTTTTGGGAACTTTCTAATAATACTTGCGTTACCGATCTTAAGAATTCTCAATTTCTTCATCTTTAGGAAGGCTTCAATACTCAATCTTTCCTTTTTTTGAGTAGGTAAGTTTAGAACCATGCCTTCAACCATATTAGTACCCTGATAATAAATTACAATTACTTGATCGGCATAGTGGAAAAACGTTTGACTAATAATTGAAAAATACAATATGAAAATTCATTTCTTCACATTTATGTCTAGATCAATTCACTTACAGAGTTGTTTTTCAGAACATGAAGGACATCCTTGCAACGCCACAATCTACTGCGCCGACCAGGCTCTTCAGGGGCTTCACGTCGAACTATTTCTTGACCCATTTTTTGAAGCAAATCATGCATCTTCAATCTTCCACAAGAGATGGTTAGGAGAGATTTTTCCATTAGAATATTAATGTTGTATTCTGGATAGTAACCAAAACTTTCTAAGATATCCAATATATTATCTAGGATCTCTCCCTTGAAGAAACATGCAATGTCTAAAAACAATTTCTTTTGCAAATCCTCCAGGCCATCAAAGCCTATTTGAAGTATATACATAATTTCACTCTTAGGATTTTCTTGTAATTGATCCCAAGCACTTTTCCACACGTTTCTGTGTCTACCAAATAAAGAAAAACCCAATACTTTAAGAGCTAGAGGAAGGCCTTGAGCATAATTGATAAAACAATTCGATAACTCAACATAATTTTCTGCAGGATGAGATTTCTTGAAGGCTGACAAACTAAAGAGATGCAAAGCTTCATCGTTATTGAGCTCCTTAACTGTATAGATACTATTTGTTCCATGTCTTTCCAACAAATGTTTATCTCTAGTCGTTATAATGATTCTACTCCGTCGCCCAAACCATTTATGGCTCCCTGCTAATGCTTCTAATTGTTTGTCTGTATCCACATCATCGAGAACAATTAAAACACTTTTATTAGGTAGTCTATTCCTTATCACATTCATTCCTCCACGAACATCCCATATATTTATTTCTCCATCCATGAGGATCTCGAAAATAAGCTGTTTTTGTAAAGAAACTAGGCCACGACCATTAGTTCCTTCTCTAATACAACCAATGAAGCTGCTAGCATCGAACATATAAGAAATTCTGTCATAAATAACTTCTGCAAGAGTTGTTTTACCAACTCCACCCATCCCACAAATCCCTAAAAAGCGAACATCATCCAACTCTAGAGCAAGTGAGTTCATCATTTCCTCCACACGGGTGTCTATTCCAACAAGTTCATTGGAAACATCTGAAGAGTTACGATTCAATCCATTCAGCATACTTCGAGTTATTTCTTGGATAATTGCTGATTCATGCCTATAAAAAAGACAGAAAAATCAATCTTGGAGAGACATTGACAACGAAAAATGTTAAATGGTATACAATATTCCAATGTTTAACTTTGCTCAATAAGAAAGCTCTTGAGATTATGATATGACATGTTAATCAAGGTCTGAATGAATTGGCTTGCCATAATAAACTGTATTTTCTTATGACTGCAAAACTTTAATAATTCAGCGCACAGTTCTGTCTCTAGTTTTGTTTTGAACATTCTAGAATTCACATAATCGTAGTTCTTTCCTTTAATTTCTTTTATCTTTCTACTAAGAAAAGGATATACCAAAATATCAATAAAAGTTTTCTCGGAATAATACTACTTTTTTGGGCCAAACCACTTAGCCAGTATATTTTTACCTTTATACTCGAACTACTTACGCACAAAATATGAATTTTTGAGTCAATTATAGAGCCTAAGATCAGTCATTATTAGTCACATGGAAAGAAGTTATCCCAACAAGCGCTGTTAGTTTTTGACACCAAACAAACGCTGGATTCTGGACACTTAAAAGGTATTAGATCCAGCTCCAAGGCTATATATCATCAAAGCATTGAAGGATCTATAATTGCTGGGAACGTAGGTAGTGGTTATGAACATAGAAAGAAGAAATTTTTCTCCGGGCAGCACTTGATGCTAAGGTTCTTCAACCAAAGTACAAACAAACAGAGAGTTTATTTGGTCCAATTGATTACAAAATTAAACAGAATTTTTCATGTTCATCCAGAGGAGAGTTGACCAAGTTTATTGCAGCAAAGTTTGATGGGGATACTAATTTGAACAAACTCAATTATGTTCTAAGCATGAGAAAAAAATAAAATCTAAATATTACCTGTCATGTACATGCCATCCAGAGATATTGCTCACTTCTGTTAATGCAGCTCTCCATATTCGCAGCTTCGCCATATCCACTTCGGGGTCTTTCTCATGCTCACCAAAAGCTTCTGAAAAAGTCCTCTTCCTCTTTCGCACGTCAGAGGGATCCCGGATCCACATGATAGAAAATGGATAATACTGTTAAGCCTGTCTCTCTCGTGCATCTGATAATCTCAGCAAGCTCAACCAAGCACCATTTAGAGGAAGCGTAGTTTGCAGAGATAACGACAATCGCGAATATAGACTCTTGTATTGCTTTCAAGAGTTCATGAGAAATATATTTTCCTCTCTCGAGTTTTTCATCGTCTCTAAAGGCACTGATCCCTTTCTGCTTCAAAGCTGCGTACAGATGGTCAGTAAAGCCATTGCGGGTGTCTTTGCCGTGAAAACTAAGGAAAACATCGTGCTTCCATGGAGATCTTGAAGAAGAAGAAGGAGAGACTCGTGAGTGAATGTTCATGGACGTCGTTGGAGACTTACAAGCTTGCTTCCAGAATGATAATTCGCAGATTAATCGGAACAAGAGAACAGCAAGAGCTCAATGATACATTGAAGCGATTCCCCTGCTTTCGGAGTTGCGGAAAGATAGTCAAAAAGAGGAAACTTCCATGTGGGTGAAGACATCAACATCAATCGCGAGTCTTCGGTGTTGCGTGTGAAAAACTTATTTCAGATTTCCTTTGTCATTCATTAAGGGATTACTCCTATATCTCATTCAATCTTGGAAATTTCTTCACAGATTTCCGTCTTTTCACGTTGTGTGTTTTTGGAAAAGATTATTTTTTGCAATCATTAAACTTTGTTTTAGATATGTTGTTTTTTTTTTTTGAGAGAATGATATTTTTAGAAAAAGATTTTGTGACTGTTGTCTCTGTTGGATGGCAGAAAAAAATTTTTGTGGAATATTTTTTAGTGCAAGTAGTGTAGATTTTATTAAATCAGAGTTTTTAGAAATACGTTGGAATCTGTTAAAAGTTATTAAAGTTTGTAAAAATAAAAAAGTTAGCATTTGTAAAAAAAAAAAAAAAAAAGTGTTGGAGTGTGAAAAATTAGATGTGAATTTTTTTTTTCCAGTTATTGAAGGAAATTTCAAAAATTTTAAAACTAAGTTTTTGTAAAATTAATTTTGATTTTTGTGTTTCTTTTTCATAAAAATCGAGATAAAAAATTAAATATAAAATTTTATTAAGATTAAAAATGTTTTTAATGAGAAAAAATCATGTTTGAATTATAAAAGGTTCTTGAAAAAAAAAAACTTTTTCAAAACCGGTAAACAAACTGGAATAAATTGTAAAAAATCAGCAGTTTGAGAAAGTAAACTGCACGGTTTTGAGGGGAGGGGATCAGAGCGGTACTGTTGGGGGAAAATTTTAATGTTTTTATTTATTAAAGTCATAAATTAGATAGCCGCCCATAGGAATGGAAAAGTTACTAAAATAATTAGCAAGAAGGTTAGGTGGGTGCTGAATAGTTTTCCATCAGAAGGTTGGGAGAGAGAAAAAAAATAACAACCTAACGCGCATGGGAGAAAGAAGTTTTTCTCCTTTTTATTTTCAGAAAAAATTGGGAACCGGAATTGAAAATTTCAATACCGAAACCGGTTACTGGAAGGAATTCCGATTTTAGCAAAACTTCAAGTGAGGGAATACTGGAATACGTTGGAGGTCGAAAAATTACGACCTCCAACGTAATAGGGTATCATTCAATATGGACACCAACTGCTTTGCTAAAACTAATAAATATGTTTTTTAAGTTATCAATAAAATTTGTAAAACCAATAAATTCTTTTTGCCTCATCTTTAACATGGGAGCGAATAATCTGAGAGGCACGTGACGCAAGACAATTGGAATAAATTGCTTTGAATAGGCCGGTAAAAATATTTGAGGCTATAATGATTGTAATAAAATTCCCAAAATAAATATCTAAAATCTTAAATAAATACCAATACTTTTAACTTAAATTCTAACGACTTAACATGAACTCTAATATCTTTAAAAAAAAAACTCTAATAAATTTTCTTTTTCTTTATTTTTTTACTTAACTCTAATATTTTTTTTACTAGAAAATTACATAAAATCATTTTTTACAAATTTCAATAAAATTAAATATTTTTAAAATTTTTTTATCAATTTTTATAAAAAACCTATAAAATTTTAATATATATAAATATTCACAATTATATTAATAATCTTAAAAATATTTAAAAGTTCTTATAAAACCAACAACGTTCCCCAGAATTTCGCACGATGTACTGTGTGAAAGAAACGATACAAGCTTGTCAACGCCTTAAAAGATTGATTGGAAACTTCCGTGCAGCTTCCTCTCTGGCTGTTTTTATAGAGCAGCAAAATAAATGAATCCCCAAAATTTTTGGGCGTTGGGATCAAGATGTGGGTAATATATAATTGGTGCGTACGTGCGATTTGTTTGGCATCCGTGAAAAGTCAGATTTAATAGATGTTGTTCGTTGGGTCTGATAAAAGAATAAGAAAGAAAAAAAAAAAATTGTTCGTTGCGAATTTGTTGTCCCTAATGCGAGGATTAATTTCCTTCAAAAGTCGAAGAAAAAGAGGATCATGATTCATAAAGGTAGTCGCATGCGGTCCCTACCAAACCCTCTCTCTCTCTCTAAACTCTCTCTGCTTCCCCCAAACCAACGTCGCCCTAGAAGAGGGTGGGAGCTTCGACTCCCTCCTCCTCGCCCCCTCGTTTCTCCTTTCCCTCCTCCTTTTTCCCTCTCTCAGCTCTTCCTCGTTGAGCTGTTTGGCTATTTGTGTTGATTGGTGTTTTGGCTTTTCTGCTGGTGGCTTTCGCTTGGCAGCAGGTGTTTTTTGCTCCAATTCATCACACACGAGCCTCATAGGTGCTCTCAGATGGCCCAGATCTACGCAACGCTTTTTCTCCGGCTCGTCAACGATGGCGTGTGTAGCTACACTAACAGGAACCCACCTAGAGACCTCGATGCAACAAAGCTTGCAAGCTTGCTTGGTAAGGCCTTAGGGGCGAGGAGGCTTGCTCGTGGTGCGCATGGAGGCAACTTGGCAAGGCCAATGCTTGCAGACAACGAGCAGCAGCATGACATAGGATGGGCCTATGGAGGGATAATGCTAGGAGACTTGGGATGTTGGCAGAGCACATTGATGGCACCACCACATGGCCACCGGCTAGGACTGCACCAACACATGCGCATGAGGAGTTGATTGGGAAAGGTTCCCAAGACCAAGAGGTGCAAATTGGTAGCACCACCCCATGGCCACCGAAGGCGGCGAAGCACATGAAGCATATGAGAGGTTTATTCCAAAGGATCTGGGAAGCCACAAGGAGTCAATTGACATAACCACCCCACAAGATGGTGGAGCAGTGGCAGCGATGGCGGAGCATAGTAGCGATATACACCATGGGCAGCAATGAAGAACTATCTAGGGCAACCCATCCCTATATGGTCGAAGCCCCAAATTTATGGGTGTTATGTTTAATTGCTTTTTAGTCAAAACATTGCCATGTTGGCTTGAGTCAATTAAGGAAACAATCTTGGTCCTATTTTGGAAGATTGATCCTTGATTGATATTAGGAGTTTTGTGCTTAGGTGGCATTTGACATTTGCTCCCATATGGAAGCATATGGCCGGCCACATTAGTGTTAATAAGAACAAATCAATTTTGATTGATTGGCTCCTAATTAGGCAAGTTTTGGCCACCAAGGAAGATCCTTTCAAGATCTTTCCTTTTGGCACTTGTTTGATTTAGGGAGATTTGATTTTGTGCGGCAAGCAAGACATTTCTCTACAAGGAAAGGCCTTGCCGCCCAAGCCCATGGTTACTATATATACCCCTCCATGACACCATTGTAAGGCATCCAATCAATATATATTCAAGAGAGTCTCCAAAGGAGCTTTTGGCCTCAGTGCCCTTTTTCTCGGTGCAAGCCGAACCTTGTCACCTTTGGGCTAGCATGGATGTGGTTCTTTCATGCTAGACTCTCACATGGTCGTGGTTCTACCTTGTAGGGAAACTAGGGGCAAGTGGTGGTCCCTCCTTTAGAGGTACATTGGCTTGGGAAAGGATTCTCAGTGCGGACATGGTTCTCTTCATACTTGAGGCAATTCCTTGGCAAGGTAGCCGAAGGTCTTTGAAGAGTGGAAGGTTACTTGTGGCGGGCATGGTTCTCTCATTGCTTAACCAACCTCTTGACAACGATCCGGGTTCATTGGTAAGTGTAGTATTTAGCTTGGCCGTGGGTCTGCTGAGCTTTGGTCTTCTCTTATCAAGGTTCCGCCTATCGGGTTCTAGGTCATCTTTGGGTGGCTTAGGCTTGCTTATCTGTGAGTACTTGCCTGTGCGAAAGTGTATACTCCACAGGGGAAAGGCTTACAAAGCCCTTGTCTTGGTTAGGATTAGCCTTAGCTTGTTCTAGCTTTGGCACATGGTTCCTATCATCCACCTTCTCAACCATCCATCATTTTTTTTAATTTATCTTTTTATGTATCAAAAATATCAAAAATAGAGCTCGAAGTATGAAGAGTACCTCAATAGGATGGCCAATTGAGCATTATCTTTGCAGCGTGTGCTTACTGCGTGTACTCACAAGTTTGCACTTGTGAGGGGTTTGGGCATTGGTTAGAGGCCTAGGCCGGGGACCCTATCATACACGCACCCTGCATGTTGTGCGTGGATTTGACCCGTCGACTCCTTTAGCCACACATGAGGCCCCCTCCACAACTCAAAATCTGCTTCTCTTCCTAAACTTGGTCTCTATGGCTCCTTCGCTCTCCTTTAGGCTGTGGAACTCCTCTGACCGCCACCAAGCACCACCTCCACCACCACCTCTACCACCGCCGCCGCCATCTCCGAGCAAGTTCTGGCCAGCGTTGACTATGTTATGCTTTTGCCCATTTGAGCTTGCCTCTTTGTTTAAGGCATGTTTAGGTTTTTATGTGTGTTTCTTTGTTGCTTGTTTAATTTCTATGGCTTTGTATTGTAATTATAGCTGGATTTGCGCGTTAAGTGCTCTAAGGGAGCAGGAGCAACTACAATGTCATCTCTCCTTTAGCAGAAGTTTGTCACTACCTTGTGCGATTATTTTTTTTCCTTCAATGGGCTTTTAGACTCATTTTCCATGATCTTCCCGTGTTCCAAGGACCCTCCAGTCCTCTTGTTTCGTACTTCATGCCCGCCACATCTGAGGACCTTGTGTCCTCCATTATAGGTTTCGGCCCACTAAACTTGCTGCTGGCCTTTTGAGTCCCTCTTTTTGTAACTTTTAGCTGTAATTTTCTTTGTGCTTTTAATATATAAAATTAGACGTTTCGACAAAAAAGAAAAAAATGAATGTAAATGTGACATCGCTTTGTTTTAGGGATATAAATATTAGAGATAAATATAATGTTAATTTTTGTGATTTTAACAAAAATCAATTAAGACCCTGAAGTTTAAAATCCATCAAATTAGCCATTAAGGTTTAAAATCCATTGATACTTTAGTCCCTCCACGACCCTTCGAATGTGAAGGGTTTTAAACCTATGGACTAATTTAATGAGTTTTAATGTATAAGGACTTATTTAATTTTGCGCAAATCGCATACACTAACTTTGTATTTATTAGTATATTTTAATCTTGACCTGAAAAGATACCTATGAATCACGCCCATTAATATTTATATATAATTTGAAGAGAGTGATAAAATTGTCATTTTGTGCACAAAAATTATTTTCCTATTCAATTGATAGAAAATTTTAAAGAAGATAATTAGAGATGCAAAGTGTCAAGGTTGCACAGTTTATTTCTTATTATTTTTTTGTATATTTGATAGAAACAAAATCTCATTTTTAGTATCATTTTTCTATTAATTTTAACGTCCTAATTTCAAATTAGATGTTCAAAAAATTGACAGGAAGATAGCATAACAACCCAAAAATAGCCTAATAAGAATTAAAAGGAGAGATTTTTTTTTTGTTCGGCACTGATTAGAGAACGCACGATAAAAGATTGAAGAAAATTTTTTAAGCTTCATTTGGGTTCTTTTTTTGGTCTAAATTTTCATTTTGACTTGCTCCTTTGTTTCAATATAAAGTATTTTCGAATGCATTATGTTTCAGTGAAGTATTCTAATTTTCGATGTTTGGTTGTTACATCAAATATATTTTAAAAAGTATTTTTCAATGTTTGACGCATTTGTATTTTTAGTAATCTTATATGATTAATAAACTGAATCTTAACATTAATTTGAAATAAAATAAAAAATCAATCAAATAACATATAGTCAACATAATTGAATTTAACCACCGAAACAAAATCTAACCAACATCAACACCAACATAATGAAATAAACTAAATAAAGCCACCAATATCAAATACAACATAATCAAGATAAAAATCATTAGATGCAAAGTAAATCTTCAAGTCACAATGAAACTTAGCAAAATAAAGTACTCTAGAAATAGTAAACTAGCCAAACCACAAATAAAATAGATTATACGAGTGTTTTAGAAATTTTTAATCAACTCATAAACATTTCAATGTTCAAAACACTAGTTGAAAATGCCTTTAAAGGTTAACACTTTTCTTTACAAAAGCTCTGACAACAATCTGATTAGCCATCAAAGAGTCAAAACCGGATACAACCATAAGCCTATCAAAACCCTCAATCTTCATTACTGCATCATAAAGATCATCAACTGTCACGTCTCTCGTGCTCGTATTAGTTTCTAAGCTCTCTTTGTAGTAACAGAGATGCATAAAGGGCGAGATTACGACACGTCCTTATCTTATGGGTCTCAAGGCTGTAGTATTTTCCTTAGGATGTATAAAGATTTCTACGTAGTAAAGAAATTCAGCGGAAGACTTGTAAACATAGCTTAAGAATAGTATGGTGAAAATGGAAGTCAAGTAAAATAAAAACACTAATATATTTGAAAAATAAGGCACACTTCACTCGTAAATAAGAAAAACAGCACACCAAAAGAAAAGGAAACAACGTATCCGTAAGGGTTAAGGATTAGGGAGGACTCTAGGTCCTCACAAAATCTAGGCTAAAACAGATAATTCTATATTAGAATCTCTAACCTTATTGTTCAAACTTATATATAAGCAAGCCAACACGAAGTAAAAGAAAAACATAAAACAAAAGCATCTCTCGAGAAGAGTCTTCTCCTTCATCGTCAGATAGGGTAAGGTCTACCCAGTTTATGCTGGAGTGGTTTGCCCCCAATGGGCCATTCTCGTACGGGAATTCTGGTGGCAGATCTTTCGAGATTAGGTAGAAGCTGATGGTCCATGCACAAACGTCCAAGCCGTCCAAGACTAAGACTCAGACATGGATAACCAGTACATGGGTAGGGAGCTCATGGGTGAGGAAAGACTCGAATATTGGCATGATCTGTCTTAGCAGTGCACAATAATACAAACAAGGAAACAGGGTGAGTCTTAAAGACTCAGTAAGGAGGGATAGAGGGCATGTGATGTGAAATAGTAGTGCAATCATATTCAATTAATCAGTCAATCGTCTCAAAAAACTATACCAGTAAAATCAAATGCAATATGAATGTCATGCTCATGACTATAAAAATGCTCATGACTATAAAAATGCTCATGTTGGTAAAATTATTTTTGCCTTTCATGTCCACTGTTTCACCGCTAGTGCAGGGTTGTGCGTTCAATCTCCCCTGCATTTTAGGACAGTTTCAGGCATTCTATCGTTGCCCTAGGACAATGGGTAAAGGCCCATCGTCTACCTTCTACCCTGGGGCCATCCACTACCGGTAGTGATGGTTACACTCTCCAGTGATTGATACTGTCACCCTTTAACTGTAAAAATTTTCATTTTCGTCGACTGACACCTGCATTTAGATAGCAAACTTGTACATGGCTAATGTGAACACATCCTCAACAATACCATTCGTCCACAAGTCCATTTTCATTGGTAAAAATTTCATGAATATCATTTCATGTATGCCACCACGTCAGACAAGAGATCCAACCTAGATCAAATATGTCACTCAGAGGTAGTACCAATTAATTTTTAACCACTAGGAATGGATACGTGAAAGTTTGGTATTGTTTAGAGCGAGACCCCGTTAGCCACATAGGATTTTGCTGTCCATATGCAGATGTTAGTTGACAAAAAGGTTTGCATTGGCACATTAATATTCCAAAAGAACTACTTCAGGACGAAAAATACTCTAAAGACTAGTTTGAGATTTCACAATACTACTGGGACTAATAGAGTAATTAAGCCTAAGTTTTTCAAGTTATCGCCAAACTATAGAAAGTTATGCGGTTGAAATGAGTTTAACTTATGATAGGTTGTTTTATTTTAATAGTCTCCTTGGAAAATTTCAATATGAATTTGCCTGCAAAGAAACATAACATCAAATTAGAGCATACTAAATATATAAACCTCAAAAGACTAATGTTGTCCTTTTAAAATGATAAGGTGTTTTGCATCTGTGTTGTCCAATTTGTTTTGTTTACCTACATGACTGAGTATGTCCTTGCTCAGTGCACAGTTTCCACAATAAATCCTAGCTTGCGTGGGATTCGGAAGGATAACCATACCACTCCATAAGGCGGTGCTCATTAGATAGAATGAATGGTGGACATAAGCCTCCTTAAGTCTACCACCTTAACTCTCTTTTCTTATTTGCACTTCTTTTTCCTCTTCTTCGAGAGGTTCAGCGCCACAACACCTTATTCCTGGATAACAAGAGAGAAGATGAAGAAGCTCTGAATCCATTGATCCCATCGGATACACAAAAGTAATGCTATCATAGAACTCCATAGCATCATGCTGATGCACTAGACGCACCCCACATTCTTTCACCTTCACACCCATCGTTCTTGATGCAACTAAAACTTTAAGGTAGCTCCATGTGTCCATGTTTTCCCCTCTAACCAAGAACCAATTAGCTGGTATGTATGCCCATATTGAGCCGAGATGAGAAAACACTTCAGCACCTAGGGTTATACCTCTTCTTGTTAGAGGACCTTCATCAGCCTTGAAACCTAAAACAAAGTGACTTATGCTCGAAAAAGAACAACATTCATAAACAATAAACAATGCACATCCCTTCACCTTCTTCTTATTATCCAAATCTGGATGCATCTCAACTGTTACGAAGGAAAACAAACTTATATTGTTGAACCAGTCGAGGATTCTAGGTGCTGCAGAAGAACCATATAGAACCTGTAAAATAAAAATTAAAAAATCGAGTGATATATCAAATCTCATGGTGACTTTTTGAGAATAGCGTGGTAGTGTTTTGAAAAAGAGAGAAATGGTCTCACCTTGCATACCGATGTACTGACTCGTGATTTAGCAGTTATCACATCCCAATTTTTGATACCGTAGTGTTGACCGTCAAACCTAATATAGAAGGCGGTCACTATGTCACGATGAAAATTCGGTAATGGCACTGATATGTCATTGGAGAATTTTATAGTGATTCGATGTGACAAATGCTTCAAAATAAGACCTTCACCACTATCCATATCCCGAAATCTTGAGCAAGGCAATTCAAGAACTTTAAGAGATGACAAGCCTGACAAACCACCAAGAACACTTGGAAGAGTTGAAAAGTTTTTGCAGTCTTGTAAAGTATAGAGAGGAAAGATAGCCTTTCAATTGAAAATGGTAATTCTTTTATGAATGTCCCATTCAAATAAAGTAGCCGCAATGAAGTCATATTTTCCAAGGAATCTGGAAGCTTTTCAAGTCTCGAACAACCAGAAAGATAAAAACGTTCAAGAGCCTCTAAGCCGATCTTATTTGGAAGGCTTTCAAGACAAGTGCATGGACTCAGTTTCAATGATTTAAGCCGTTTGAGATGAAATATAGATACGTGGACCTTAGACAAACATGTGCAACCTTCAAGGTGCAATGTCTCGAGGTTTGGGACTTCGATGAAGTCTGGTGTCTCAATCAACCTTTCAGATTTGCTCAAGTCAAAGTGTTTCAAGCTGCCTAAACTCTGCAATTAAGTAATGACTAATTTGATCAATCAAGTAATAATAAACTTATATCCAAAGGAAAACAAAAACAATAGAAAGAGCTAGAATATCTCTATATAAAGTAATAATTGTACCTCAATACCCTTCTAGAGCCGTTCAATGTTGCTGTAAGGCATGCTTAGTTCGATTAGATTGTCTGATTGAAAACTAGCTGCCAAGGATTTGGAAGGATAACCATACCATTCCATAAGGTAGAGCTCATTAGATAGCATGAATTTTGAAGGATCACCATACCATTCAACACCATGTAGCTCCTCGCAAAATTTTGGGAACTTTCAATTAATACTTGCATTACCGATATTAAGAATTCTCAGTTTCTTCATCTTTAGAAAGGCTTCAATACTCAATCTTTCCTTGGTAAGTTCAGAACTATGCCTTCAACCATATTAGTACCCTGATAATAAATTACAATTAATTGATTGGCATTGTGGAAAAATATTTGACTAATAATTGAAAAATATGATATGAAAATTCATTTCTTCACATTTATGTCTAGATCAATCCACTTATAGAGTTGTTTTTCAGAACATGAAGGACATCCTCGCAACGCCACAATCTACTGCGCCGACTAGGCTCTTCAGGGGCTTCACGTCGAACTATTTCTTGACCCATTTTTTGTAGCAAATCATGCATCTTCAATCTTCCACAAGAGATGGTTAGGAGGGATTTTTCCATTAGAACATTAATGTTTTATTTTGGATAGTAACCAAAACTTTCTAAGATATCCAATATATTATCTAGGATCTCTCCCTTGAAGAAACATGCAATGTCTAAAAACAATTTCTTTTCCAAATCCTCCAGGCCATCAAAGCCTATTTGAAGTATATATAGAATTTCACTCTTAGGATTTTCTTGTAATTGATCCCAAGCACTTTTCCACACGTTTCTGTTTCTACCAAATAAAGAAGAACCCAATACTTTATGAACTAGAGGAAGGCCTTGAGCATAATTGATAAAAGAATTAGACAACTCAACATAATTTTTTGTAGGATGAGATTTCTTGAAGGCTGACAAACTAAAGAGATGCAAAGCTTCATCATTATTGAGCTCCTTAACTGTATAGATACTATTTGCTCCATGTCTTTCCAACAACTGGTTATCTCTGGTCGTTATAATGATTCTACTCCGTCGCCCAAACCATTTATGGCTCCCTGCTAATGCTTTTAATTGTTTGTCTTTATCCACATCATCGAGAACAATTAAAACACTTTTATTAGGTAGCCTTTTCCTTATCACATTCATTCCTCCACGAACACCCATATATTTATTTCTCCATCCTTGAGGATCTTGAAAATAAGCTATTTTTGTAAAGTAACTAGGCCACAACCTTTAGTTTCTTCTCTAATACAACCAATGAAGCCGCTAGCATCGAACATATAATAAATTCTGTCATAAATAACTTATGCAAGAGTTGTTTTACCAACTCCACCCCTCCCACAAATCCTTACAAAGCGAACATCATCCAACTTTAGAGCAAGTGATTTCATCATTTCCTTCACACGGGAGTCTATTCCAACAAGTTCATTACAAACATTTGAAGAGTTACAATTCAATCCATTCAACATACTTTGAGTTATTTCTTGAACAGCTCCTGATTCGTGCCTATAAAAAAGATAGAAAAATTTATCTTGGAGAGAAATTGACAACGAAAAATGTTATATGATATACAATATTCCAATGACTTTTCTTAATAAGAAAGCTCTTGAGATTATGATATGACATGTTAATCATGGTCTGAATGGATTCGCCATAATAACCTGTATTTGCTTATGACTGCAAAACTTTAATAATTCAGCGCGCAGTTCTATCTGTAGTTTTGTTTTGGACATTCTAGAATTCACATAATCGTAGTTCTTTCCTTCAATTTCTTTTTATCTTTCTACTAAGAAAGGATATACCAAAATATCAATAAAAAGTTTTCTCAGAATAATACTACTTTTTTGGGCCTAACCACTTAGCCAATATATGTTTACCTTTATACTCGAACTACTTACGCACAAAATATGAATTTTGAGTCAATTACAGAGCCTAGAAAGATCAGTCATTATTAGTCACATGGAAAGAAGTTATCCCAACAAGCTCTGTTATTTGGTTTTTGACACCAAACAGATGCTGGATTCTAGACACTTAAAGTCCCTAAATTTTAAAATCCATCAATACTTTAATCCTTCCGGGACTTTTTAAATATGAAGGGTTTTAAACCGAGGGACTAATTTGATAAGGTTTAAAATGTAAAGATTTATTTGATTTTCGATACCTTTCAACCACGCCCATTAATGTTTATATATAATTTGGAGAGAGCAACCCACCTACCAGAAACAAATATATCCAAAAATAAATAAAGGAAAATGAAGATAGATATAACATTTACCTCTCAAATTGCAATGTTAACCCCAAACTAGTAATTCATACTTTATACAAATAAGGGATAAATATATTTTATACCTTTTAATTATGAAGACTTGACATTTTGTACCCAAATTTATTATTTTTTTTTACATTGCACCCATAATTTTAGTTACTTTGTACTCTCCATTAAATTTTTTCGTTAATCTCGAGAATATTGATTTATTTATATTGGGTATAGGAGCTTTAATGCAACTCTGTGTTAAGCAAATGAAGTGTGTTTTTCATATATGCAAAATGCTTTAATCTAAAACTACGATTTTATCCTCATAAAATGGTCTATGGGGATAAAATTGTCATTTTGTGCACAAAAATTATTTTCCTATTCAGTTGATGGAAACTTTTAAGGAAGATAGTTAGAAATACAAAGTGTCAATTGGAGGGTGCACAGTTTATTCCTTATTATTATTTTTTTGTATATTTGAGAGAAACAAAATATCATTTTTAGTATCATTTTTCTATTATTTTAACATCCTAATTTCAAATTAGATGTTCAAAAAATTGACAGGAAGATAACATAACAACCCAAAAATAGCCTAATAAGAATTAAAAGGAGACAATTTTTTTGTTCGGCACTAATTAGAGAACTCATGATAAAAGATTGAGGAAAGTTTTTTAAGCTTCATTTGGGATTTTTTTTTGTCTAAATTTTCATTTTGACTTGCTCATTTGTTTCAATATAAAATATTTTCTAATTTTTTTTATAAGTATTTTTAAATGCATTATGTTTGACTGAAGTATTCTAACTTCCAGTTTGTTAAATCAAATATATTTTCTAAAAGTATTTTTCAATGTTTGACTCATGTTGTATTTTTAGTAATCTTATATAATTAATAAACTTAATTCTTAACATTAAATTTGAAATAAAATAAAAATCAATCAAATGGTCAACATAATTGGATTTGACCAACTAAATAAAATCTAACCAACATCAACACTAGCATAATGAAATAAACCAAATAAAACCACCAATATCAAATTAAACATAATCAAGATAGAAATCATTAGATGCAAAGTAAATCTCCAAGTCATAAGGAAACTTAGGAAAATAAAGTATTCTTGAAATAGTAAACTAACCAAACCACAAATAAAAGAGATTATACCGAGTGTTTTAGAAAACTGTAATTAACTTATAAACATTTCAATGTTCAAAACCCTAGTTGAAGAAATTCTCCAGCTAATGCCTTTGAAGGTTAACACTTTTCTTTACAAATGCTCTAGCAACAATCTGATTAGCCATCAAATAGTCAAAACCTAATGCAAGCATAAGCCTATGCTTCATTAATCATCATAAAGATCATTAACATAGAAAAAAGCATCCATTTTGATAATTGTTTTAGCAATATTGTCCATCTACTCAACAATCATTGTATACTCACCCTCTAGTTCAAAATTAGCTAGATAAAATAGAGGAAACTACATGCTATAGATTCCTTTATATATGTATCTTCCCACATTACTTGTGCTATTGCGTCCCGTT